>CM060633.1:2133327-2263327 GCA_030578275.1 Meda fulgida | reverse complement strand
TAGTAATTGTTCACACTGCATTTCTTAAAACTCCCTAACAGCCAGAATAGAGAGTGTTTCCATTATTCCCAGGTTCCAGTGGTCTCTAATGGCACCTGGAGGACACATGGATCTGACTATTACCCAATGGTGTCAGTCCATTAGTGTTCGACAGAGAGACACAGACCAATAGCATGCAATAAGAATCAAGGAGATGTGTGGTGGACTAATGTGTGGAGGATTAATCTGCACCCACACGTCCCGTCTCATTACGCACATAAAGGGCAGAGAACAATGAAGAACTGAGATCCGTCTATAATGAATCTGCGTCCATGTTTTTTGACGGATGGGCATTGGGACGGATCAAAGCGTTGACTGCAGTTGTTCCAAGTCTCTTGACTTTGAATGCAGTCAATAAAGACACACAAAACACTGTTAGATGAACACATAACAGACTACAGCTGCAAAATAACCTTTATTGTTATTTACGGGTCTTTTCCTCATGGAAAAATACCAAAGCAGTTTCTGTTGCCAATGAGAATACATCCATCATAAACCGAACAATGTGAAATCCCCATTCCAAGCTTGCATCTTTTTCATTATGCAGTATGCAGAGCCGAGGATAAAAAACAACAACACCAATAACAAAAAAGAAGCTATTTTATGAACACATTATGAGGTCCGGGTCCCACTGAGCCAAGACTAGGCAAACTCTGTAAGCAAGTGCTTCATTTTTAATCACCAAAACCATAATTGTACCACTCAACGAACCAAACTACAGCCATTAGGTGTATAGTCTTCATGCTGTTGCATGCATTAAAAGGATGATTATGGTCTCAGCCTAGAAGCCCTGAAGAAACACAGAGACTATCTTGCTCTTCCAGACACTAACGGCTAATTCATTGACTTATGCTTCTTCCTCAGCTGCCCACCTGGCTTGATCCCCAACTTTCCTTGCAACTGCATAAATGAATTTCAAAACAGGGTGAGATAGAGACCAAGAGAGCGGGATGTGGATGGGAGGGTTGCATTAATCCAATGCAAATGGAGTCTGTTGCCACTGGCAGAGGTAAAAGAGACATGGCGAGAGAAACAAGAGACATGCTGCTAGAAGAGACAGAGATGCAAACGCATATGCACAGGCCAACACAATGACAGAGCAACGGGATTTCATTAGGATCTAATCCGAATGCCTTTATCTTTGTTTGTCCAATTCCTAATGAGCGCTGTGGCTCTACGAGCCTGTTCCCGTCCTCGCTCCCCTGCACACATCTGGCACCTCTGGAAGCCCAGAAGCACCTGCTGATAGTCAATGAGGGCATCCAGCCACAGAATGAGCTGCCAAACGCCATCTGCCCGACTGACCGAAGCTTAAACACCCTCCTGCCACCTCGAGTCTCTTCCAGAACGGCCCCTTACAGCTCAAACACTGATCTCTAATGCAGCTGAACACTGACCCTACAAAGCAACTCAGGGGGATTCAAGATGAGTGTTCATTTCTGTGTGAAAATCAAAGACTGTACAAAAAATATGGACATAGTGTCCGTGACGTCACCTGTAGTGTTTCTGAAGAGCATTTTTGAAGCCCAAAGTGGGCGGAGCCGGCCGTCGCCATCTTGGCTGCGCGTCACTCCCGGATAAACGAAACTTTACTGTTCTAGTTGCGTGTGTCAGGTCTAGTATATACCGTTCAAAAGTTAAAGGTATAGCTGAGGATTTTCTTTTTCTGGGTGGGTAGCCTATACTATTGGTCCACCTAAGTGTCAATCATTCTGGTGATATGTTTACGTAAGGCCGTCGTACGTGCTCGTCCCTATGTAGTTTTCGCTTTCTGCGCATGCGCACTTTCAGGTGTGTTATGTGTGATGAGTTACGGTTTCAGCCATTCCTTTGAAAATGGCTGAGGGTCGAAAGAGAAAAAATGTATACGAAGTGTATGATAAGAAGAGAAAGGCCGCAGAATATAGAAACAAGACCAGAGTGATTTTGGGTGAATATTTCACATGCTGGCGTGCGCTAAAGGCACAGGTTGGGCTTCCCATGATGCCGCAGTCGGGAAGATTCTACTATACAGGTAAAGTTTGTCATGCTGTTTGGAGAAATCCATTTAAAATCATTGCTAGTAAAAGTTAATGTAAGCTATTATTAGCGATGCTAATAGGCGTTCCCTCTCGGGAGCAAATAGAGTGTTGCGCATGTGCACTTTTGAAAAAAATTGGAGAGGGCGGGTCTTCTCTAAAATCCTCCGCTATACCTTTAAGTTTAAAATTAATACTTTTATTCAGCAAGGATGCATTCAATTGTTAAAAAGAGAGAGAGTTGAGTATAAGGATACAAAATATATATATTTCAAATAGATGCTGTTCTTTTGATCTTTCTATTCATTAAAGAATTCTGGGGGAAAAAATGAACAACGTTTCCACAGAAATATGAAGCAGCTCACCTGTTTCATACACTGATAATAATCATAAATGTTCCTTGAACATCAGATCATCATATTAGAGTGATTTCTGAAGGATCATGTGACACTGAAGACTGGAGTAATGATGCTGAAAATTCAGCTTTAATCACAGGAATAAATTACATTTTACTATATATTTACATAGTAAACAGTTATTTTAAATTTTTGCAAAATTTTTACATTTTTCCATATAATACAGCCTTACATAAGATACTTGTTTCAAAAACCTTAAAACAATTTGAATGGTAGTGTAGGTTTACAGTTAAGTAAACTAAATGGTTAATTGGTTAAGTGAAACTAAACACATTCAAATGTATTTTAACTACTGTCATTGTTGTATTTTAAAAGAGTATGATATATACCCCCCCCCCCAAAAAAGTAAAAATTAAAATAATTTAAATAACTTCTAAATTATTTAAATAGCTCATTTACAAAGCTAGTTTACTTGTTTATTATCTAAAGTAGATGATCTATTTCAAGGGACATTAATAGTGTAGATGATTTGAGGCATTTATCAGAATACATAGAGAAGGTGTCTAAACAGAATCACATGTTAATCAGTCGAGTGCAGATGCTCTCTAAATTATGAGATGTTGTAAAAACAAATGAAATTGGACATTGAACTGGAAATATTTAGCACAACATGGATGTTTGCTTACAAAACACACACACACACACACACACACACACACACACACACACACACACACACACACACACGCGCACATGATTTTCCATTGATAATTAGATGTGGTGTCAGTCTTTTCTCACATTATTGCACATCAGCAAAAACATTCAATTTCTACTGATTCATCAGACGATCACTTTGCAAATACTGAAAATGAGGCTGAATTCCAGCCACCAAACAGCAACTTCTCACTTCCTCCCATCTGGGCCATTTTTCTACACAAATGTCCGGATACATTTACACTTTGCAGGATCATCTCACTTCCAGGGTTCAAGATCAGTATCCCTTTGTGAAGGAGGATCTCTAGGAAATCCAAATTCAGTCGGCACGTGTTCTCTCACTGTCACCGCTGAATCGATTCGGCCACCGCAGAGTCAAAAGGGTCACGGGCTTCCCTGTGCTACGCCCATTTAGTGCTCTTAAAAACATCCACTCCCACCGAGATTAAACTAGGTCTGCTCAGATATAAAACCCAGACCAGTACAAGAATGACTGAAAATTTCAGACTCCTTCTTCCCATTGAGAGTGACCGCTTACGGATGTGTGAGAGAGGCTGCGTTGCACTCTTTTTAAATATAAAGTTCATTTTTAGCATTGTTCCTGCTGTATTGGACACTTGACTACATGGCCAAAAGTATGTAGACATCTTTTAATCAACATTTTTGGCTATTCCAGTTACACTCCTTACAAACCAGTGAACAGCCATGCAATGTCCGTAGGCAAACGATTTTTGTAGAATGGAGAGTTTTCCTGCTCCTGCATGATAATGCCCCAGTGCACAAAGCCAAGGCCATAAAGAAATGGCTTATAGAGTCTAGTGTGGACTTGACTGGCCAGCATAAAGACCAGAATGAAACCCCACTGAGAAGCTTGAGGATGAATTGTCGCGGACTGTGAGCCAGACCTTGACGCCCAACATCATGCCTGACCTCAATGGAGCAAATCTCCACAGCCATCATCTGCTGCAAACTCTGGAGAGCAACAACTCGCTATTCATTCCTGTGCTTCTTCACGCTAGTCAAAGGTTAGTATTTGATGCAATCATTTAGCCTGAATACAAGTTTGTGTGTAGAATAATATGATTATCAGTTTTGCAAGGTCCGTCTTTCCAACATTTTGAACAAATTCGCAAAGCGCTTTCTGCTACTCGTCCTACAATGTGTGTCCAAAACCTCACAAAATTAACTTGGGAATTTTTGCTGTTCGACACCATGTGCCTTATAAAATTGCTAACACTTAATTTATACACTTAATTTATACACATAATTTATAAATGACTGTAAATATTGCATGTTCAGATCAGATATTCATACAACAAAATATTCTGGGGGCCATGAAACATTTCTGAAAACGATCAAAAGCACTGGCGGGGAAAGAGTTAATCATGCATTAGTAAATGTTAAATGAACATTTACTAAGATTGATAAATGTTAGAAGTATGTTAACTAATGTTAAAAAATGGAACCTTATTCTAAAGTATTACTTGTCTTGTCTCTGTTCAATGTTTCTATGTCCTGAGCTTGAGCACATGGCTTTGTCTTTGTTTGTGTTGGCCATGTGCTTTTCTTGTCCACGCCCCCTTGTTTCTCTTTACCACGCCCCCTTGTTTCTCTTTACCACGCCCCCTTGTTTCTCTTTACCGCGCCCCCTTGTTTCTCTTTACCACGCCCCCTTGTTTCTCTTTACCGAGCCTCCTTATTTCTCTTTACCACGCCCCCTTGTTTCTCTTTACCCCGCCCCCTTGTTTCTCTTTACCACGCCCCCTTGTTTCTCTTTACCACGCCCCCTTGTTTCTCTTTACCGCGCCCCCTTGTTTCTCTTTACCGCGCCCCCTTGTTTCTCTTTACCGCGCCCCCTTGTTTCTCTTTACCACGCCCCCTTGTTTCTCTTTACCACGCCCCCTTGTTTCTCTTTACCACGCCCCCTTGTTTCTCTTTACCCCGCCCCCTTGTTTCTCTTTACCGCGCCCCCTTGTTTATCTTTACTTTACCACGCCCCCTTGTTTCTCTTTACCGCGCCTCCTTGTTTCTCTTTACCGCGCCTCCTTGTTTCTCTTTACCGCGCCCCCTTGTTTCTCTTTACCGCGCCTCCTTGTTTCTCTTTACCGCGCCTCCTTGTTTCTCTTTACCGCGCCCCCTTGTTTCTCTTTACCGCGCCCCCTTGTTTCTCTTTACCGCGCCCCCTTGTTTATCTTTACTTTACCACGCCCCCTTGTTTCTCTTTACCGCGCCTCCTTGTTTCTCTTTACCGCGCCCCCTTGTTTCTCTTTACCGCGCCTCTTTGTTTCTCTTTACCACGCCCCCTTGTTTCTCTTTACCACGCCCCCTTGTTTCTCTTTACCACGCCTCCTTGTTTCTCTTTACCACGCCCCCTTGTTTCTCTTTACCGCGCCCCCTTGTTTCTCTTTACCGCGCCCCCTTGTTTCTCTTTACCGCGCCCCCTTGTTTCTCTTTACCGCGCCCCCTTGTTTCTCTTTACCACGCCCCTTTGTTTCTCTTTACCGCGCCTCCTTGTTTCTCTTTACCACGCCCCCTTGTTTCTCTTTACCACGCCCCCTTGTTTCTCTTTACCGCGCCTCCTTGTTTCTCTTTACCACGCCCCCTTGTTTCTCTTTACCGCGCCCCCTTGTTTCTCTTTACCGCGCCTCCTTGTTTCTCTTTACCACGCCCCCTTGTTTCTCTTTACCACGCCCCCTTGTTTCTATTTACCGCGCCTCCTTGTTTCTCTTTACCACGCCCCCTTGTTTCTCTTTACCACGCCCCCTTGTTTCTCTTTACCGCGCCTCCTTGTTTCTCTTTACCACGCCCCCTTGTTTCTCTTTACCGCGCCCCCTTGTTTCTCTTTACCACGCCTCCTTGTTTCTCTTTACCACGCCCCCTTGTTTCTCTTTACCACGCCTCCTTGTTTCTCTTTACCACGCCTCCTTGTTTCTCTTTACCGCGCCCCCTTGTTTCTCTTTACCGCGCCCCCTTGTTTCTCTTTACCGCGCCCCCTTGTTTCTCTTTACCGCGCCCCCTTGTTTCTCTTTAGCGCGCCCCCTTGTTTCTCTTTACCGCGCCTCCTTGTTTCTCTTTACCGCGCCTCCTTGTTTCTCTTTACCTTTTATGATTTCTGAAGGATCATGTGACACTGAAGACTGGAGAAATGATGCTGAAAATTCAGATTTGATCACAGTACTAAATTACATTTTACTAGATATTCACATAGAAAATATTAAACTGGAATAATATTTCACAATATTACTGATTTTCTGTAATTTTGATCCTATAAATGCATCCTTGGTGAGAGCAGGAGACATGATATGGGAATAAACACTGAATTTGTATTGCATGTTCAAAGATTTACTCGTCTAAATAAATAATGCAGTCAAATTATCTTTAATTAGAGGGGTTTCAGCTGCAAATATTGATATATGTGATTATTTGTGATTAATTTAATTGATGAATTACCATATCATGTCATTAATCCGATTAAAAGTTTTAATGACCAAGCAGGTCTGGGTTTGGGTTCATCTGCATAATTGCTGCCTGCGGCTCAATTTGCCTTCGCTCTCCCTCATGGGTAAAGCACAAGCATCCAGGACCAGACCTGTGGATAAGACTGAATGTCAGCATGGCATCACAACAGGACTTGACTGACCTTCTGAGAAGTTGACCCAGCATTCTGAAGTCTTTCTGCCCGTCCATTTTCTCCTCTCTTTAGGGTGCGATGACACCAAGTTACTGAGTTACAGCAGCCATCGAGTCATTGGCTCTGATACACCAATTTTTCTGTGGGAAAGAGAGAAAGCACCAATACAGATGAAGACAAAATGACTGTCAAGGCACCTGAGCAGTGCTTCACGTTCTCTCATATTTACACAGCTAAGGGAAATTGATTACATTCAGGACAAAAACAGAGAGTGAGTGCAGAGACACTGAGTGGAGCCCAGTGTTGAGGAAAGCTGATTGTTCTTCATTCATCAGCTCTTGAGAGACAAATGTGCTCTATAAATGACAGGCTTCCCTCGGCTTCACACCGAGATGCTCGAGTCGGAGTGCTCCAGAATTACACAGTGGAAATATTTCTGTTGGCCATTGTGTAATTGGCATGTTTTGGTGCTAATGGTGGAGTTACCATGTTCAGGAGAGACCAAATTACCATTCATTATAGTTGTATAACACAAACAGAGAGTAAAGCGCCATGGATTTCTGAACTGGTAAAATTGGGTGTAATTACAAAGAATGTTTAAAAAAGCTGCACAATTGTCAATTATTTCCCTTGATACTGTAATCACTCTTGTGTTCACATAACAAAATTTGCATATAAATTAAGGCTCTAAATTTAACATGTTAATTTAGTGTTATTAATTATTTATTAAAAATAAAGTGTTCCAAAATTAATGCAATTAATCATGTTCTCCTGAATCAAATGTACATTTTTAGGATAAAAAACAAAAATCTAGATGGAGAAGAATGGAATAGAGCGTAGGCATAAAAATAGAGGTATCACTTTAGTTTAGGGTTCAATCCTCACTATTAATGTATTAGCATGCATGTTGCTGGCTGTTTATTAGTACTTTTAAAGTACATATTAATGCCTTTTTCGGCACTATCATAATCTACATCCCTTAATACAACCCAATACCTAAACTTAAATGCTGCAAAAAATACATTTATATAGTCATAAAAGCTTTGTATTTCAAATAAATGCTGTTCTTTTGATTTTTCTATTCATCAAAGAATCCTGAAAAATAAAATGAATCACTGTTTCCACAGAAATATGAAGCAGCAACTGTTTTCAACATTGACAATAATCATAAATGTTTCTTGAGCAGCAAAGCATCATATTAGAGTGATTTCTGAAGGATCATGTGACACTGAAAACTGGAGTAATGATGCTGAAAACTCAGATTTGATGACAGGAATAAATTAAAATGTTGTAAAATTAAACATAAAAAATAAAAGCCTGCAAGGTAATTCATGATTCCAGTCATATTCTCATAAAAAATGCATATCTTTGTACGTATCATTGCCACAATCCTCAGCTAAACCCATGCATGATGCCAAAAGTTTATAAAGACATAAATCTACTTCTAGTCCTTGAACTAATATTCATCCTGTCACCAAAGGGTCCATCAAAGAGCATCAGATCATCATATTATCCTGATTTCTGAAGGATCATGTGACACTGAAGACTGGAGTAATGATGCTGAAAATACAGCTTTGATCACAGGAATAAATTACACTTTACTAGATATTCACATAGAAAACATTAAACTGAAATACAATATTAAACTGGAATAATATTTCACAATATTACTGTTTTTCTGTAATTTTGATCATATAAATGCAGCCTTGGTGAGAGCAAGAGACATGATATAATAAAAACACTGAATTTGTATTGCATGTTCAAAGATTTACTCGTCTACCGTAATAATGCAGTCAAATTATCTCTAATTAGAGGGGTTTCAGCTGCAAATATTGATATATGTGATTATTTGTGATTAATTAAATTGATGAATTACCATATCATGTAATTAATCCGATTAAAAATTTAAATCGTTTGAAAGCTCTAATTAAACAATGAGTAAATCAAGACAGCATCTAAACAGTGACCTTCACATTGGCCCTCTGGGCAGCATGAAAAACACACTTCTAATTATGCCCAGAAACTGAGCAACGCGACGATATACTACCGCGCTCGCAACCATTACAATCCCTGATGCTGTCACTGCAAGTTTGCACAGTTTGAGCCCTGCAGTTCAGCGCAAGTTCACTGAGTTCTGGACTTGCAAATTCTCCCCTTAAAATCCACATAGCTGTCTCTGCTGCACAGTAAATATCTCATTTACACCTCGCTTTATTGCCTGTTAAACCGACTGCACTGCAAGCGAGCGGCACGACATGTAACATCCAAAATAATTCAAAATTACCAATGGTGCATTTTTCTTTGGGTCAGCATCTCAATTTCACGTGCCATTGCCGACTGAGGTGAAAACACAGATGTGTGGTCAGATTGCTTCTAAATCACTCATTAAGGACCAGATGTTATGCTTTGATTGGACATTACATTTATGTGCATGACTGACATGTCTGTGATTGGTTATAATTCTCAACGTCTGCAAAACACTCAATTTAGGCTTATTGGAAAAATTTGCAAAATTCCACAAATTATCATTACATGGGCAGATTATTGACTAAGAGAGACACATTTTCCTGTGGTTCCTTGAATAATTGTGTGTTATGAGCTCAATACACGTTTAACCATGTGCATGATTTGTAAAATAATAGAATTTGCTGTTTACATCACATAATCAGCCCCACATTTTTGGCTTTTCTGACATAGTAAACTACATTTTAAAATTCTACTGCTGCTGGATGATAACAATGGATATATTTTCTTGAGGTATTTATGTGCACATTTAAGGGTTAGTGATATTCTGATCAATGTTCATAACAATGTTTAGAATAAAGACGATCATGACACAGATAGGACAACCGTTCACATTAGCAAAGGAACAATCCAAGGATAGAAAGACAGTCCATCCAAAAGCAGAGCAAATGATTTTAGACGTTATATGAGAGAAATCTGTGACAGGAAGTGAAGGGACATGTTGTGCATTTGAATATTCCCAATTGAGGGGTTTTATTCTTTTTTTACCAAGGAAATATGCTTTCATTAAAGCTGTTGGGTCACATTGGCAAATCTGCACTGCTTGACTGCAGTTGTGTAAGCCTTGAAATTCAAAAGCTGAAGCAAAATCCCCTTTGAGCACCTCAGGGATTGGAGCTGAGGAAACGAGAAACCTTCAAAAATCACTTCGTTTGCCATTTCTATCAGCGTCTGACTTCCTGACCTTTGAATAAAAATGAAGAAACGCTCTCTTGTACGCTTATATTTAATTGTCTAATGAGTTGCTGAATTGCAGCCATAAAAGTAACAACCAGGACATACAATTTCATCTCAAGGATGTACTACCAGCACAGACTATTATGTTGGGTTAATTATTACAAGATTTTATAATGTTCAAATGTAAGCATTTAAAACAAAGACGCACGCAACTATAAGTTTCGGTTATATAACTGGATTCTTTTTCTGGTCGTTTGAACAAATAGACTTTTTCGTATTTCCTTCAAACATCCCTGGTTTTCTTCCCTGTCATTAGCTCTGCAGATTGCAAATGAGTCACATCTAAGAAAATGCCAAACTTTCATCAGACGCAGCTACTGAGCTGAGAAGCGTCACCTCACACACACACACACACACACACACACACACACACACACGCACACACACACACACACACGCACACACACACACACACACACACAAACACACACACACACACACTCTCTCTCAGGCATGACATCAAGGATTCGCTTCGTAAAAATCTTTCCTTTCTAATAAAAGCGAAACGCTCGTCCAAATAAGTCCGATCTGGCAACCCGAGCGAGGGACTGCGAGTGTACGATCGGCATCCGCACTTCTCCAGTCCAAGCGCCCGCTCTCTACGCTTTTACAGCAAGTGTGTGTCAGATCTCTACACAAACATGTTGTTAACGATCTAACTTCTAAAGCTTTCTTCTGTGATTTATATAACATAACACGTAACGACACCTTATTTACATTTATTTATTTCATTGCTTTTACCCAAAGCAGTTCACTGATGAGGAACGGTTGTGCAGGTGCATATCACAAAACATAAATGCCTTTATGAAACAAACACTATACATTACACACAAAACACATTCACAAATAAACAGACTAGTCTCACGAAATCGGATGCAAGACATTTTACAAGGCTCCGGCTTGTAACACCCACACCCCCTACCCACAACAAAGGTGTATTATACTGGTATAATATATTATAGATAAACTCACCAAAAGACAAAACTAATGATTGGTCTCTTCAGACTGTCTTAGTGGGCGGTTCATGTGATTATAATTCATGCGGAGTCAAAAAGCCCTATTGAAATGACCCATAACCTCAGCGGTCCAGTTCACGCTGTATCACATCATGTCTTCTGGATCCTCTGAACCTTCATTTGCTGCAAATGAGCTTGTAATAATGGATGTGTAAATGTGATGGAAAGACCCCTTATCTTTGATGATGTCAGCCATTTTCCCAAGCTTTCTCATTCTTTTCTAACAGTACATGTGAAGGAAAATCCTAAGCATGTTGGTTTGGCATGACAACAGCCTCTTTACCTGAGATACGGTTCACATGCAGATCAGGCCAAAGTCAGGCAGGAGTTTGCAGATCTGTGACCTGAGACACTGAAGCGGTCCGGTGAACAGTAACAAGCCCTGAGAGAGACAAATGAAGCGAGATGGGGAGGAGAAGGAGAAACAGCAAGACACGGATGAGAGAAAGAGATCGAGAGCGACTGCTACTGTAAATCAACATCAGTTACAGTTTCAAAACAACATGTTACAGTTTAAAAAGTTGCATCTGAGTATAATAATAAACGCACATCACTGATTAAATCACAGTGCATTATAATAAACATGCAAACACTCCAAACCCTTTTACACAACAACCTCCCCTCAGAGATCACTTTTAAAGGACTAATTAAGCCATAAACACAAGGAAAGGTCCATAGCAGACTCACTTTTGCTCTTCATCAAAGCTCTGAAAGCAGAGGACACTCTCGATTAGCGGCTCTCGACTGGAGCAACTCAAAAATGAAAGATCATGAGGGGAGAAAACAACAACGCAAGTGCCAATAACTAAACACACCCAACTAAATGATCATGTAGGACAGAAACATAAATTGGCTTTTAAAAGGGAAGTGAAAAAGATTCCAATATCATGTTGACGTCAAAGGCTGGCAGCTAATCACACGCTAGCATATTAGCATTACTTTTCACTTAGTAAAAGCTTGGATGATGCCAACATGGGCAGGTTGTGTGATGTGCCTTCATGTTAAATATATATTTATTTATTTTATTTCCTTTTTTTTCTTAGCCCATTTGCTTGTTTTAAAGAGACTCACTTTATTTCCTCACCCTCATGTGGTATTAAACATAAATGACTTTGTTTCTTCTGTCAAACATGTTTGTTTATTTTTTGGTGACTATTCTTACAAATATATTTTTTTTGTGTTGCAAGCATAAAGAAAATCAAACAGGTTTGTAAGGAGATAAAAGTATAAACAATAAACAATGACAATTTTAATTTTCATTAATGTTTTTGGACAAACTATCCCTTTAAAACCTCGAAAAATATTTGTTGATTTATAAATATGTTCTGTAAATGCATAGTAAACCTACAAAACATATGTATTTATTCCCTGAAAACAAGTCTTATACCGTATATTAGCAACATTACTCATAAATAAACTATTTCCGCACAGATGTCTTAAAAATGTGGGAACGGAGGGGGAAGGGTTTCTGTCTGAATCAGTTAGTTTTATAGAATTAAACGAATCAAAGGTTCTCACAAATGCACTCTGCAATTCACTACTGCATGCAACAAAGTGCACTAATATATTATACATGGTTTTATGAGCTTACAATTCATTTATGCAGACGCTTTTATCCAAAGCAGCTTACATTGCTTTGAGTTTATGCATTCAAACACACGACCTCGGCTTCACGCTCCACTGTTAATGTAAGACAAATAAACAGATCTGTATATCTGTAATTTAATGCACAAATAAATACAGAGCCATTTGAATTTGAAAAATGTTTCATTTCTAATAACTTTTGAGATGTTATGAAAGGATTTAACTCAAACAAGCAACCGTCCCATCTTTCCATAAACCAAACTCTTGCATAATCCCCAAAATAATTTATGTTTTTTCTTACAATAAAAACAAATCAAACAATGCTAACTTCTCAGATAAATGTGTTCAGTTTTCCATGACCATTTGGCACAAAAGCAAATATCAAGCGTCCGAATGTTTGTGCAGAACGGGCTGAGTTATTGTGCAAAACACCAGGAAGCTCAAACTTCCAGGTAAACAGAACCTCAAGTATTAATGTTACACCTGCGGTTTGATAGAACGAGATAGAGAACTGCAGCCTGTCTTCTTTGTTAACTAAAGCTTGTATCGATCACAGTGCTGTATATACGGCGTGTTTTAGATTTGAGTTGGTATAAAGATGAAACACTGAGCTCCAAACTGGGTTTCCATTAGAGTCAGAGCTCTTCCACTCTTTTGCTCTTGCTCTTTCTGTTCGCACACATCTTTTGTGCCATCTCCTTGATACAGCCCTTCAAGCACGCCTTTCATTTTGCATTCAATTCTAGAAAGACCCAGACAACAGAATAAAGAGAAAGAGAGAGGTAAGCGAACATAATCGAGGAACAAAATGGAAGGAGCCTCTGTGTTGAGGTTGGATCTGGTTAGTATATTTTGACGGGTGAATTATGTGCCGTTTGTGTCCGGAATCCAGTGTTGCCTTTGCGTTTACTGCTGGATTCCAGCGACTGATATCAAACTACTGCCAACGGAGAGATCAGATGTATTCAGGATATTCCCAAATGAAACTCATCAACACAACCGATCAAACTCCGTAACTGTTGAGGACTGGGGGAATTTATATCTGCAATGACATCTACAGCGAACCGAAATATGTGCTAAGAAATTTTTGCTAACATCCCGTTAAGTTATGAGAACGTTGTTTCTGAATGTTCTCGTAATGGTCAAAACCTATTTTTTATTAAACATTCAGGAAACATTTACTCTGCAAACATAATGTAGTAACATTTCAAAATGTTAGATGAACGTCCATTTAAAATATTTCATTTAAAAAGTTTAATGGACAATGTGTAAATAACATTTTTGTGCTGATTATAAAGACCATTAACTCTGAACAGGCGTTCTGTTAAAGTTACTGGAAGAATGTTTGTTCATAACTTTGAAAACATTCTGTTAAAATGTTGTGTAAATAAAAATCAAATCCTAAAAAAGAAAATATCAACTGCAAAAAACAGTCCAAAATTCAGCTATTCAGCTATAAGAAAAAAATAGCTCGAAACTGAATCTTAATATACTTTAAAACATTAAATAAATATTAAAACTTTTCATAAGTTATCAAGGATACCCAGACCTCATTTGAGTTGTAAATGACTCAGCATATAGCCCAAAGCACAGTAATCTAGGCAAACCATTAAAAGATTCAGGTCAGATCTTTCTTAACTGTCATGAATAAAGCCCTCGACCAAACAACAGATACAATCGAGAAAAACAAGTCCGTGACTCTGTGACCATTTCAATGAAATCAATCTATAGTTTGCAATCCGACCAACCGGGTGTTTGTAGTGGTGGGTGTTCATGAGAGATTTTCTGTCAGATAAAGCAGCGTATATTGACCACCTGGAGTGATCCAGTCCGCTTGCAGAACATTTCCCGAAAGTTTGTAAACTTCAAAAGACGAGCCGTGGTCCTTGGAAACTAGACACCTTCACTGGCAAACATGCCTGAAGCCTTCTTTATATTATCAGTCTCATAAATGAAAAAGCAATAGCCTGGGAAACTTTGATGTATGTATGAATGCACTAACGTGGAACATCATCAAAGCAATTTGTGCCATTCAAAGTTATGCCATAAAATAAACATTTCGTGTAAACCTTGATGGAATTTTTTTGACATTTCCTGTTCATGCTCTCCATGAAAAGGCAAGAGGATCTGTGAGTAGATCAGTCTACATTAGGCGGGAAAATAACACCCTACGGGATCACAACTACTGTAAAAGTTCGCAGAAACACAAAACAACTCATGCATAGCAAAATTTGGCCAATTCCCATTTTGCAAACTTCATCCTGAGCATGCATCTCTAAGCGTGTCTGATGTTCAGAGCTGTAAAGATCCAGCAGCTGCAAAATCAATCTCCAGTGGCAGACCATCAGTGCAAATCCAATAGCAGAACATGTATGCATGGCTTTAGCAATAACGAATCCTTCTAAATAAAGAGATAGGCAGACTCTTGAAAGCTGGATGACTCGAGGCTTCTGGCGTAAATCTCAAGTGGATACTCTAGTGAAAATTAAGAGCTGCCACTGCGTTCTCCAACATGACACTCACTTTAAGTGCTCGTGAAGTTCCACCATACGATATTGTTCCCGTCCCTTGATCCCAGCAATGTACGATGTGAAAATGCACAAGTGAGGATTGATTTGAAAATATCTTCTGGTTGAATGGAAAGGACAGGGGGGAGAAAAGTCAAGCTGAATGAAGCCCAGTGACAAGGTGACACATAGATGGACAGAGAGAAAAAAAGGACATTGAAGCGCTAGTGAAAAGGTTAGAAAGAAATTCAATTATTCTGGTTTTGATTTTACCATGAAGGTCCACCCTAAAACATGACCAGTGCATACAAAACATACAAATGAGATCGTATGAATTCACCACCAATGCAACTAAATTGTATGAAGCTCACCAATTGTCATGAGACTCTGCTGGAGTCATTCGACTGATTTAAACAGTATTCACTCTGCGTCAGCATACTTTTTCATTTCTAGCAATTAATCCTTTCCCCGCAAGTGTTTTCTAAAAAAGCTTCTATCCAGCAACAGCATTTTTGACCATTTTCACAAAACTTTCATATATTTTGTTGTATGAATATGTGAACATACCATGCATCAAAAGAAAGAGCAAAGCCTCTGATTAAAAAAAAAAAAAAAAAAAAAATCAACACTTGAATGTTGAATAACTGTGAAAACAGGGATTGCCGGAAAAACTCATAAAGTAAAGCATTGAATTCAGGTCAGTTCAAATTATCCGTTGAAAGCTGATGACATTTATTCAAATCTTGACATTATAACTAATAATAAAGGACAACTTGACTTTGGAAGTACCTTTTTTCAATTATGTAAAACATGCGACAAACATGCTTTTAAATTATATAATTAAATAATTATTTTGTTTACCTTTTTGTTAGGCCTTGCATTAATGCTGAACCCATGAAAACATAATGAGCAAAAAAATATATAAATAATAATAATAATAACTGCAAATGTCATAGAAGAGGTATATCGGATGAAGGACACAAGAGATTTTTCAGGCACTTTGCAAATGCAAATAATTTACAAAAACAAGCAAATGAATTGAGTCCATCCATTTCATATTGCTAAATAACATTTTATAAAATGATGCCTTTGATAATGGCCTCTTGCAATATTTTTCATTACTGTGAAGTCAAAACACATGTGTGTGTCTATACTTTGAGATGACTCTTCAATAGATAGATAGCCTGTTTCTTACATTTTAAGAGAAAAATACTGTGCAGCTGATAGAAGAAGAAAGCAAGCGAACTAGCTCTTATTTCAAAATTATTTCACCTCCACCACTTTAGAGCCTTTATGTTCACAGCACATTTTATCAGTGTCATAAAGATGATGGTCGAGGCCTGAGGACAAAGGACGGGCATCAAACGCCGAGGCACGGCGAACTGAGAATTTCACAGTGTGACCTGCACTCTATAAAAGCAACCCTTTCTGATCACACACTGAGTCTGGGACTCCGGGGGAGAGAGTTAAGCAGATTGATGGATAGATAAATGGGAAATGGGAGAGTAAAAAAATGTTCAGGGTGGAAAAGAAGTGGTCTTTTGCACAGTAGGTAGGGAGCAAAATATGGCATATCATCTCTCATCTGCATTTGTTTCTGTGGTCATCAATGCATGCTAAGTGCTTGCAGGAATACAATTGGGCCATGTGACACCTACCCAGCAAACACAGAACGTTCCCCTAACGTTCCCATTTGGTTATTTTTTTGGGAACCAAACATGAACGTTCTGGGAACGTTCCCTGTAGGTTATTTTTAGGTTCTATTTTTATAACCTAAAGGGAATGTTCCCATAAAATTTCCAGAACGTTCCCCTAACCTTAAGTTACTTTTTGTAACTTCTAGCTGGTCAATGCTCATCATTAGCTACTTCAAGCTGGTTAAAGACCACGTGAGTGCAGTTTTCTTTCTTGAGTTGACATATTTGAAAACTGGAAGTTGAGGCAGAACATGTTATAGGTGCTTTTCTATAAAATACCCAATGCACAATCACTGGCCACTGCAAGGTCTGGTGCAGAGCAGTATATGGACATTGAGAGAAAATTAAGCTCAAAACGAAATCTTTAGGAAGTGTTACACAACAGGACAACGCAATATTCATATGATTCACCTTCACACAAAAGGTATTTAAAGCCTCTGGAACTCATTACTAAAATGGTGTTTTAATATATGGCTGGTTTCACAGAAAAGACTTAAGCCAGTCCCAGACTAAAATACGTTTGAGCTAAACTAGCTAAACAGCCAAAAATAATTTTGTAAAATAATCTGCTAAACTTCCAAAAATATTTTCTTTCAGTCAGTATTTTTGTCTTGTTTTTGAGCATAAATATCTACATCCTCAATCCCAATTATTAACACTTGTTTGCAAATAATAATTAAGCTTATTTAATACAGAGGAAATTGCTTCAACCCTTGTTCTGAGCAAAACAAAATAAAAAATTGCGATGAAAAATAAAACACTAAAAACCAAAATCAGTCATTTGCTACAAATGCTACAATTGAACGTGGGTATCATAACATAGTTTAAAAAAGTTGACGCTTACTTTTGTAATTTGCTAAATATTACAAACCATACTGGTCAACCTGAGTAGACTGGGTGATAGTCTCAGACCTTCAGACTGACCATCGCAGCTTTCATTGGCTAAGGACTGTCCAGAGGCCGTCTGACTGACATGTAAGCCAACCAATCACAGTAGGTTTTGTTTTGTGCCATATTTAGGGGCGTGAGAATGTAAAGTCGATGTCCCTACGATAACAGACCGGCGTATATCTAACAAATTATTAATTCAAGAACTTGCAACAATGGAGTCTCGAACTTCACAAACTTTTGAAAATGCAGTGTTAAGTTGATCCTGGCAAGCGCTCAATGTCACAGTTGTAAACACACCGGCTGTCTTCTTCCATCCAGGCGGACCGTTAAAGAACGCAACACACACGTCTCCTGGAAATCCTGTAGAATCCAACCAAACAGATGACGACTTAAGTGTGCCATATTCATCAGACGTTCAGCCAACGGTCGGTGGGTAATCTAGTAACGCTCTCACATGTTCCAAAACACCTTGAACTTGCTGACCACAAGAAACCAACCTGCTTATATTGGAGCTTGTTAATTCTGTACTGGGCTTGAAGTTGTCCTTTCATGCCACACATCAAATGGGATCACCATTGACCCTTCTAGCATTTATATATATTTTTTGTGAATTGGATATGACACATTCTCACAGTTCTCACTACGGATGTCCAGAGGCGATGAGAAAGCAGCATGAAAGAATCCAGTGGGCGGGGTAAATTCAGTGAGCATCGAGTCGTAGTTTCAATCAATTCTCATAACTGCTTTGACTGAATCCAATTAGCCGAACAGCCCTTACACGATCCGAGCGTCCAGGCCAGGGCACGACTCTCTCTCCCGCGTGACCTCGCTCAGCAGGAGACTATAATACACGTCAAAAGCTAAAGAAAGAGAAAGTGAACTATGAGAGAGAGGTGATGCTCAGGAGACGGGATGTTGGCTAAATTGGGAAGGAGAGTGACAGAGGAGAGAAAAAGCGAGTGTGAATGATGGAAATGATGGTACGCTGCGAGCGAGAGTAAACAGAAGACGGCGAGAATGAGAGACGGAGCGCCTTTGTTCACACTCCATCACATCCAGTGTGCTGCAGGATCACGCTGAAAATCCTCATTGGAATGCTATTTTTGGCGAAGGGAAGTGTCTGTTTTTGAGTGTGGGTATGAGTGTGGGTATGTGCATGTGTCAGTGGAGCGCTGTCTGTTGTCTGCTATCCTGCTATGCTGGGGATATGTGTGAAAGGGGTTATGGAACAATTAGAGAGAGAGAGAGAGAGAGAGAAACTGACTCTGATCTAACCCTATCACTGCTGCCCGGCTGTTTGGTGTTAATACTGCAACACAGGAACTGTCCAGCCGTTGTGAACTATTTATCTTCTAGAGCTTCTGTAGCTCCGCCCCCTTTCAGTCTTACGGTTTGTGTTTCCACAGCATGAAGGTAAGATCTTATGGATTTATGAATGAATGAACCACTTGTTTAAATTTTGTGTAATAAAAATACATAATTACGAAGATGACAGGTAATTCACACCTTGATAGTAGCCTATGGAAACATTTCTGGCCGTTTTCGCGTATCGTAAGCCTCTGCTTTCCTGTTACAGATTGAAGCGCGTGCCACACCACACCGCACCGTTAAGACAAATAGACTAGCTACTGCAAATTGCTGGTGTTTTTGTGATTGTTTGGGGCATTCTACAGCCCTTCATCACACCTTTCAACACAGAATCCACCTCAGATTGCTTTTTATCAATGCACAAATCGTAAAAACAGATTTGTTCCTGAATTCTGATTGGGTGGGCAAGGCAGACGTTTGGGTGGGCTCACCCCCGCCCCCCCACCCCTCCTTAAAGCACACTGTTATAAAATAAACTCCATATGACATTGACCAGGCTCTGTTAAAAGCTAGGATCAGACCATCGCTAACGCAATATAGACGGCACTAAATCTCGCTGACGTGACGCCATCAAACTCCCGACCGTAAAACCTTCTGCGCTCAGTCTTGCTCTTTCTCACTCATGCCAGCAGTCAATGTCACATTTACCACGAGGCCGGACGCCGGGAACCTCATCAAATTACACCCAGTCTGTTGACAGCACGCTGGCTCCAGCACAGCATCGGCTCTGTAAGATATTTCTCCAGCTGAAACGAGAGGTACAGCTGATAGAATTAGCATCAATATGTCCTAGTTACAGTAATTGCTCTCCTTTAATGGAGCGAGAGCTTTACACAATGGCGTTTCTCCGTTGGAGAGAGAAAGGAGGACTTTCACCTGCCGAGGCCTGTCAGGGATGAGTGTTTTAGTGGAAGATGCACACGGCTTCTGGCTGGTAATGATTTCAGCTGGTGCCATTTGTTGAACAGGGACAGGCAAACATCATTTTTCCCCATCTTGCTGGGAGAGTCAACATCCCATTCGGAGGAGGACAGTAGAGAAAGAGACAGAGTCTCGGTTTCCCTTGAAAGCACACAATTTATATTTTGCTGTTCCTTCTGACGATTGCTTTTACAGTGCATTTTAAATGTCAAATAGAATGGGAACTGATGCAAAAAAAGGAAAGGAAAAAGAAAGAGCACCCCCCCAATGACCCCCCCCCCCCCCGCTACAACACGCCTGCCACTTTTCTGTCACCTGCTATTTCACTCTTGCCGAGTTCCCTCCGAGTGGCGCTCCGGGATTTTTTTATGTATTCCATACCAGCTGTTTTAAAAACGCACCGCAGGAAACTCATCTGCTTTTGCTGTCAGTTTAGACTCTCACAGCTCTCACACATACGGACGGATATCAACCCCAGAAAAGAAAAGTTTACAGAACGTTGCAAATGGAAATCAAGCTAAAACTATTTCTATCTATTTGTAATTTCCTTTGTTCTTTTTACACATACAATGATCGAACAAACATCCTTAAAAATGTATTTTGATTTAATCTTATTTAAGAGACAAAAATAACAAACTCACTTCTCATTTGTTATTTTTTCCTGAAAATCATGAAAATTCCCTGTCACTTCCATAATGTCTCAAATTATGTATTTCCCTGTGATTGCAATTACATTTTTGAACTCTTTTGCTAAGGCAGCATTTTAAGAATTATAAAAACACAGTATTAAATACTATCATCACTCTTTTTTTTCATAATTAAAACAACTACTAATTTGGAAAAAGATGGACAATAAATACATTTAAACATTATATAAGCAATATTTATCTTAATTTCTTTTTTGTCACAAACCAGTTTATAATTACTTCCCTCTAATCATTGTCATCGTTTTAAAAATATAATAATTAATATTTGTATGACATATTTTCAAATAGAAATATTAACTACATTGAAAAGATGCAAATATAAATGTACATAGTAAAAATCCTACAAGACATTTTTATTGTGAACATCATATATTAAAAAGTAAAATAAAAAATAAAAAATTAATCTGTTAGTTTAAAAAAAAAAATCAACCCGATAGAAAGAGCTTAAAGTTGGAGAAACACCCATAAATTGTTCAGAACTGAAATGAAAAGGAAACGTTAGACTGGTAGTGAAACGTTAGTGGAATGTTAATGAACTACACCTCTGTGTGAACTGGAGGAGCGCCGGCTTCATAAATCCACTAAAATCCTCAAACACCAGCTGATTAAAAGTCAAAAGTGAAGATAGTTCAAAGAAAAGCATAATTTCTCTGCTAATATGTTGCATCTAATGCAATGACATTCAGGCTGTTTTAAGTGTCCAAAAGTGCGTTTCATTTTCTGTGCTAATAATTGTTTATTTTGCAATAGATGACAAGTGACTGTATACTTGACTGTACTCCACCGTGAATGAGAATCACTCTCATTAACGGCTTGTGTTGATGCAGCCGATGTCATTTTAGTTGAAGCAATGTGAATGCGATGCGTTGATGAAGAAAACTGATCGAAGGATAGAGCATGAAGAAAATGGCAGATTGCAGGCCAAAATGGCAGCACAAGAAAAGGCACAATCAGGGCTGCATTGTCCTCTCGCCCACTGCTTTTGTCCAATGACATTCAAACAAACGGAGGACTATCAAATAATTCATCTCGAATCTCAAGAGCAACCAATTAGCCAGCGAGAACCTTCAACGTGCCAAACATCTGATATCACGAGTGCGTGCGCTCTGTCAAAGACATTGAGAAAAGATACAAATCTTCTCCTTAGGTCTTTTTCAGCATGATAACCGAACGACGACCCTGTTTTTTGAACGAAACCCCGAAGAGGAGCTCGAGCGCGCTGATGGTCTCCCCCCGAGCTGGCGGGATGATCGAGGATGATAGCGTCTGGTAATCAGAGTCTGCTTCAGAGAGGGTGTGGTTTTCAAAGGTGGATCTGGCTGTTTGATGCTAGAGGCTCTCCTGTTACTCTTTCATTATTAATGTATTCTTTTCTTTCTTTATTTATCAATTCCTCCCTCTGCAGTGCAGGCTACACAAACCCCTTAACACACACACGGTGACTGACAGACCTTATTAAAGGTGACATCTTTTTAAAAGCCTTCCCGATCTATAAACCTCATTAGCGACTGCAAATGCATTCTGGGAACTGTACGAAACGTCTGTTTTTGTGAACTCTGACCTCACTGTTACAATACTGTACTGCCATTCATCTCTGCTAGTCTTTTCTTTTGTAGTGATATGCAGAGATGGAATTCATTAAGATAATTAAAGAATATAAATGCTGATGTTGAACGCTTTTTCATCAGTTTTGTCCTTCTTGCTATTTGTATCACAGTGTAATCAAATTGGTTGTTGATAATTGCAATACTGATTTATTTCACAATAAATTGTCAGACAGCAGATAAAATATATTTATCAGATCAGTGCTGTTATAGTTAACAAAAAATAAAACTATTACAAACTCAATGATTAAACGTAATTAGAAATGTTTTCTGAAATAACTGAAATAAGTACTAAAAATACTAAAACAATTATTTAAATAAAAATTAATAAAAACAAATACTACTAAAAAACAACAAAGTTATTAATACTAAAATGAAAACAGAAAGCATACAAATAAAAACATTCAAAATATTAATGCAACTATAATAGAATGTTGACAATACTAAAATAACACTATGCAACATAATATAACAGAATGCAGAGAAACGTTATTATAAATTGTGACAGTATTGATGCCAATAAGAGCAGCATTTTACATACACTGAGGCTTTTAATGTTTAGTCCAGAGATGTCTGTGTCATTCCTTCAATAGTGTGTATGGAATGTGTGTTTGTGTGACTATAAATCAAAATAAATAAAGTGTAGCGGCTCAATTTTCTGTCACATTTCTGTGTCCGGCAACAGTAGAGACGGGCAAACATCTACAGCACTGGAGGATCTCAGTAGCAATAATGAACACTAGCTCCAGACACTCATCAATAGTTACATTGATTTCGTCCAGTCTGAGCTCCATATTCGATATTGTCTTGATTAAAATATGTATTCGAGGATAGCTTCTGGAGGGATGCAAATTAAGGTCAAACAGAAGAGCGTTACTCCATCACACAAACTCTCATCTCAATCCGTCTAATTCACACGCTCATGCATTACGAAGACGCCACATGTGCAGTGGAAAGCATTGAGCGTGTTCTCTCGCCAGCCGGCGTACGAGCTGTAAAGTGGACTGAGTCTATAAACAGCAGTGTGGGAGGCGGTCGGGCCAGAGATCTCTGGGGAACATGGTACACTGCACAAATAGAACAACACAACATCACGACAGAACACAACATAGTAGCATCCTACTGTGATTAATGACACAGACCTTCTGCAATGCAAAGCTCAAACCCTTCTGATACACAAGTGTGCATTACATATTCAAAATTACACTTAATTGGAAGCAGCTCACTGACTGAATCACGCTTTGAAAAATGAGCCAATTACACATCACAGGTCCGTTTCAATATTTCAGCTGCATACTGTAGAAGCTATTTACTTTTCTAAGACACTTTGCTAGTTTTATTGGGAAAGACTGTAGCTGTAATACAAATAAACAAATGTTTCTCGCAGTGTCCTCTGAAAGCACTTTTCGAGGTCCTCCTAATCTACAAGCTCTCACATCCAACCATCGGTCAAACAGAGACCACTTTTCATGAACAATCAATTCCCAATGGGAAAAAAAAATCAAGCCTCATCCTTCATTTTCTTCACATTGAATATCTTGCTTGACTGGATGTCGAATTACAGAAAGTAAAATGGGTTTCGAAGCAGGGTCTGAATTTGTAATATTCAGGGCTTCTTTGTAATATTCAATATATATGTCATGCTATTGTATATGGGCAGGAGTCTGCACATGAAATGAGATAGATGAAATTAAATCTTATGGCCCATATTATTCTTTCAGCTGCCAGAATGTACTACTCTGTTCTGTTTCTTACATGTTTTTACATGAATCCCAGATATTTCCCAAAAAGAATCACTGTATAAAATATGGAATAAGCCTGGTTATTAAAGAAAAAAAAACTTTCCATTTCAATTGTCTAATACCGTACTGCCTCTGAAAGCTATAGGGGAGGCTCTGGCTGCATCCACAATCTCATACTCTCTTGAGCAGGTACTTATTTTGAACAAGTAATTACTTCACAACTTCTAAAAAAGTATGTTCTATACAGTATGAATGCACACGTCATAATCTCACCAGAAGTAATAGGTCATCTGGGTTCTTTTCCCTATACTCTTTTATGAGTACTGTGAATTTGGACTTACTTCTTTTGTAACATACTGTTTTTCACCTACTACTGTATATAGTAGGGAAGTATGCGATCTCAAATGCAGCCAATGTTTTTTTTTTCAGAAATACATGTTATAGGGCTACTGGTTGAAACTCTCTTTAGATCCTGATTACTATCCATAATAGAGATGGTCTAAGTATTAAAGTTATCATCGGCGCGATCCAAATGGCTACGGAGAGTTGTAGACACGCAGTCATTGAACACTGCAAACAAACACCAGCCGCCTTTACAGTTCCTCCTGAACCAAAACAGCGAGCTTATGCTGTTTCACGCCATGATTACCGTAATTAAGAGATGGCAACCCGTGACGCTCTACTCTGAGCTGTTCACATGCTCAGAGTTATACGTTCAACACCATCAACGGTGAAATGAACCTGCAGCAGTCAGGTGGTACAAGTCAGAGCTCTTTAAGTTGTTAACATGCATTATTACTGTAATCTTATGTGCTTTGCAGACTCTGCTCTGGCTGTTTTGAAGGAGGCGTGGCTTTGGAGACGCGGGAACTCGAGTTTTGAAAGCTAGCTTGCTATTGCTAGCCTCTCCAAATTTGCCAACCCCACCTTTAACGAAAATTAATTTCTGACACTCACAAACGCTGTTTAATGTAGCTATAACCCAAGCCTGTATTAAAGTGGTTTATTCTTAAATAAATATTGAGTGCTATAAACTCTGCAATGCATGCATGAAGCTGTAGTACTTAAAAGAGCAAATAAAATTTATTCATAGAGACAATCGCACAACTGTAGAAACTGAATCAGCAGTTAATAAAAAAAACCTTCAATTCTTAAAGCAACTGAAAAAGAGGAGTACCTTTATTTTTTCCACCGCCATGTCCCTTTAGAGGCTCCGTAATAATGCCTGTTAGTAGTAGAAGAGGTTCAATTAAAGTAAAGAATAAAAATAATTCAATCGGCTGTGTGTTTACTCTCCAACACGCATGCGCATTAATGACCTAATTGACCCTTCGCAGGGAGTTTGATTGACAGGCGACGGTATTTATTGTTTAAATCTTTTTTTTAAATGACCAAATTTGAAAGTTGAGACTGCTTTATATCAGAAGTAAGCTGGTCTGTCCTGTCTGTCGGCGTGTTGTCAGTGTCCTCTCTGCTCCGTGATATATTTTTCACTGCGTGAGAACATGGTGTGGCGTGAGAGAGGCGTGGCTTGTCGGACATAGCAACAGTAACTAAAGGGGGCGGGTCTTTGCGAACGGTCAATTGACCTGAAAAAAAAAAGTATTTTAAGCATGATTTGTGTGCAAACAATAGACAATTCTGCTGTTGTCTGATTTTAAACTGTTATTTAAACATAATTTTGATCTTTCCTCAGTCTTGTGGCCAGTAGGTGTTCTTACACAGGAAAAGCCGCTGAGAAGCGATAAACGTGTGACCGCCAAGTGAACTGACACATAAGCACAGCTCCAGGCTGCAGGAATCCTTTAACTCTTTGACTGGCTACACTCACCACTCATTTCAGTAAATCTCATTCTCCTTTCTGCCGCAGTGACTCATGAAGTTTTACTGAAGTCATTCTGCTGATTTCATTTCCCCATGCTCATTTTTGCAGCTGCAGATAGCAGAGTCATGTCATCCTCTTAAAACACAATGGCGCGTTACCTGTTCATCATTAGACACGCCTGTTCTGAATTTCCCACCGAAGGCAATCACACAGCTAAAGAAATTTATTACACAGAAGAGGGCTGGCGGAGATTAGGATGTCTTACTTCTGTGAACAATGCACACAAGCACAGTGAGATACCATAAATGTACCGTATATTCATGAGCAACAAGAGCCCTGTCTGGTTTCATTGACAGCTTATTCCTACTGTTCTAGTTATGGCAATTTCACGGTCAGATTTTTTTTCCAGACATTTCCGAACATGAGGAGGACTATTATACTTCTACAAACTCATCTGTGCTTGATTCTCATACAAAACCATCACTTTGTCTGACACCAAACTCGCAAGACTAATCTAAACTTAAAGGCCAAATAAAAAGCAATGCACACAACGACAATAAATTGATTATTTTTAAATTGACATCAAAATCCTTGTGAATATATCCTGAAATAAGCAATATCACATAAGCAAGATCATTATTTCTAATCAGCCAAGCGACAGAGATTGTATGATCCACGCTAACAACGCAAATGCTTTCATACTGTATCAAAATAATATAGAGTAACTTAAGTTCAATTCTTGCTGATTCCTGTTTATTAAAAAAAGTTCCAAATAAATCAAAGTAAAATCACACATTGTGTCTCTGGACAACATGCTGTAGTGTTATTTAGTTCCTGAATGAATCAGTGTTTTTGAACAAATTGGTCGAGTTAATTATTCAATGACTGTTATAGCCGAAATCGCATACTGTAAAGTACATTTGATTTGAAACTTACTTTATGACCATTAAAAAAGGTATGTAGTATGGAAGTGTGTGGTATGAATGAAATTTGGACATACTACATCCGCCATTTTGTCATTATTATGGGCCTACGTTCAGTTGCATCGCTCATCACTCTCAAAATCTCGCTCGTGGCCTCATGGAATAGTAAAATGTCCATTAAATGCACACCTTAATAGTACTCAGAACCAGTGTCCGGTTACATTTCCCTTACCGCTTAATGAATACTATGAATGCAGAAATACTACTTGGCTCACATACTGTTTTCCCCATATATAGTATGGATGTAGGCATATTTGGATGTGTCTAATCTGTGTTTATGAATGAAAAATAATTTGAACAAACAAAAATTCATAAGTTGGCTCATTGAACATATCCTTTTTGGACTTTCAGCACATTTGAAACAGCGCTCAACAAATTCTCACTGTAATTCGCCCAGCTCAATATACTGAACATCAATAAACTTTAATTTAACCATGGTTACACTGATGTACAATATTCTTATAATTTACTGTATAGTCCCAAATGCACCAAGCCTGGAACACAATCAGTGGAGCTGAGAGAAACTGAGTCTAATTCTCTCACAAGTGAATGACTGCGGTACCGAAGAATGGAAATGAGATGTTCAGTGGATGTGCAGAGGAAAACATAAGAGCAAGACATTAATAAAACACTCTGATCACAACCATGTTGTATTTTACCCACACACTCAAGATTTCATCATGTTCACTCAAGTGATATAGATTGAAACCACTTATTCTAAATTCCACACCTATAACGCAAAAAAGGTCCAGCCGCATTCCCACAGGAGATAACAAGGCGTAATGGTATGCTAATGACAAGCAAATGTCTCTCCGCTTAAACAGACGCCCCTCCGGTTTCAAATCTGTCGGACCACAAGTTCTCCGTATCACTTGTATCCCGAGCGTCTCTTCTGTTGCCCTAAACAAAGTAAAAAAAGACAGGAGAATGTTGCGCCTAATGCTTCAGGAATACATGATAGATACTCAGTCATTTAATATCACCTTGTTGCTCATCAATCACCGCTGACATTTAGCAAGCATCTCCTCCCTTTCCTGGAGAGAAGCCTTTTAGGGTATTGAAAATGACAGACAGAATGCTGGTAATGAGTTTCTAATGGTACTAGATTATATGGTGGTTTCCAGGTAAGACTTATTCAAGCCTCTAATCATATAATACGGGTCTGATGAAGGCCTCTTGTGAAAGAACTCCTGCTGCGTGTGCTTAAAGCTATGGCATTGTTCGGACAGGATAATGTTCATCATTTCCTCCGAATATTCTAGGTCATGCAAATGAACTCAGAAGAAATAGGAGAGAATATATAATGACATCGCTTTTGGAGTGAACAATCCTCTCATTTGTTCACCTGCCTCCCTGAATCCCTCAGCGTCTCAATGACAGACGGACGGTCCTGAAGACAAGGCCCGAGCCACAGAGACCAAATTGGACAGATGGGAGTTGATTTATGGGCAATTATTCTGAATGTGCTGGCAAGGGCATCAAAATTCACATCAGGAAGCAGAATTACTCGGCTAACGTGGGCAAACATCCTGCAGAACTAACACTGTAAAGAGGAAAATCGCAGCTATGTACAACGGGAAAAGGCGAGTTACGTAAGCTCTACAGCAATGTGTTCATTCAAATAAAAAGGCATGGCTTGATGTGTTATGTATTCTTAACTCTTGTGCTGTGCAATCTTGGATGTAAAGCTCAGACTGAATGCCTAATGGCGGCTGTTAACTCTAATCAGGACAAACACATGTTGTGTCTGAGACTGACTGATCACTGACCCTGGGAAGTTCCACTTACAGTGGTCGTATGTATAAAATGCATCCTGAACACAGTATATGCTAAACAGCATGGCTTAAGGAAATGCATTTTTTTAATTGAAAATATTAGTTTAAATTTTCAAATTACAAAAAAAAAAAGGAACAAGAAAATATTTTCAACTTTAAAATACCTTTTGGGTTGTAAAATACAGTATATAAAAACACAACATATATATTGAAAATACATACACATGGCCCAAAGTACATAACTGTACAGGAAATACAGTAAAGCGGTAAGTATTGAAAATATATTTATGTAAACATATTTTTGGCCATTTATTATATCATATGCAAAACAGCCCATCAGCTTAAGAAAATAAATGCAATTTTTAATTCTTGTTCTTGTTGAATATACGTGAATATACAGTGTGCACTGCATGTGATGTTTTTGGAAGCTTAATTGTATGTTAATTGCAATTAAATTAAAATGTATTACTATTTACATTTATATTAAATACAATTAGCAGAACTTCACAATGCTACTTTTTGAATTACTTAAATAGTACTAAAAATATAATTTCATAATTTTTCACAAGGCCACTATATTGCTTAGCAGCCTAAGTGTTACGAGCAAGTGAACCAACAAAACCAGTGAGCAAACCAGCATCGGCCATGTGTTTCGAGCCGCTAGCCGACCCGTCTGCACGTGGAGATGGCGGCGCTGCAAAGGAATGTTCAGGTATCATTTCCAATGCAATTAAAATCGCACGGTAAAAATCACCGCCTGCACGAAGAAATCATTTCTGAATGGTGTCTAATAGGTTCAAAGCGCTCCGTACATTAGCAGTCAGACAGTGACAGGTGTCAGATCCCATCGGTAGAGCACACCTGAGCCAGATGTGGAGGAGCATGTGCAGGTGCTTCACTGGAAGAGCAAGAGCAGGTGTCACACACACACACACACGGAAGAGCAAGAGCAGGTGTCACACACACACACACACACACAAACACATGGAAGAGCAAGAGCAGGTGTCACACACACACACACACACACACACACACACACACACACACACACACACACATGGAAGAGCAAGAGCAGGTGTCACTCACACACACACACACACAAACACATGGAAGAGCAAGAGCAGGTGTCACACACACACACACACACACACACACACACACACACACACACACACACATGGAAGAGCAAGAGCAGGTGTCACACACACACACACACACACACACACACACACACACACACACACACGGAAGAGCAAGAGCAGGTGTCACACACACACACACACACACACGGAAGAGCAAGAGCGGGTGTCACACACACACACACACACACACACACATGGAAGAGCAAGAGCAGGTGTCACTCACACACACACACACACACACATGGAAGAGCAAGAGCAGGTGTCACACACACACGCGCACGCACCCACCTACGCACGCACGCACACCCACACACACACACACACACACACGCACACACACAGAAACAGATGCTTTCTCTTAAAACCACTGAAAACTAGATGAATGGATATCTGCACATATGCATACGTCCATCTTTTCAAGGAGTTTTAGGTTTAGATTGATTAGAACTTCATTTAAAAGGTAAAATCGTTTTTTTTGTTGACAATACAACTCTCTTTGAATAATCTGTCTTGTACGTGAAGGTTGCCAAATCCTCGTCCTGCCAGACTCACACACTGCTACTCTTGGACCCAAGCCTAATCATTCACACTTGATTGTATTAAACAGATGTTGCTCTGGGCCTGGATGAGCTGACTCAGGTGTATTTCAGGAAACTTTGGGTCAAAACTTTGGGGTTTTAAGCAGTGCAGGAGCAAATCCAAGTAAACGTACAGATTTAAAATAGCCATATAACTCCAGTAAAAAATAAAGATACTAATTTTCAGGTTTATTTGAGTAACAGTTCAAAAGTACTTGATAACTAAAGTATAGCCTAAAGTATTTATTCTAGTCAATACTGAGTCAGTGAGTTGTTGACTCCAGGACAGCTGCGGTTGGATCAATCCCATTGAATTGTTCAGTGGGATTTGTGAAACAATTCTTCATGTTCACTGGAAAGAATCAACTCATTCACGGATCAGACGTCGCGCTGGCGTCTCAGAGACGATTTCTTCAGTTGGAAATAACGAGGAACGACAGGTTTTTATGGAATGTAGTGGAGTAAAAAGTATAATATTATGGAATGTAGTGAAGTAAAAGTAATGGTTTCCCAAAGTTAAAAATGTTACTTCCCAACACTGGTTTTCAGTAAAATGAGTTAGGAACATTTTTGTTGTTGTTGAAAAATACACAAATAAATGTGATTAGGTAAATAATATTAAAATATCTATATAGAATAAATTAAGATATTTAATATGAATAAAAATAATATTACAATTACTCTGCACTATGATTAGTTCACTAATCAGATGGAAGCTAATTTGTGACTCCTTTGTTCAGACCATCAGATGCTCTTTCTTCCATTGAAGCACACAAACATTCCCATTAAAGCAAAATAGACACAAACCAAATAATGACATTCTGAACAACTATGAAATGCACAACACACTCAAACATTCATCCATTCAGTGAAATTACAATGCTGATGATATAATATGTAATCAAATAAAACAGCTCATTTTCACTAGTGGTCTCAGACTTTGGCGCCCAAGATAATTTTCTGTAAAATATACTAAGCTGAACTAGGACAGAGACTTTACAAGCCAAAAAAGCATCAACAAACAGGATTTCTCTCTTTCCCACAACAAAACCAGCAGGAAATCTGGATGTCACCATCGCCACAGATTGACGAGAAGCTGGAAACGAATGGAGGAGGAATCCATGTAAACCTCTTCAAAAACTCGTCCAGCTCACAGACTGCGATCGGGTTTAGCTGTACCTCAATAACTCAAAGCTGCTGCTGTTTCTTAGCTGAATTAAAGCACGTTTTAAATCATGATGGAGAGAGATGTTCATTATTTGAAAGCATCAAACCTGCTGAGCCATGGATGAAAACTTTCATGCACGAGTCCCAAAAAATAGATCTCTCGAGTTTCTTTCGGGGATCATGCATGAGGAAAGACTTGGATCGACAGGGACATTTATCTATAAAGTTACCAAATAATATAGTCCCTTCCCATAGACACTGCATCAAGTGATATTCAGTGGAATTATTGGTAACTCTTTACAACAAGCTTCCATGTTAACATTAGTTTAATAAAAATACAACAGTTCATTGTTAGTTCATGTTAGCCAGATATCTATTAATAATTGAATTATTTAATTTAATAATTAATGCATTAACTAACAAACCTTATTATAAAGTGTTACCAAATTGATTTATTTTATTATATTACAATTATTTTTTTTATCAAAGTGGAAATTAAAGCCCTGTTTATGGTTGCCACATTTGTTGCTTTATATTTTATTTAGTGCACAATGGCAGCAAAAATACTTTTTTGTATATTTAAACAGGTTTTTTTAATCAAGAACTTTTATGTTGTAAAAGGCTGTACTATATATATATATAAATTGATGGTTTGAAATTGGTAAAATGTGGTTGAAAAAAAATATGATCAGAATATGGACTTGCATAATAATTATGCATGCACTGTAAAATAACGCATCTATAGTGTTATTGATTTGTACCCACCGATATTAAAACCAAACCTTTTGGGTTCATACACAGACCAAACGTATCAAAAGCAACATGGAGTCGAAATTAAACACAGATGCAGTTTAACGTTTGATTTCTTTCATCAGAACTGTGGAAGTTGAATAAAGACTATGCATTTATTTATGATGAACTGTATTAGTGGCAAGCAGGGTTAAGGTGTTATCATTATACCTTCGTTGACAAGGTCATTGAACTTTGTCTTCGTATGACTGCATGACTAATTATTAAACATGCCCTGCTGCTTAAAATAATGAGCTTTTGATTTGACAGGGTTTGGTGTGTGTTGTGTGGTTACGGGTATCTGGGTAATTAACTCCAGAGCAGGATGAGTACAAATATGACATTATACAGCATATATGTTGAGTCATTATCGTTTGAATACTATCGATTCGCGTGTTAACATGCATAACCTATTTAAGGTGTCGAACCCTTCGCTTAGTTTGTACTTTGTTCTGTTCTGCTATTAACTGATTATCAGCTCTGCTTTACAGCACACAATCTTTAAGCCCCACAGAGACTTATCAGATAAAACGCTTATATTTAATTTGTAACTCTGCGTGATACTGAATATGGTTTATAAATAGATGTGTTTGTGCTCTGCCCTTCCTCTGGTTCGCCCACACTGAATCTCTCATGCGCAAAACAGCGCATAAACAGTGTCCATCACTAGAGAAAACACATTAATGCACATGCATAAACAGTTGAAAATGCATTTCACATTAATATGCATGTGTGATACTGACGTGCGCATGCGTGAACACCTCCACTGGCACACACACACACACACAGGCGTAATGTGTATCTTTGACTGATGCTAATGTGCTGTAATTTAGTGTAATTGAGTGTGAGGCTGTCCGGAGTTCATCTCAGGCGTGGATGAAGTCGCACAAACACACTGACTTATTTGGTCACAAAGTAGAAGGCGAGTCAAACGGACAGCTTTCAAAGGTTAAACAAATGATTTGTGCTCTGGATCTAATTGCGTCCCCACGGCATGTAATCAAAAAGCCAAGACATGATTGCATTAGGATGAATTAAACCGGCACAAAACCTTCCTGTGGCTTTATCTTGATCTGACCAAAGTTTCTGACCTGCCCTGATGTGAGAATAATGAGAAAAAGACTACAGAATAACAGAAGGCTGAATGTGTTTAGGCCTGCAGCTAGTGTGTGTGTGTGTGTGTGTGCGTGCGTGCCTGTGTGCGTGCGTGTGTGTGTGCGGGTAAGATTTTTTAAAGAAATGTGTTCATCTAATAAGGAAGGATGCATTCAATTAATCAAAATGACATTAAACACTTTTATAAGCTTACAAATATTTAAATTACAAATAAATGTCATTTTGAACTTCCTATTTATGAAATAATCGTGTAAAATAAAAATGTATTACAGTTTCCACAAAAATATGAAGCAGCACAACTGTTTTCAACATTGATAATAATCATAAATTTTTCTTGAGCATCATATCATCATATTAGAGTGATTTCTGAAGGATCATGTGACACTGAAGACTGGAGTAATGATGCTGAAAATACAGCTTTGATCACAGGAATAAATTACATTTTACAATATATTCACATAGAAAACAGTTCTTATAAATTGGAATCATATTTCACAATATTACTGTATCAGTAAAATGTAACTACCAATGTAATATGTCACCTTAAAAAAAAGTGTAAGCAAAAATCTTACTGACCGCAGGCTTTTGAATGATGATTATTATTTTATTGGATTCATCTGAAAATCCACTCCAAATGAATTTTCTTGCTCAAAGACATCTTAAACCAGCTTATGTGGGTGTGCTAGTGTTATTTGGTTTCCCAGACTGGCCTGTTGGCTGGTTTTAGACAGGCTCAAGACCTTAGAAAATAGATTATAGTTCATTTGACCTTAAATTTCATGTCATAAACAATTTGTGATTAAAACGAGCGTGCGCCATTTCTCCATGTTGCTTTAATGACATGCACAAATGCTGAAGTGCTTGAAGTTTAACAGCAACAATCACGTTTAGGCTAATAACTCGCTTGCTGTAAAAATGTGTAGCAAAATGGAAATGCTCGCAGTACGGCGATGCTCGCAGTAAGTCGTGCCCTGGTAAAACAAAACCCTCTCAACCGCATTAAGCAACTCAACCAAGCTGTCAAAGCCCTCGTCATGAAACTATATCCTCGTGACCTTCTTTGAAGCATTTAGTTATAAAGCATTTATATCAAAGTGCTGCCAGGGTTACAACAACTTATATTTTAGACTTTCATCTCTCTTTCTCTCTTTCTCTCTCTGTGGCCATTTATCAAATGTGTTTTTGCCATGAAAAGTTTACGTCTGCTGGTAAACCACTCTAAACCCCTGTCAATCTGAATGCAAAAAAACAAATAACTGATCATGACATTTGTTGTCATCTATTTTCATCATTGATAATCAATCGTATTAACTAGCAGTTGGTAATTTCTTTCTTCTGATTTTCTTCCAGAGGCATTTGCTGACTAATCCCATATATGCTGACTTAATCGCATATGAAACAGAACATTAGACCTCAAGAAAAGGAAAAAGACTCTTCTTCATATTTGGCCCGTAGCTAAAATGCCAACAGTGGTCATTACCGCAGCACTGAACTCGTGAGTCTACAGGCTTCAAACGCTCTCCTGCCTGCACATTTACACATCTGTGATCCCCGTTTCAAATATAACCTATACAAGAGCTGACGTTTCATACAACATCTGCCACAATACAACAAAATCTCCCACAATTTGATGGTTTAAGAAACCAATTTGTAAAGGAAGTGTTTGTGAATAATTTTTGATTTGTGTATTTCCTGTGCTGAATGTTTCTGAGCACACACACAGCATGTGCTTATCACAGAAGAAAGAAAGATTTCGCCCACACATCTGACTTGCTTAGTGGCTTTGATGCAGCTCCGGTTGGTTGTTTTTCAGTGTTTTGTTCTACTGAATCATTCGAATACAAGTGATTTTTGCCATATGTTGCTTTGTCTATGTATCTCTTATGTTCCTCACATCTGATCTAGTTTAAATGACAAAAACAACAACAAGCAAACTGGAATCCAGACCATGAACAGTATTTGCAAAAACTATATTCAGTAAAATGTTGTTCTGAGTATCTATTAGTTTCCATCAATCACCAGGCACAGCTTCAGTGGGAAACATTGTAAGCCTAAATTAATTCATACATATATATATATATATATATATATATATATATATATATTTGTGTTTTTTTATAGTTCATTTTACATTACACTACTGTCACTTTTGATCAAATGAATGCATCCAAATTGTTTACGTATTTGTAATTTGTTTTATATTATTTATTTGGATAATTGTTTTGTGAACATTAAATGTGGATGTCTCAAATGATAAAAATAAAGATAAAAATAAAAGAAAAACTACATTTCCCATGAAATGGCTGGAGAGAGGGAATGGAAGGGAAGGGAAGGGAAAATGTGAAGGGAAGGGAAAAGTGTGAAGGGAAGGGAAGGGAAGGGAAAAGTGTGAAGGGAAGGGAAGGGAAAAGAGGGAAGGGAAGGGAAAGTGTGAAGGGAAAAGTGTGAAGGGAAGGGAAAAGTGGGAAGGGAAGGGAAAAGTGTGGAGGGAAGGGAAGGGAAAAGTGTGAAGGGAAAGGTGTGAAGGGAAGGGAAGGGAAAAGTGTGAAGGTGAAGGGAAGGGAAGAGAAGGGAAGGGAAGGGAAGGGAAAGGCAGGGAAGGTGAAGGTGAAGGTAAAGGGAAGGGAAAAGTGTGAAGGTGAAGGAAAGGAAAGGGAAAAGTGTGAAGGGAAGAGAAAAGTGTGAAGGTGAAAGGAAGGGGAAAGTGTGAAGGGCAGGGAAGGGAAGGGAAGGGGAAAGTGTGAAGGGAAGGGAAGGGGAAAGTGTGAAGGGCAGGGAAGGGAAGGGGAAAGTGTGAAGGGAATGGAAGGGGAAAGTGTGAAGGGAAGGGAATGGAAGGGGAAAGTGTGAAGGGAAGGGAAGGGGAAATTGTGAAGGGCAGGGAAGGGAAGGGAAGGGGAAATTGTGAAGAGAAGGGAAGGGGGAAGTGTGAAGGGAAGGGAATGGAAGGGGAAAGTGTGAAGGGAAGGGAATGGAAGGGGAAAGTGTGAAGGGAAGGGAATGGAAGGGGAAAGTGTGAAGGGAAGGGAATGGAAGAGGAAAGTGTGAAGAGAAGGGAAGGGGAAAGTGTGAAGGGAAAGGAATGGAAGGGGAAAGTGTGAAGAGAAGGGAAGGGGAAAGTGTGAAGGGAAGGGAATGGAAGGGGAAAGTGTGAAGGGAAGGGAATGGAAGGGTAAAGTGTGAAGAGAAGGGAAGGGGGAAGTGTGAAGGGAAGGGAGTGGAAGGGGAAAGTGTGAAGGGAAGGGAATGGAAGGGTAAAGTGTGAAGAGAAGGGAAGGGGGAAGTGTGAAGGGAAGGGAAAGGAAGGGGAAAGTCTGAAGGGAAGGGAAGGGAAGGGAAGGGGGAAGTGTGAAGGGAAGGGAATGGAAGGGGAAAGTGTGAAGGGAAGGGAATGGAAGGGAAAAGTGTAAAGGGAAGGGAAAGGTAAGGACCTGTCTCGGAGATGCACTGATTTGGAGGGTGAAAAAACCCTTTCTGACTTTCTTTTTTTGCCCAGCTCAGTATCTGATATACGCTTTCTTGGAGTAAGTATAATTTCTTTCCTCCTCCTCCATGGTCGCTCCCACAACTCAACATGCGCACAAAAGACGCTTTTATTAGACAGCAGTTAAGTTAATGTTCAAGACCTGACTGTAAATCTTGAGGTTAATTTCTTAAATTTCCCTAGTGACACATTTGTAAGGTGAGGTGTGTAATTTCTGCTCCTTGAGCGTCACCAGGTGGAAGTTCAAAAACAATCTTTGCAGGTTTCCAGAACACTTTGCCATTGGTCAAACAAACAGAAGCCCCGCCCTCAAACTCACGCCATTGGTTGAGCCAGTGTTGCTGTGCCAGGCTGGTTGAACTGCACTGCCAATTTCTGTTTACACTTTCCAAAGAGTTGTCTCTGCATATTAATCTAGGATAGAGGGAAGAAATTTAACATAATAAATACAAAAATCACCTCTAAATGTGTACATTTTAGATGTGATTTATAGTGGAAGAGATATATAGATCTGAAGAAAAAATCTGTTCAGTTTCTTATCCAAATAAATACATTAAACAATATCTTGTTTAGAGCATAAAAGTTGCTGTTTTTATTTTGTGAAAAGAAACGCATTTACGTTTTTTTCTCATTTGAATATACTATAAAGCTTAAATACTTTGAATATGAAGGATTTAAGTACAAAGCTGCATTATGGTCAGATAGCTATTAATACAAACCTAAAATTATTATTATTATTATTTACAATTTGCAATCTTTTAATATAGTCGTACTAAGTCAGTCTGTCTCAATTTAGGGGTTATTTTATTCAGGAACAACCCTCTTTTATGAGCTTTCCTCATATATGAGTGGATGGATTTTTTTCCTCATTGTCTTTTAATATAACAAATTTAAGTATTTGCAACAAAGATACATTATTGTCAGAAATCCGAACTGCAATGCAAACCCACAATTTTAATATTTTCTGATTTCAAAAATGTGCAGTCTTTCAATATAGCTGCGCTAAATCAGTCTGTCTTGATTTGGCATTAAGTCCTAAATATGAGCCTATGAGCTTTTCCTCATATATAATTGGAAATTTGGAAGTAATACAATGTCGAGTCATTCCTTGCGGATGTAATGCTAATTTAAATGAGCAGGATAGTCATATGTAACCCAGTGCACGCCATATTAGCGAAACTCCAAGCTGTCGTCCCCTATACCGAAATAGCTCAGAGATAAAAGTTAGTTTGGGAAAACTGACTTTCCGAACCTTGCATGCACTTCACCACTGTAACTTTCTCAGATTATTCATCACAAGCCTTTGATGGCGGTCCGTGGAGTCTGACGCAAGAGCACTGGGACTGAGCGAGCTCGTTGTTCTCCAGCAAACTAATGTTTCTTATGCTCATGAGGCGCTCCAAGAGATAGAAGTGGATCTTTGACAAACCAAGGGAAGGAGAAGACAAAGAAAAGGGGGTCAGATCAAAGCCTAGAGAGTGAAAAAGCCATTAGCTAAGTATCATAATGCAAGCAGAGAGGACAAAACCACAATGACAGTTAGTCCGTGTGCATCCCTCCTCCTTATCGTTTTACCTCTTGTCACTGTATAAAAGCCAAGCCTCGGGCAAGAAAGTGATATGATTCATACTTTTCTGACTGGAGAGTATTTTTGCCCGAAGGTTTGTTTGATGCAGTAACATAATCACAGTATGACAGCAATTTTGTTTGTACAACAACATAACATCTGAGCAGAGAGCAGCCATGATGACAGTAGTTTCATTTGTAGGAATTACTCTGCAAACTGCTGATTCTGAAGTTTAAAGTGGTTGTTTTTTTCCGCTCAGATTAAAGTAACAAACTAGCTGAAGCTGTAAAAATTCCTGATGATGAGTTTAAAGGTAAAGCTGAATCAGGCGCTGTTTGAAGGGAAGCTCGGCCACCCAGATCCCATAGCAGAGAAGCTTCTAGTTCTGCCGTGAACTAATCCTTTTAGGCCGACACAGTCTAACTGAACACTACTTCACTCTTTGAAGGTCTTCTCCCCTCGGAGAACTACAAAAGTCATTTTTTTGTCCTTTGTCTGGAGGCTGACCCAAGATTAGAAGTGAAAACAACTTTCCCACCTCAACATACGTTGACACTTGTCTCGTTCCCTCCTCTTTGACTCGGTTTCTGCATTGGCAGCAGGTCTGGTATTAGATCTAAGAATGATAATTTTATATATATATATATATATATATATATATATATATATATATATATATATATATATACTGTATATCCATGATCATTGCACTTTAAATTCCAACCATGTCCTACCATCCAAAATGGTCAGAATTTAAAGCGAATATGGCAGGGATAGTTAAACGCTCAAGGCGATCTCGGGAGGAGCTCCAAATGCGCTTTGCTTTGAAATCTCTCTCAAAAGGTGTGTGTTTCCACTTTATTTTCACATTTGCATGAATCCACAAGTTTTTGGAGGTTAAAAGTCACCATAAAAATCAAATTAAATTGTAACGACACAGAGGAGGATTTGGAAAGAGGACCATATTAAACAAAACAGTCAATGACACACAGAAACTTAAAGGTCTTCCACTATGCAAAATAAAGACTCGAGGGTTTAACTGGGCCTTCTTAAAATGCGACTTGAAAGTTAATAAATTAGGACAGAAATATATTACCATTACATAAGTAGGAAAATCCATGGCTAGCTGTGCATTTAAAGATTTTAATGCATGATGTGGAGGCAAAGAACCAACCAACAAATGGTTTAATGCACATCTGGCCGTGGATTATCCCGCTTATACCACGGTCATTTACCAGCATTGACAACCTACAGCTTTTATTGATTTGCAGCGCAATATTTGACCAAAAGGGTAAAAATGGAGGTTCATTTTTGTCAGTTACGGGTCGATAGATCAAGCATTCTGCCCGCTTTATATCATTCACAGATATAAAGTAGTGTGTAAGATTACATTCATTTGAATGAATGAATAGCATTTACTTAAATTATCGAGAGAGAGAGATCGAGAGAGAGAGAGAGAGAGAGAGAGAGAGAGAGAGAGAGAGAGAGAGAGAGAGAGAGATGAAATATGCGCGTGTGAATTACTTGCATCTGTTCAGCGTCTCTCTAACAACAAAGCTTTAAGTTTAATTCCGTCAAAACCAGCAATATTACCCCCTCGTTGCTGAGAAATATAATGTAGCGAATAAGTAGTGAAGCTATTTTATTAAAACAAGTCATTGTTAAGTTTCTGTGCTTCTGAATGTTTCTGTGTGTGCACAGTGTGATCTCCGAGTGACGTGTGTGTTTCTGTATGTGTGTGTTTTAATGAAAACAGTGAACTAATATAGAATGGTAATTAAATTAACTTGGAACTACCTGTGCATTAAACTGTATTATTTAACACCTTTTAGCCAATCAGAATCAAGTATTCAGTTAAACCAAGGTATAATATTTCTTATTTTCACTACAAAACAAAAACGACTGTGTGAAAGGAAATTAGACTTAACTATAATATAATATAATATAAATTCATGTCATTATATTACAGCAAATAATACATTCGTATTTCAATTTAATTTAAATGTGATTTTTTTAAAACATTATATCATCCATGAAAATGAGTTCTGTCTGTATAAATTCATAAATTTAGGTTGCTTCAGTGATATATATTTTTTTATTTGAATAAAAACAGTAATCTTAGATGTTACCATTTTTTTATTGTGGCATGTACAAAACAGCCAATCTGTAATCCCAATTATTTGTATCACACCCTAATACCATCCAAAATGTTATAGTCGTGCCAGTTCTAAACATAATAAATGAAAATCACTTTAAGTTCTAGTCCAATTTTGTTACACTTTCATAATGGCTGAAACACAGTGCTAAGAGCTGTTTCCTATTCATCTTACTGTCAGCATACAGAAATACAGTATTACATTATTGTACGGAACACCACTTGAGACAAATGTGTCTTACTTACAAGGCTTCATAGCCAAACCCTAGGCCTTTAGTTTATGAAACACATTTGTTTCAAATTCATATCATCCCTCTCCAAAAAAGACAAATGCTCTTGACCCTTGTAACGTGATCATGTTTTATGCTTTATTTACAGTACTGCATATGCATGTAGCTGAAGGAGATGTTATATTCAAACAGGGCGAGACATCTGACAGAGCACCTTTGGTTTGAACATATTCATGTCATCTTACATCTGTGGCCTGGAAACACAAGTCTTCTCATCGCAGTGGTGTGTGTGAGCGTGTGTGTTTTAGTCTCAGCAGACGTGCCAATCTGACGGATGGTCCCTGAGTTTGATGCTGTCGAACGGTGAGGTGAAAAGGCCACATGAAGCTGAAGCTGTGTTTGCTTTCACATATAACACAACATCAAAACCTCCGGAGGAACAGCAATGATGTAGGTTGAGTCAGGAATAGTTTTAACTCATAAATTTGTCAACAGATGAACAGAAAACATGTGAGGTCCTGCGAGAGGTATGGCTCGCACCCGTCACATTCTTACCTTGCAAATAAACTTGTTTGATACTGACATGAAAATCAATTTACGCCTCACCAAAGCCAATCTAAAGCTCACAACACGGGACGGCCATCTCGAGAAAGGCTGAGACATCGAATTCAGTGTAATATGTAAATCTTAGGACAGATATCCAGATAAAGCTTTCAGTCACAGGTCTGAGCTTGTCTATATTTCTGCAATCCCATGTTCCCACAAGAATAAAAAAAGACATGTCAGTACGTCTCTGTAATAAACATCTGAAGCTCTGAGTACATTCTCAAGTGCTCATGTAGAGAAGTATTTACTGGCTAGTGCTGCTTGAGATTCAGATGTATGTATGTATATCAGTGGGGTTTTACTGTAAAATGAGAAGGCCAATTCCTCACAGTTGTTGTTTGTTTTTTTACACACAGATACACACACACACACACACACACACACACACACACACACACACACACACACACACACAAATATATATATATATATATATATATATATATATATATATATATATATATATCGCCTCTTGTTTAGAATTGTATTTGGTCTTTATGTGATGTTTATTTAACCAGGAAATATTTCCTGGGTAAATAAACATTATATAAAGACCAAATACAATTCTAAACAAGAGGCGATATTTATTGCACAAACCAATCATAACCAATCATATCCAATCATAGCGCGATGGAGACATTGCCTCCGCTCACGGATATGTTCATAGTTTCTTTGTATGACAGTCTGGCCAAAAATTATGTCGCAAAATTTGCCATGTTTCACAAAAAAGACTAAAAAGAAAATCGACTCTAAGCACAACTATGCAATATTCTGGCAAAATCTTTAATAGAATAAAGGGTGAATGTGTCAATTTTCACAAGCTAGACATTAATTTTGGCCTCTATTGTGTATACACTCATACAAACACTCTGACACACACACACACACACATGATCTTTGAGCTATTTTTGTGTCACGTGGAATCGCTTGTCGAGCCGTAGGGTGTGTATTAAGTCTGATGATCACAGACACTAGTTTATTAATCACGGCTACATGGAATTCATGGAAGCAGAAAACTGACAGTTTTGTGTCAGACTTCCGATTTTTTTTAGAAATCATTTCAAATCCACACAATGAATTAATCTTATATATTTGTACATTTACATAATTGGAGATGTGTACAAATCCTCGTTTTTCATTCAAATACACGCAATTCACACACAAAGATCTGAGAATCAGCATGCATGAAATCCATTACTGATCTTGTTCCACAGCATCACTGTTATTCTCTGCAGTCTTTGTGATTCAAGTTAGTTCTTGCTGCCATGAATCTTCATTTTGTTCTGTCCCACTTCTTTTATTTTCCCTTTATTCCCCGTAGCTAACAATCAGACACCCGTGACTGTCATTAGCTCGCTGACGAGCAGAATAACTTGCAAGCTATTTTCTCTGATGGAGTAGTGTGTGTTTCCATGATCCTTTAAAGACGGTGCTGTTGTTTTTAGGTTAAAAATAAAGCTGCTAAAAGTTTTTAATCAAATTGATTACATTAAATGTCAATTACATGATTAAAATAATTGCATGCATGTCTAAGATGAATAAGAAGGATGAGGATGAATAATAAAGACATTAATAAAGTCATTACAGTTTAAACAAAATCAATCGCACTAAAATAATGTTAATTTGACGGTATATAAATTATATTAGACATCTCTTTTAGCAAAATATTTTGAATTAATCTTTTTTGTTTGGTTATATAGGATGCATGTCACGCACGGACCAATGCAATGCAATAATTCATAATCGCAGCATCTCCTTTTTTTATGTTTCATCTGATGAACTGTAATGACTATAGCACAGATGAATTGTGTGTTCGGGACAGTTTGCTCTCATTTAGCTTTTGAAGAACTTCTTCTCTGATACTTCAGCATACAGACAGTGCTGGGACGATCCAGGACACATTTGTGACAGGCAAATCTACACACACCTTCATCTATCTCTTTCTGAGGACGCAAGTGAAAAAAGCACAAACACAGAGGTCGCGGAGGCTTGTGAGATTGCGAGAAAAGAATAATGAGCTCGTCTGCTTTTAACAATCCCCCTTTTTTCCCTCATTTCAGAAAGCCTGCGGCAGAATTCCAGGTTTGTCGTTTGTCAGGCTGCGGTCAGACCGTCAAGCGGACTATCTATTTCTGTACGGCCTTTATCTTTTACCAGCCCTGCTTCACCGGCTGCGTAATCATTATTTCACACAAAAACAGCCACTGGTGGATGTAATAAAAAGCTCTTATTAAATGCATTGAGCTATTGTGAGCATGTGCCAGAGTTTGGGAATCAGCAGAGCGCTCGTCCCAAGGAAACAAACACTTTCTGACTCGGACTGGTAACCACCAGAAGTCCAAACCTCAAATATGAACTCTCCTGCGTAATCCATCAATGTGCACTAGTGACAAGGACACACTGTCACTGCTTTACTTCAGACAACAATCACGCTTTCGTACATAATTATATCCAATAATAATATCAGTTTCTCTTGAGAAACCACATATCCAGTCCAATCTGCTCTTGCATCCTTTTCTACAACACATGTTAATATATTAAGACTCACTGATGAAAGCTTGCAAGATTTCCCTGTAAACGTCAGTGTAGTTTTAGAATCGCTGAGGACATATATTGTTAGGATGTTAGCAAATTAAACCTTATTGTGAAGTGTTGCCGTTTTATGGTTCAAAAATTAACTGTAATAACCCCAAAATGCTTGGTTGTTTTAATCAATCTTGGGTCAAATATTGAAACTCAAACATTGGGTTAAAAATGTAATCCATATTTGACCCAAAATTGGGTTAAAACAACCCAGCATTTTTTAGAGTGTGCAAACTCTGCCAGAACAAACAAACAAATATCTTTAGACCGATCTGCTCTTTCTTCCACTGATTTAACTATGAAATGAAGCTGCATTTTCTGGTAGGAATAAGATACAGGTTAGTCCATCTTGACTCCACACTGTTCACACAATTTATCAGGTAATTATGTTTCGTCTTCAGCGATTCCTGGAAGAAAATCGAGAGGTTGGATTTACTTATTTTAGCCTGCAAGACATCAGCAAGTAATAGCATTGATTTGTAACAAGAGCAAAGCATGAAAGGAAAGATTACACCCAATCATTTAGATTTTTACCAATTCCTGAGACATTCGTGGGGATAAAAACAAGCTACAGATTATGAAGTTTTGCAGACGGATTAGATAATTATTGTGGATTAAATCTGTTAAAAATGTTAGTTTATGTTGTCATGCGACCTCCTGCAACTGCCATGTTCTGGTTCCTCGTTGTGTGAACAATGTCAGATACTAAAATAATGTGCAATGTCAGGTCAGATATTAATAATAAACATTTGCATTCAGTTTATTAGGAAAGAATCAAGACTTCAAGATGCTTTCAAACGGTTTTAGCTCCATACTTTTCAGTTGTTTTGTTGCAACTCACTTTAAACCACATATGAATTCATTTCAGCAGTCATTTTGTTTCATATAGTGACGTTAGTTACTAACATGATCTACAATCACAAAAATAATAATTTACAATTTGTGTGATGGAGCTGAAACTCCAGGGTTATAATACAGTAGTGGTCAAGCGTGATGCCGTCATAGGAATATTGGCATCACCCTTTATTCAAATATTATAAAAAATGTGAAAAGATTTTGTAAGCATATTGCGTAGTTCAATTGTTTTATTTGTGATAATAAGGCAATGAAACATGACAAATTGTGCAACATAATTGTTGGCATGCAAATAAATTATGAACACATGCAAAAACAAGAGAGAACCAATCGATTAATAACTTAATAACTAATTATGCTGTAGTCAGTGTGCTTTTTCCTGTGAGCTTTTTGTTTTTCTCTGCATCTTCTTAGATAGTAAAATAAAACCTATAGCTGTAGTTTGCCTTTCTTTTTTTCATAATTTGATAGTTTAATAGAACTTGTAGGGTCTTTAGAAAAATAAATCCTTCCTCTTCTCTCATATTTAATATACATATATATATATTTTTCTTAGTTGTTTAAATTAAAACTAAAGCTGAAATAAAAAAAATATAATCTCTCTCTCTCTCTCTCTCTCTCTCTCTCTCTATATATATATATATATATATATAAACTAATACAAATTTCAAAAACACACTTAAATTAATATAAAAACAAAATATAAAAGTCAATATGAATTCAATTTAAATTTAAATCATGTAAAAAGCCTGGTGAGTTTTGAAAAGAGGACCTTCAGGATGAAGACTGACATTTCTATTGCTTGATTGTTTTTTTTCTTTTCATATTTTTTTTTAATGCGCATGGCATATTGATTTATGATCCAAGGACAGATGGTAGGGTCCAATTCTCACTATTAACTATTTTCTTATTATAATGCATATTACTAGGATATTGTAGTCCTTATACAGCATATATTAATGCTAGACCATATTCTACATCCCTTAATCCTCCCCAATACCTAAACTTAAAAATGAATAATAAGCAGTAATTAGGAGTTTATTAGGCAAAAGCCATGGTTAATAGTGAGAATTGGACCCTAAACTAAAGTGTGACCAAATATTCAGGAAATAAACAGCAAACAGGGCGATATATCTGATTGAGTCGCTCCAAAATAATGTCAGGTCAAAGTGTGCGACATGTTTTGTGCGACGTGTTTCACACACTCGAAAACCCGAAGCGTATCATCACCTTCATTTTTCTTCCCAGAGACAACACTTTTATTTTTAGATAAGGGGCTGGAAAAGCATTGAGCAATTGTCGGCAATCATTTAAAGTTTTAGTGGCTGCATGGGCTGACCTTTTAAAAACAAGTTGTGCGAACACAGCGGTGACTAATGTTTGTGTGGTTGTGCTTCGACATCATCACACACTTCAGGTGAATGTCTATAAAGGTCAAACATGAAAGCACAGGTTAATATCATTCAGTCTGAAGCACTCTCTGGTTTTCAGTCACATTGTTTGTGTAGCTGTAGCACGAGCCGAGCGGTTAATGTAAAGGTAACAGGGGTGACCCCTCGACAGATGCTGGGAAGCGGCAAATCCAATTGGGTGACACATAATTAAACTGGCAGAGAGATTCCTGCGGTAAAGACGCTTACAAGAGAAACACCCCCAGCCTCTCTGCTGGAAGCACAGCCATTAAATCATCACAGTCAAACATTCCTTAAATAATATCAAGTCAAGCTCATCCCTCAGATCGGGCGGATCGTGGCCTACTTTGATAGTTAGGCTGCAAAAAAATGATGTTCGTCCTCTGTAATCTCGGCTCGTTTTCCATACAAGACAAATATATCTACTTCGAAGGCAAACTGACATGAGATAACAAGTCTTGTTTTCTGAAATAAAAATGCTTCAAAACTAATGCTTAAAACTAGAAACAAAGATCTGCCGATGAGTTCTGGATTGAAGTTTTCAGAGCTTATTTTTTTCATTTTCTGACCCCATTGGCAGGTTTTGTTGTTGTGGTTATTTTAAGCACAAAGTAACTTCATTTTAGACGGGATTAATCTTGTTTTATGAAATCTTGTCATTTTTGCATCAAGATGTAATTACTGACATAAGATAAGCATTGCTTTATGAAAAATGTATCAAATACTTTATGCTTAAAAGAAAAAAAAAATCTGCCAATGGGTTCATAAAATAAATGTTGTTTTCCCTTTAAATTAAGTTTATTTTTCTGACCACATTGACAGTTTTTTATTATTATTGTATTGTTGTTTTAAGCATAAAATCAAGATACGTTTTTCAAACATGACTTTTAATATCTTCAGTCATTTAGCATCTCAAGTAAACGTATCTTGATTTACGCATGTTTGGATATTTTGCTGTGAAACAAGACAAAAACACAGAGGAAGAACATCATTTGTTTGCAGCGTTTTTGGTCAATACAGGAGGAAGGTTGTGACATTTCATCTCGAGCAATTAAAGAAATGAAAACTTGCAGACACAAGCACAAATGCAGATTAACACAAGGCTCCCTGAGGACCAGAGGTAAACCAGACCCTTCTGTATCCTCCATGAATGGAAAACCCTTATTGGTTGAGACGTCGCTCAAATGAAATGAAGTTTGTATATTGAAAGTATTGAGAAGATCATAGAAAATAGGCCACATAATAAACTGCCACATTATATCTCCATCTGTGTCATGATATTCCTTATTTTTCATTGTTTAGCAGATATGCACATTAATAACAGAACTCTAATTATTGAAAGACATGAAAGAGAAAGCAAGGTTATTTGATGTGCATTATAAGGCTTTGTAGAAATAGGTTTGAATGAGAGCTAGATAAATACAGTGAGATTCTCTCAGCATGACACCTATACAAAGCCAGAGCTGCACTTTCCAATAAATCTAGCGTTTGCTAGGAACCCAGCGGTGGTTGTCTGGTCGACTTAGAAAGCTGGAATGAACACCTCCGAGCGAGCGTGACTCCAGCCCGAGTCTTCGCCGAGCCGTACGAGCGTCACAATCTGATTTGAGTCATTCTCGGAGGTGAAGAGTTACCCAGCAATCTTGGTAAGGCCTCGGGCCTTCATGGCCAGCCAAAAAAGACCACGCAGAATAAGAACAACAATGCATGCTTTCAAACTGATTTTCAAAAGGGACATTTGAGTGCGGGAAAAATGAGAAAATAGAGCGTATTGTGTGCGTTTGCTACACCTACACCAGGTCAAATACCGACTCTTCCGTTCCAGCTTCGGTCTCCTTCCTCTTTGGAGAGAAATCCTAACACAAAACATTGCCAAATGTAACACTAAAACCTATCCATGTTCAAACTCCAAGATACATACAAACTTTACAAATTTATATGTGTAAGTAATACAATTATACTGTTAAAGTTTAATTTAGAACTGGTACCGTAAAAGTGCTACAGTTACTTAACCATATACAGTTAAAATGTATGAATGATGTAAAAATGCATCATTCTACATTACTGCATGGCACGAGCTGATTGGCTTCTGTTGATCCTGCAGCCAATGAGAGTGCTTGCTCAGCATTTAAATAGTCTTGTTCATTGTTTGCTGTAATTTAATACACATACAAATTCAATAGCATGCTAAAACTATTCCAAGAGTCGTCACGATTGAAATAAATAAATAATCTGTTAAATTAAATATAAATAATCACACAATAAAACATTCAATTAAACTTTTAAACTTTAATTATTAGGTTTTCACTCACTTGACGCCTCGAGTTCACGCTATAGCAAACCAATATCAGTTTGTCTGCACAAATTATAAAAACTCACTGTCAGGGGGGAAAAAACAGAATCAAACAAACAAAATTATTTTATTTGATTTATTTTAAATCATTGAAATGTTGGACCTCTCAAATACCCTGCTCAGATTCATCCAAAAACTGCTGCTGTCATTTGAAAGTCAAACCACTGCTTATTATTTCGTCTGCTACACGTTCTCTTACTGGCATCTAGAGAGTTATTTTAAGAACTGACATGAAAGCAGATAAAAGTCTTCCATTAAACGTAACTACGGTGGCTCTTCCGATGAGAAGGTTTCTGCAGCTCTTTAAGCTCATTCAGTTCTCATTTGAGCCTTTAAAAGAGCCGGCCAGCCCTCAGCGGACTCAGTGAACGACAGCAAACGTCACATCGAGGCGCTCGTATGGACGCGGGTTTAATCTGAACTGACTCGGAGACGTTTGACCTCTACAGTGAACAATAAACTTCTGAAGAACCTCAGCGTGCCCACAGGCCTGAGCAAAGAAAGGCTCTCACTGACCTGATGTCAGGGACTGACCATCCTCTTATTGCATCTTCAAGATGAAAAGAGCTTCCTGGAGTAGGATGACAACGGCACAAGAGCATTTACAGTAAGAGACAGTCAAGACGTTTTAATTGTTTTGCATTGGAGATGCTGTTTGTAAGTTGTATTGCATGAATCAGATCAAATATTCCAAACTTTACATGATTTCAGATTACGGGGTTCAATGAAGCATGTCATTGCTGCTTAAAACTCTCAACCGTAGCAAAATCCCATATGTTTGTTGACAAAATATTTAAATTTAATGCAAAGCAGAAAATACATGTCTGATTTGATCTTATTTTGTTTAATATCTGGGGTTTAAAATAAGTACAGCTCAATCCGCAGCATTTATGGCATAATGTTGATTACCAAAAAAAAAAAACATATAGACCTATGTAAAGAAAAAAAAAAATTATATATATATATATATATATATATATATATATTTTGAACCTAATAATTTAAGTTTCAAAAAATCCTATTGAAAAATAAGCAAATAAAGAAATAAATAAATACTTAAAAATATATGTATGAGGATATGGTTACAATATAAGTGAATGTGGCCCATTTTCTTGTTGGATTTAAACGCATAATGTTCCAGGTTTATAAAAAAGAACATATCAAGTGATTTGTTTAACTTATTTGAGCTGTAAAGCTGTTTAAATCCTCATGCATAAAGTTGATTTAGGGCTTTAGGCTTTGTTTCCCATGGACTTCACAGAAAAAGGTTAATAAGAGAGTTTTTCACACTTTAATCATGTTAACACACAAATAGTTGTTTAATGATTTTTGCTTTAAAAAAGGGACAATCTGAAATACGTTTTTGTGGTAATCAACACTGTGCCATAAATGTTGTCAGCTGAACTTGTGCTAACCCCCCAATATTCCTTTATGAATAATGCTCAGCAACGCAAAAGCAGCGTTCCCGTAAAACTGATTCATTAAGTAATTAAACTGCACAGTATCCAGAGTCATTAACTTATCAACAAGTAATCATTCTCAGTTTGAAAGGCCCTAAATATTGCACCCTCCACACACAGACATTAGGCAGGAGATTAATTACCTGCAAACAAACACCTGACCGGCTGAGCGTCTCCAGTGAAAGCATTTCTCTGCCATCTCTTCGTGGATAATTATGCCCTCTGTCTTACAATTAGCCAAGCATTTGCAGGCTGTCACTCTTCATTGCAGTCTTACAGTCACTGTTACTCGCCACGCTTATCTCTGGACATCTGTATTGCTCTTTCATATCTCAGGAGACCTAAAGGACTTCTTAGCTGTCTTTCATTTTAGTATCACATTTGGCACAGATGTTTCTGGTAAATTCACATAGGAATATAAAAACAGAAGCAAATAAGATAATTGGTTCAGTAACTCTCTATTCATTTACTCAAAAATACTTTGAATGTATCCTTTTCTGCTTTTTCCCATTTACATCTTACTGTAGGCTAGTGTGTAATGTTGCCGTTTGAGCATGAAAAAGCTCTGCAAAGCTCCAGTTCTTCTCCATATCAGTGTTTCTGAACTCCTGAAACGCCTCCATTGTATCTTGAGTTTCTTCCGGGAACGAACACGTCACAATATTCCTCATTATAATAATTAATGCGCAGAGTAAAGGGGCGTGGCCTGGTTGAGTTAGTTAGTAGTGTGTTAAACTGGTGGTTCTGGTAAGGGGCGGGACATTTCCCAAACACACTCGAAGCGCTCAACCAATCACAACACACTGATCCAGCCGACCAATCAGAGCACAGTGTGCTTTTCAGAAGGAGGGGCTTCATAGAGACGGGAAGTAAACAGAGCGTTACTGACAGACTGGGAGGAGAGGAGCCCAAGAAAAAGAAAATCCCAATGAGTATTTTTCCTCTTCCAGCAGATCCGCCTCCACCATTACCTCTCTTACAGACAAACATGTCCTGTCGCAGGGCTCTGGCAGCCATCAAATGTGATTTCGACGCGTAAATATTTGTCAAACAATCGATGCATTGCCCTGTCACCGCTGAAGAAAAGCTTTGCCTTTCCCCGTTTGAATTATACCAATTTGTGGCTTCATGTCTCGAGTCCGTGCCATGCATTTTTTTAATCCCCGCCACATCTGAGGCTTCCTCTAATGGTGCATAATTCCTCACAAAGTGAGCCGGGCCGGTGAAGAGGGGATATTTGAGATGAATGGCACGGGCAATAAAAGAGCCACTGGGCTGTGCAGGGCGAACGGATCGGCCCGGGAGAAGAGAAGGGAATTGTCAGGCTTTATCAGACCCTCTATCAGCAACACGGCTGGAGAAATGGGCCCTCATAAAATATGAAGGATGTATTATCACACAAATGGAATGGGTGACAGTGATGGAAATTAGAAATGGGATTCAGCTCTTCGGTCGTGCCCGGTAATTATACGGCAACAATATATTAGGGCTTCTCCACAGCCCAATGTCAGACGCTTTACCTGGGCGTTGACGTGCATGAGCGCGCACGCACTTAAATCTCTCATGTTGCTCCGTACTGGAATCCGACGGTGGTTGGTTTGAAATTTAATGACGCCACACACTCTTTCTGGATCGAATCGCTGCAAAAAACAGGGTTTTGGTCCATGAATTATAAATGACAATTATTTTTCAAACTGCGCTCTAATGGAAAGGGATCTACTTTGGGGGTATCGCCGAATTCAATTTCCAGACAGCATCAAGGTCATTTCTGTGCAAAGGAGTATGAATTGTAATTATTAATTAGCGAGACGATAATCGCTGGTGTGCGTTTCACCTCTGAGACATGAAGAGCGAGTGGCTGATTGAGTTCTTCTCTCAGAGGTTTAACGGACGGAAGATGCGCACTAAATCACAAGCTGATTTCTTTATTTCCTCACACAGACTGACTGAATACAGGAGCTACACCTCTGAAACACATCGGCTTCTCCTGCTTCTCCTTGAGTTGGGAGGCTGAGGGTCAGTTGTAAAGCTTCATTAGACTCTCAGCTAGGCTTTCTCTCTGCCTTGGCTTTTATGGCTGTTTAGATGAGTGTGTTTGAAAGAGGCTATTCCTGGCCTCTGTTATTAATTGCTTTATACAGTATATCTTCACGTTCAGGACTTCCTCGCGGCTGAAGTGCTGTGAAAGAGACTTTCTGGCAGTCGTCTAAATAAATCAAATCTCGTCTGAGCGCTCATAGATGACAGGAGCTGAAGAGAAAGCTAGACCGTGTGTCGAGGCCCAGATGCTTCTGGAAATGGAGATGAAGGATTGATTAACATGAAGAGAAACATGTTTGCTCTGTTTTAAAACCTAGAGAGCTTAGCAGATGAGTCCATTATAGAAAAGATAACCCTTGAGGTGTGCTTAATTATATTGAATGTGCACTTTGTATTAATGAAAAAGGCCACTTAAGTGCATTTAAAGAGTGTTTGCCAGTTTCATAACACGCCTAAGAAGACTTTTAAAGAGAACTTTAATTGTCATATTAAAAGTTTTACTTTAAAGTATTTTGAATAATGTTGTTTTACAGTACATTAAGCATGACACACACTTATTTTGAGTGTTGACTAACATAAAGCACATGTAAAAATTATAATTTTAACTCTAGTGTGTTATTCAATATTACATTTAAAGTTAATATATTTTAAATGTTCTGCACAGCAACTTCATTACGAATGTGTAATTACAAAATATATTTAAATACATGACATAGTAGTTTCAATATAAATGGCATTAAAGTATAATTTAGTTTACCATAAATGCTTGCCAGTATTCAGCAGCACACTTTATTATCATATTATCATATTTCAAAGAAAATAGAAGTGTGTTGAAATTAAAAAGATTTTTAACTGCATTTAATATTTTAATTTATCATTTTAATTAGATTTTAAGTAGGATGCAAATAAGTGTCTGAAAACAATGCATTAAATTTAAACTTAAGTATACTTTTAAAGTATATTATTTCTGCAATAAGTGTGTTTTTTTATTTTTTAAATGCAATAAGTGTACTACTTTTCCCACAAGGAAACCCCAGAATGCATTATTATTATTATTTTTTTTTAATATATATATAAAAACAAATTCTGAGATGGTGAAATATTCCACATACCAAATGTATATTAATTAAAATAGTTGAATCAAATTATAAGTGGGTTATTTTATGGATCAATTGGCCGTATGAGAGCATGACACTAATGCCAGTACCAGTGCAACATGCTAATGCCAAACGTACGGCTATTGTGTTTAAAATGCAGATCCTCTTCAGTGTCTGGTCTTGTATTTTCTCTTCTGTATGCCAATGCTTCTCTTATTGGTCATGTTTATGTGAATTTCAATTTAATATCTTCATCAAAACCTTATCAAATTATCTTTTATGACAGGCGTGCAAATTTGACTGGCTTAGCATTTGACCAACGATAACTTCTGCTCTCTCTTTCTCTTTTTTTCTTTCCCTCTCTTCTATCCCCAGCCAGAAACGGAAACATATGCATGCTGGTGTTTGAAACCTTCTGATCTTTGGATTTTGTCGCACCAGACTGGCAGTAGGGTTTGGATATCATTCCTCAACACAGCTACTGTTTTATTGCGATGCAGTTTTACTGATCGACATGATTTAATACTACAATTTCCCTCAGGAAAAGACACACACTCAGATATTCATTGTTGCAGCTAGGATTTTATATCAAGCATACTTTGCTGAGGAAACTGAGCTATTTCACTAAAAAATGGTGTCTGTCATGCTTTGTTTAAGCTGAATGTTTCTCCAGCGCTTTATACAGTGGCAATGCTCAACAGAGAAAATACAAGACAAAAAACTATTTCGCCCATCATTACTTTGGCTGCAAACTATTTAATCATCATCTCTCAAACATCCTTTTCATGCAGACGTCCTGGTCCATTGAATTGTGTATGAAATGGATCAGATGGTCACTGTCACTTTAGTCTGTACAGTCGTAGCCTCATTCTCAGGGCTATCAACTTAAAGGGCACCTATTATGCCCCTTTTTACAAGATGTAATATTGGTCTCGGGTGTCCCCAGAATGTATTTGTGAAGTTTCAGCACAAAATACCCCACAGTTAATTTATTATAACCATTTGAAAATGTCATTTTTGGGGCCTGTTTTAAAAAGAGCTGTTTTGGTGTGTACCACCTTAAATGTAAATGAGCTGCATATCCCCGCCCTGCCTTTGGATGAGGGCATAACTTGCACACCTATGGCAATAAACAGTCGGCAGAATGGCTGAGAGTGAGAGACCTGCTGTGTTGTATGGCATTCAGCCGTACATGTTTGAATCGGAATCAGACCCAGATGATGAAGAGACTCCGGCAGAAGAAACACAAATGAGAATCGCCAGGACGTCTCAGAATGTTTACTTGATACATTTATGTACTCATAGAGTTGTAATCGCATCCCCTTTGCAATTATGGATGTGCAACACACACACAGACACACAGACTCACACAAACTGAGATAACATTCGCGCAATTTTTTGAAACTACAAACACAATTACTGTGATAACGTTTGCTACGTACAAACGAAATTACATTTATGCGCGGGACCTGTTACGTCATGTTTACATTACTTGTCTACAGGTGCTTATGTGGCCAATGTGAGAAGATGGATACAGAACAAGAACATATATGCTGCAGGGAGATAGAACAGGTATTCATTTATTTACATTTGTAATTGTTGGAAAAAATAATACGTGACATAAAACTGTCAGAACACCGGCGGTCGTTGAAACAATGGAGGACGGTGTACAGATCACCGAGGGCGGGGCTATGCCAAAACCAGTGTCAATCAAACCACGTCGGGGGGGGCTTGCGCAATTCTACGTCACATTGCACCGAATCTTAGAGCAGCTCGTTCTGAGACAGTGCTTATGATTTATTGAGATTGTAAAAAAACCACTGGGTGGATTTTTATCATTCTAGGGTGGTTTTGCTCACACACTGCCAACACACATTTATGTTCAAACACCATGTAAAAGTGAATTTTGCATAATAGATGCCCTTTAAATAAGTATAGAACTTATTTACATGGCTTTTGTTGCCTCTAGAGCAGATAAGAGTTTAAGTGGAGTTGCTGTTACATCTACGTGTGGTGCATTATTTTTTGTATTGATCAAAGGTGAATTATTCAGATTATACCGCTGTTATCAGTTAATGCACTCCCTGAACATTGAACCATTGATCTTGCTCTACTATTTGAGCTATTGCATATTGTTTTTTTCAGGAAGTACAGCTGGCTGTACAGTTCTTTGAAGTTCTGGTTATTTGGCGGAGTGATTTCAAAGCGTAATGGGGTAAAACAATGCAGTTGTTGTAGAAATTGCTAGAATGACCTCGCATTATTCATAACAGCAGAAGAGACTATAGCAGGAGGGAAAGAGACACACGGATTACACCCTTCAAAATAAAGGTCACAGAAGGGTTCTTTTGCAGTGATGCCACAGAAGAACCATTTTTGATTCTTATTTGATGGCATCTGGATCCAAGAATCTGGAATGTTGGAAACATGGAATGTTTTCATTCCAAAAAAGGTTCTTTAGATTATTACAATCCTTCACATTAAGAAAAAAAAAATTGGTTCTTCTATGGCATCACTGCAACCTTTTCTTTTTTCTTTCTTAGTGTAAAGAATAATTTAATAATCTAAAAAACTTTTTTTCCCACTATAAAGTACCTTTTGTGGAATGGAAAGGCTCCATGGATGTTTAAAGGTTCTTCATGGAACCATCCATGCCAATAGAGAACTTTTATATTTATTAAAATAAATTTGACATATTTGTGTTACCTTTATGTATTTATGTGTTCAGGTGTGCACACGGATTATTCAGTGTCTGAAAGAGGATGGAATACTGACAGTAAGCCTCCAGTTGCTGGTCTCTTCTAAGGGACACAATATAATATACAGTCGTGCTCAGAATTAATGGTACCCCTGGTAAATATGATAAAAAATGGCTGGAACAAATAAATCTGCATCATTTATCCTTTTGATCTTTCATTCAAAATATTGGCAAAAATCTAAACTTTCATTGAAGTAAAAGAATAGAAAGTGGAGGGGAAATCACATTATGAAATAAATGTTTATCTCCAAAACACGTTGGCCACAATTATTGGTACCCTTTTATTAAATACTTTTTGCAATCTCCTTTTGCCAAGATAACAGCTCTGAGTTTTATCCTATGATGCCTGATGAGTTTGGAGAACACCTGACAAGAGATCAGAGACCATTCTTACAGAATCTCTCCAGATCCTTCAGATTCCCAGATCCATGTTGGTGCTTCTTCTCTTCAGTTCACTCCACTCATCAGGTCTGGGACGGTCATGGCAGAAGCTTCATTTTGTGCTACTTAACACATTTTTGTGTTGATTTTGATGTTTGTTTTGGATCGTTGTCCTGATGGAAGATCCAACCACGGCCCATTATACGATTTCTAGCAGAGGCTGTCAGGTTTAGATTTTTTATCTGTTGGTATTTGATAGAATCCACGATGCCATGCATGTATCTGAACAAGAAGTCCAGGACCTCCAGCAGAAAAATATGACCACAACATTACAGATGGTATATTAAATTATACACATGGGGTACTTTTTATCCTTGTGTGCACCAAACCCATCTTGCATGTTTGCTGCCAAAAAGCTATTTGTTAGTTTCATCTGACCACAGAACCCTGTGCTGTTTGAAGGTCCAGTCATGTCTGACAACTGAATTTGCTGGGGTTTGTTTTTGGATGAGCAAGGAGGATTTTTCTTGAAAACCTCCCAAACAACATGTGGTGATGTAGGGGTTGTTCAATTTTTTTTTAATAGGCTTTCTGAACCCAAGACTCAACTAATCTCTGCAATTCTCCATCTGTGATCTTTGGAGAGTCTTTGGCCACTCAAACTTTCATCCTCACCATGCATTAAGACAATATAGACACACGTCCACTTCCTGGCAGATTTGTAACATCTTTAGTTGATTGGAAGTGCTTAATTATTGCCCTGATGGTCAAAATGGGGATTTTCAATGCTTTAGCTATTTTCTTACAGCCACTCTCTATTTTGTGATGCTCAACAATCTTTTGATGCACATCAGAACTATATTCTTTGGTTTTACTCATTGTAATGGATGATTAAGGGAATTTGGCCTTTGTGTTTCCTCATATTTAAACTCTTGTAAAACAAGAAGTCATGGCTGGACAATTTCATGTTCCTAGTCACCCTGGTGTGCAAATAAAAAGGTAAATATGAATGGGAATATACTTCAGAGATATTTTACTCTTAAACAATTCTAGGGGTACCAATAATTGTGGCCAACTTGTTTTGGAGAAAAACATTTATTTCATAATGTGATTTCCCCTCCACTGTCAATTATTTTTCTTCAATGAAAGGTTCGATTTTTGCCAATTTTTTGAATGAAATATCAAAAGGATAAACGATGCAGAATTATTTTTTACAGCCATTTTTCATCATATTTACCAGGGGTACCATTAATTCTGAGCATGACTGTATATAACTGTATAATATTAACTAAATGACCTAAAACAATGCATATGTTGCTGGTGTTGTATTGTTTGGATCAACGCTCTCACTCTTGCTTTCATTCGTTCTCTAACTGCCCGACCATCCAGTGCAGCGATGTTTGATGTTTCCATTCTCATTGATGTTCATATTCTCTTTTTTTTTTTCAAAAGAGCCCTTATTTCCCACTCCGAAAGTTAAAGAAGCAACCTTCCTTTGAAAAGTTTTGCTTGCTATGCTTCTTTTGTCTCATATGCCTTGGGATCACAAGGTCTGCTGAATTTAAATGCAAATTGCCAAAATAAATTATTGATTCCTTCAAAGCTGCAGCAATAAGAAAACATGTGGGAACAACGCCGTCCTTCATCCCTCCGGACCCGCAAACATATCAACTTTTGTAGACTTATGCAGATTGTTTAAGGGGAGAGAACAATAAACAAATAAACAAACACAGTGTTGAGTTTCAGGACAATGCTAATATATGCACAATAACGCGGCCTGCGAGTCTACATAATGCATTATATAAGCTAATAATACAAAGGCATGATAAAACATTCATCAATATATAGTGACAGCACCTCAGTTTGACGTGCAAGAGGGACATTGATCATTAAACACTGAATCTCCAGTGCTTTGGAAAATGAATGCCTATGTTAGTCCTCTGACGGGTCACAGGCAGGGGTGCGTTTCCCAAAAGCATCGATAGCCAACTGTGGTCGCAAGTTCTGTCGTTTTCAGCAGTTCAACGAGTCGTGTTTCCCGAAACCATCGGTCCAACAAACATTCGCACACAGCATCGCACAGTTGTGTGTGTGAGCGACAGAACTCGAGCTGCGGTTAGAAGAAGAGTCTCAGTTTACATGACATGTGGACTTAATAAATCATTGTCTTGCACAGAATCAACAAGCTGACATCCAGTACAATCTGTCTCTTTTATTCAGAATACATACAAATGTCATTTACGTCTTTTAGTTTGTCAAGAGATTTAAAGCACCGTTTTTGAAGAGTGCGCATGTGTGAACGAGTCTATGATTGAGTCTGTAAATAAAGCAAAATAACTGAGAAAAATTAGAAATATTCCTCAGATGCATGTCTGTAATTAATATCAAAACATCTAGCGTTAATTCGATCTCAAACAGATTCATTAAACGTAGTTATTACTCCAATTACTCCAATACCTGACATCATTAACCAACGTGGTTGAACGACCACTTTGGGACAATATGGTTTCGGGAAACAGTCGTGACTCGCCAGCTGATTTCTCCAGCGATGCGTCGCACTAGTTAAACAGCGAGTTACGGCGCTGTACGGGACACACACCCCAGGTCAGGTCTACTGTCCTCCTCATTACTATTCTCAACCATCATCTGGGGACAGCAGGAGTACAGTAGGTAGAGGGATGTCCTAGTTACATTCATACCTTGAGAACAGATGGAGGACACATGAACACCATCTGATCAGAGAAATTCTGTCTTTTTTATATGCTTAATTGAGCTGTAAGAGGAAAATAGTTGATGATAAAACGAAACAATGTCCACATGGAGGCATATTCACGCCGGCAACATTAAATGACATTCTTACCTTTGTATCTGTGTGTAATTCTATAATGATCATTTTGTGATGTCAATTACAGAAAGCCCAAAGCTGACTTCCAGTTTGCAAATAATAAAAGCCTGCATGTATAATTAGACATTTCAAATGGGATATTAGTACCACTAACCAAATAGTTAACTATTATTAATGTTGTTGTTTTTACAAAAAAACATATTTCCTGGTTTTCCATTTAAATAAATGAATAAGTTAATAAATGAATGACTGAATAAATGAATAAATAAATAAATTGCCAATGGAGCAAGACATCAAAACTTAAATTAAAATATATTCCCCAGAAAACAATTATTTATTTTTAAGAAAAAACAAACAAAAAAACAACAGGAATATTATATATTTTAACTGGAATACTACTATTATTAATAATAATACTGAAATTACATAAGATATTATAAAATTTACCCTTAAATTAATTTTAGATTTCTTACCCCACCAGTGTGTATATTATTCTTAATATCTTATGCCATTTCAGTTTTCAATATTTCTTTTTTTTAGTTTACAGGAAGTTTGTATAATTTTTACTGGAAATTGAGACAGAAATTACTTGGGTTTAATAATAATAATAACAAAAATTATAATAATAATTTTAATAATAATAATAATTTCTTGCCAGAGAACGGACAGGCAATTCTGCAAAGAAGAGGAAGGGAATGTGAGCTAAGAATGTCGCGAGCTGGATACAAACCCTCATCGATCACATGAGCACCGCCACATCTCCAACTATTATTGTATTCCAGCTGAAACAAACTGCCCTCACGCTCTCCTTCAGCCACTTTCTTTTTGTCCTGAAAACATATCAAAGATCACAGTTGCAGGAAGTCTGAAATGTCTATTTTTCACGGTCAATAGACAATACTCTGCACTGACCAGTCAAATGCCGGAAACGTGATTTAGCCTGTTACCTTGAGTATTGATCCATAAGCCACACGGGTTCCTCTCACTTCAAGTAAGTTCAGTAAGAGAGGAATCACAGCACGCGAGTTTCTTCAACTCTGAGAAGTGTGCAATTGGGATTTCAACCATAGTTTATTTGACTACATGTACAAGAATGATGAGATTCAACACTCTGATTGAGCACATCTCGAGATACTACACGTCCACTTTCTCTCATTAAAGTAAAACCGCTCAGAGGAGTGTGTTCGCCCAAGGCGTGTGTGTTAGGAAATGCACGCGAGCTCAAAATAACACATGTCCTTTTTCTCCATTCAATGCAATCTCTGCCTCTGACAGAACAGAAGCAACACAGAAAATGCATTAATGGAGAATCGCACCCGAGGGTCTGCGATCGCCTCGCACCAGACGAGTTCTGTTCGTCAGGGTCTTGAACTGCTGCACACCGGCTTTTCTCCCTAAACCTGGCTGTCTCTCCGAGGATGGCTATACGGTGGCACATGCCACATTCCTCCTGAAGGAATGACCCTCCATGTTATCTGTAGAGACACAGCTCTATCTGATGGGTATAAAAGAGCAGGTCCGATTGGCTGAAGCTGAATGTCTATACGAGCGTTTTAGTCAAAGCTGAAGCCTGGAGATCAGCGGGAGAAAAATGAGTGTGAGATATTTCTAAAAGAAGATGAGGAAGTGTAACAAGATTATTTCACATTACCTCAGGCAACATCCAGCCAGAGCCGTTTGTCCAAATCTCTCCTCAATCTAGTCCAGCGCTTGTTCTGAAATATTCATTCTAATTCCAATCAAGCACATAATTACGGAAGCGTATTGCATTCACTTGAGGAAAAAAATCTACTCTGTTTTTCTGAATTAACGAGTTAATTATCTCAGAATTACGAAATAATTTTTCATGGAAAAAAATAATTTTTCTGAATTAATGACTTATTATCTCAAAATTATGAGTAACTCATTAATTCAGAAAAACAGAGTGAAAAAAAAGTTTTTCAAGAAAAATGTATCTCATAATTCTGAGATATTAACTCGTTAATTCAGAAAAACAGAGCAAACACTTTTTTCATGAAAAAATATCTCATAATTCTGAGATAATTAACTCGTTAATTCAGAAAAACAGAGTAGATTTTTTTTCCTCAAGTGAATGCAATACGCTTCCGTACATAATTACCCAAACGTGATAAAAATATTCATCATGTCAAACCGTGATAAATTAGGCATGATATTTTGCACATTTCGAATGAGCGCTTTGACTTTGTTTGCATGTGTTATACTTCATTTTTCACTTTGGGAAGATATGCATGTGTGAATTTCAGCATGAACGTGTTCTAACGGTGACAATTTCTTTATCCAGCCATTCAAACGTGATAAGTGTGTGTGTGTGTGTGTGTGTGTGTGTGTGTGTGTGTGTGTGTGTGTGTGTTGCATACTGACACATCTGAGACGGGTCTGTGAAACAAAACATGTAAAAAAAAACTGTAAGTGTCTATCAGGCTGCAATATCATGGAGTCACTCAATAATCAAGAGAATGGCTCATTTAAGATCTGACAGAAACAAAACTCAAGCTCTCAGGCAAAGACATGAACCAGACACGAGACGTCTACCGAAGACGGAGGATGCCTTTGTTATGTGTTTTAGTTAACGGAAATGGCCAGATTAGATATTATTATTATTATAGGAGACATAGCATTTAAAGAAAACACTTGACGCGCTCTATTTTTTCTGTGTTGAGCACATACAATCTCACAGTGAAATTTCAACCCAGTAAAACTGAAAACTCAGTTTCAACTGCTGCTATTCATTTTTAAGTAAAAGTCTAGCCAAAGATACAATTTGCAATTCAATTTTTTAACCACTTTAAACCCAAACTACTTTCTTTCTTCTTTAGAAGACCAAAGGCAAATCTCTGGAGGCTTTTCAATAGTTCTTTTCCATGCAATTCAATGAACGGATACTGAAGCTTTTAGACTATAAAAAATCATAAAATCATAAAAGTATCATAAAAGCACTCCATTGAACATGTGCTATATTCCTAGTCTATGTGCAATACACTGGATTTTAGGTCATTATTGATTAAAAACAAAAAACTTGGCATTCACACTTGTTCTCTTTGAGACAAGCACTTAGGGTTTGTGAACAAATTCTTTGAGTCAGATCTTTTCAGTAGCCGTGTTTCGACTGTCAAAAGCGTGCTAGTGCTTGCCAGGGCCAGTTGCGCTTCCACTGTCACTTCCAGGGCTTGATTGGGCCTCATCTGGGTCTCAACTGGGCCTCATCTGGACCTCAACTGGGCCTCAACTGGGCCTCATCTGGGTCTCAACTGGGCCTCATCTGGACCACAACTGGGCCTCATCTGGACCTCATCTGGGTCTCATCTGGGCCTCGTCTGGACCTCAACTGGGCCTCAACTGGGCCTCGTCTGGACCTCAACTGGGCCTCATCTGGACCTCAACTGGGCCTCAACTGGGCCTCATCTGGACCTCAACTGGGCCTCAACTGGGCCTCATCTGGGTCTCAACTGGGCCTCATCTGGACCACAACTGGGCCTCATCTGGACCTCATCTGGGTCTCATCTGGGCCTCGTCTGGACCTCAACTGGGCCTCATCTGGGCCTCGTCTGGACCTCAACTGGGCCTCATCTGGACCTCAACAGGGCCTCAACTGGGCCTCATCTGGACCTCAACTGGGCCTCATCTGGGCCAATGGCCAGGGGTTTGTGGCCCACCAAATACCTTGGTCCAAAGTGGGCCAACTGGGGCTTGAGTAAGAAGACGGTCAACACCACTGCTCATTTCACATGATATTATATCAGGCTACCAGCTAACGTAAACATTTAAAACATTTTACACTTTTTTCAGCTCGAAACTCACTTTTTTAAACACCAGCGAGTGTTTGAAATAACTTCTTTGCAATCGGATGGGGACTCTGATCAATTTTCAATTTAATTTAAGAATTGAAGGAATTATTCTGACAAGACTAATGCAACAAAGATATAATAGTAATAGTAAAAATTTTAAAAAATATCTAAATTAGACAAAAAAGGCAAAAGAAGTATCTTCTGCTCACCAAGGCCGTATTTTTTTAATCAAAAGTATAGTAAAAACTGATATATTGTGAAATATTATTCCAGTTTAAAATAGCAGTTTTTTATGTGAATATATTGTACATTTAATTTATTCCTGTGATCAAAGCTGAATTTTCAGCATCATTACTCCAGTCTTCAGTGTCACATGATCCTTCAGAAATCATTCTAATGTTTAATAACAACTTTAGTTTAGAAAAAAAAGCATAAAACAACATGAGGATGTGATTTGTTCTTTTGCGTGGGGTTGAAAATCTGAAAACTCACTGCAGAAATCTTTCTGACGAGTCAAGGCTGAAAAGAACAAAAATGTTACAATATTATAACGATTGAGTGATGTATTGTTACAGTGCTGCGTAAGGCCTAGTAAACATTGACCAGCTAAAGACATCACATGATTTCTCTCAGACTGTATGCAGATATCATCACCTTTATGAGCATCTGACTTTCAAATCTCTGCTCAACTTGCTGCACATTCTCAGGGGAGACTAAGCAAAACACAACTGTGGCAATGAAACCTTGAATTGTTTTTATTGCAGGCATGGTGAAATTGATTTTGAGGGTGTGAAAAATGCTCAGCTGAGCCCTCGGCCGAAGGGCCGTGTGATGGGGTTTAGGTGTCTACAAAGGTGTAGATCGAACAGTGAATTGTCAAGGCGTTTGGAAATGGCCTCTTTCTGTAGGTGTGGATTGAATGGAAAGCTGTTGACTCTGTTGTTAATGGACTATTGTTTGCCTTGAAAGCTCCACATCGCTATAAAAACACAATAACCATAAAGTTTTATTTCTGTTTTTATTTATCCATGATGGTAGAATCAATTCTGAAAGCATTGTATAAAGAAGGAAGGAATTACATTAATTTACAATAAAAATAAAGTGGCTTTTAAAAAAGTAATTTGGCCTTGAAATCATATTTGCCAAACTCCAATGAATATTTCATCAGTGAATCTGTGCCAGCTGTGCCAGACACACGCAGAACAGGATCTTCATGCATATCATTTTGAAAACAGAGCACTGGCGGCCTTAGGAAACACTAAATGCAGATAAACACTGAAAATGTTTCTCTTACCCGTCCAGGAACAGCGGGCTCCCATGAGAGCGTGTTCAAGCTCACCCGACTTATTTCTTTATGTGGGTGGAACTGCAGCTGTGAGCTAAAGCATTTCAGTCAGCAAGGTACACAATTGGGCCACAAATTGTTAAAAAAAGTTTGGAATAATCAGATTTCAAATTGCATCAAGGCTGCATTCATTTGAAAAAAAAAAAAAAAAAAAAACAGATAAAAACAGTAATATTGTGAAATATTATTTCTATTTAAAATTGCCTTTTTCTATGTGAACATATAGTAAAATTCAATTTATCAAAGCTGAATTTCCAGCATCATAACTTCAGTCTTCAATGTCACATGATCCTTCAGAAATCACTCTAATATGATGATTTGATGCTCAAGAAACATTTATGATTATTATCAATGTTGAAAACAGTTGTGTTGCTTCAGATTTTTGTGGAAACCATGATACATTCTTGACAAATAGAAAAGTTAAAAATAACTACATTTCTTTGAAATAGAAATCGTTTTTCTAACATTAAAAATGTCTTTACTGTCACTTTTGATCCATTAAATGTTAAATAAAAAAGGCATTCATTTCTTACATTTCAATTCAAAATATATTAATACAAAAATCCGTTATTTTAAATTGTAATAATAATTAAACGTAGCGTCAGTTAGTCAAGCACACATCAGTGACTCTCAGCTGATCCTCTACCTATAGGATTACGACGCCTATAACTGTATAGATATATAAGCTCCTTCAGTATTATCAGCAGCTGTCATGTTTCTCAGGAGCTGATTACCCTCCCCAACTCCACCTGTCTCAGTCAGGATTACCCTCCTTCCTCCCCAGCTCCTCCTGTCTCAGTCAGGATTACCCTCAGCTCCTCCTGTCTCAGTCAGGATTACCCTCCTCCCTCCCCAGCTCCACCTGTCTCAGTCAGGATTACCCTTCTCCCTCTCCAGCTTCTCCTGCCTCAGTCAGGATTACCCTCTTCCCTCCCCAGCTTCTCCTGCCTCAGTCAGGATTACCCTCCTCCCTCCCCAGATCCTCCTGTCTCAGTCAGGATTACCCTCCTCCCTCCCCAGCTCCTCCTGTCTCAGTCAGGATTACCCTTCTCCCTCCCCAGATCCTCCTGTCTCAGTCAGGATTACCCTCAGCTCCTCCTGCCTCAGTCAGGATTACCCTCCTCCCTCCCCAGATCCTCCTGTCTCAGTCAGGATTACCCTCCTCCCTCCCCAGCTCCTCCTGTCTCAGTCAGGATTACCCTCCTCCCTCCCCAGCACCCCCTGTCTCAGTGAGGATTACCCTCCTCCCTCCCCAGCTCCTCCTGTCTCAGTCAGGATTACTCTCCTCCCTCCCCAGCTCCTCTTGTCTCAGTGAGGATTTCCCTCCTCCCTTCCCAGCTCCTCCTGTCTCAGTCAGTATTGCATTCTGATTCCCCTTGACTCTGAATAAATTCTCGAATTATATTGTACTTTAAAATCTTGAATTTATATATTTATTTATTTAAAGGGGACAGTGCATATTAATGAACATCTTAGCTTTTCAGCAATGTAAATATGCCCGAATTAGCCCAAAGGCTATTTTACATCTGCAGTCCCCCGTCAGGTCATCACAGTACAAAGTAACACAGCTAAACATTAAGATTGAATACGATACAACGCAATTTATAAGATTCCACAATTTTCAACAACATATTATAAAAGACACCACAGTTAGCAGACAGGGCATCTAGTACGGCTTACACACACATATACACATACACAGTAAAGTGCTATTCTATGTACATTGAGTACATTTTAATTATGTTAAAGTGCTATATAATGCAGCAAAGTGCTGGATCTGGTATGGTATACATACACATACTTAAACAATACAACAGTGAACAAACCCTTACACATAAAATACAACAAATACCGCTAGTGGGCACAAATTTGAGCCATTGTTTGAGTTGGTTCTTAAAACTGGGTAACTTGTTCCAGATCTCTGACCCCTTAATTGACAATACATATTGTCCAAATGTTGTACGTCTGTAAGGCACCATACAATCACCTCTTGTGGAGGCCCTGGTTACAGTTCTTCCACCACCCGTTATTTTCAATTTTATGTATTACCTTAGTGGGGGTGGGGCAAGTCCATGTAGGATCTTATACAAAGCACAGGCATATTTGACCTTTTGAAAATTTTCAAAGCTTAGCATATCAATTAATCATATCTGCAGTAAATTCCTAATTGTTCTGTTCTGTTTCCCCTAAAGGGGGTTATTGCTGCTCTTATTCAGGCTAGGCGCAGGGAGTTCTTGCCCAGAACAGAACCATACTGCCAATCCTAACTTTATGCAATTGCCAATCGTATTTGACGATAGTGTTCGCTCTGATATACATCACAATAGGGAAGAAAAGACACAATTTGAGTTTCATTCCAACATAAAACAAAAAAAAACCTTTTGGCAACCTTTGACTGGTTTTAGATTTCAAAAGAAAAGCCACATGATCTGTGCCTCTAAAACTTTAAAGACCGTCTTGGACACCAAAGTGTACCGTATTGCTGGAATGTGTTGTATTTGTTGTCGTCACCCACTTGTGTAGACCAGCAGGAGCACATGTGACTTCTCTGAGAGCAGAACATGAGGGCGTCCAACAGAAATCTAATCACTGCAATCTCACTTCCACAGCGAGCGCCGACTGCAAAACTCCTGATCGATTACCACTCAGTTTGCCTGTGTGTGAGGGAATGTGTGTGTCTCCTACAAAGAGTTGTGTGTGCAAATGAAACATTTCACTGGGCCGCCGAGTGTGCTGATGGTTATTATATCTATTTCTGGATGAACACAGGACTGTGCACGTGTGCGTACCTCTGTGTCAAGCACCAATTAGATGTAATATGTATTGAGGGTCTAGCATGGAGCTTGGTATGCTAATGTTATGATCTGAAGAAGCTCTGGAGAAAGGGCGCATTAAATTCCTTGAGCCTCAAGGACTCAGAAAATATAAGCAATAACGGATCAATGCTTTGATCAATCGTAGAAATTACCGTTTAAAGCAGGTTTTCTGGTTCAGGCTAGCACTCTGCCTAGCATCATCACCCAGCATGCCACACTGCATCCTAAATGAAAAATTCATGAGGATCCCTTTTATAGGGAATATATCAAGTGCCAAATTACAGAGGATGAAACACACACACACACACACACACACACACACTAACACACACAAACCCAGACGATCTTTCTCTCTTATGAGCAGGTCCAGACAGAATCCACACACTTTTTGGGGGGTATGTTCTGTGCTAATATTTTTGGGGCAATATATGCAGAACAGGCATAAACGATTAGGTATGAGTAGTTTTATATTAATGATATATTTATTTATTTATTATATTAATTTATATTAATTCATACAGTTATTTTTGATGGAAATTCAATTTCCAATGCTTTATATATCCCATAATCATGTACTAATGTCTAATAATCATTTTGCTACACCATCACTAGCTGTGCGTTCTCACTCAGTCTTCTCTACGACAGCAAGTGCATACGCACCACAATGTGTGTTTTACTTTATTAATTATATAGTTCACCGCGCTGCGTGTTTCAGAGTGAAGTGCGCCATTGTGTTCTTTTACACGCGATCAGCTCTTATTTTAGCATGTAAAACGAGCACTTCACAGTCTGACTCTGCATGCGCTGCGGGTTTAACGCATTTCACAATGCAATGTGTGTCTGATACGCTTTATTTCACATATTTCACATAATTTCATTATCGTTATGACAGCGATGTTTTTTTTGTATTATATTTATATTAGCTTTTATGAATCAGAAAAAGTTTAGTTGGGACGTTTTTGAAAAGGATTCTGATAAAAGACAAATACTTGATTTCAATCTGAGGTTTATACTTCTATACTATTACAGAATCCACCATTCATTAGATGTTACTAACAGGCCCTAAAGTCACCATGAAATCAAAATGGATAGTTCTTATTTTCAATGGAATATTACAGTGTTTATTCTAAATTATTTATTGGTTCACATCATTATTGTTTTAAATTCATGTTCCTGGTAATCTTGAGTCAGAATAACAGCATCTCTTCTCTTCTCTGATGACGAGGGCGGGGCAACCTGTCACTCACATGAGATCAGCCAATAGCAGACAACAACCATCCAATCAACTCCCCACAGAGACAATCAAGCCCCGCCCACATTTGTTCTTGTTCCAGACGCGTTTCACTCGGATATACGGCATTATAGGGAAGAAAAAACTAGCACAACTTCTGTTTCATGTTGACTAAAAAGGTCTCCTTGCAGTTTTCTGCCAAAATAAAAGCTTAACCATTTATCTCTGTTTGCATTTATCAGAAAATACAATCGATAATTCTGGCATTAGTACATAAATAGCTTCACATTATGTAACATTTAAGTTATAAGACTCAAAACAGTGTAATGCTTAAATCGGAAATTGAATCGCCCCGTTCATTCCTCCTTTACTCTTTCTTTCTATTAATCCTGTCCTGATGTGATCGCCTTATGTGCTTATACATACGAATGAATCCATTCAGGGACTTTTGATCAGACTAAAGAGGCAGTAAAAAGTCAGAGTTAATTACTTGAGAATATCACTCAGGACAGTCATTTTGAGGGATATTAAAATTGTTCACAGATATTAGCTGAATGCACAAACTGATAAAGAAGATAATGAAAGCGGTAATAATTTACTACTGGGTGCATTCAAAGTTTAATAACTCTATAATGATTCGGCTAGATTAAAAGTGATTTTATGTGTTAAAGGATACTGAGCAAATGAACAGCATGTGCTGTAATAAGGATGAAGACAAGACAACTGAAGTTCAAAGAAGTGAAAGTTCCGGTTCTAATCGGCTCTTTCAGAAGTTCCTGACTTTTGCAAAGACAGTGAGATGTGGAGATCAGTGATCACTTCATGTCTGCACAGAGCAAAGCACAAATGTAAGATTAAAGTAACAGTTCTTCTCCAAAAAAATACCCTCGTGCCACTCCAAATCTGTAACACAAAAGGTCCTTATGACTTTTGTACGATCCCTTGTGTAAAAGAAGTACAAGTACATACTTTAAAAAAATAGTACTTATTATGGAGATAATATAGGCTACTTTAAAAGAATATACTTAAGTGTGAACTGAATGTCATGTTTTCAGACACTTAACTGCGTGTTATTTGCAATTAAATTTAAAATATATTCAAGTTTAAATTTACATTAAATGCAATTTTTGACCGTGCTTTTTGACCCACTTGTTAAGTGTATTTTCATAAATACTTGAAAATCTCTCCTCCACCATTATGTGTGGACACACCCCCTACTGCTGATTGGCTCACTCTCTCTCCTTCCCCATCATGATTGGACACTCTCACTCCATGATTGGCTTACTCTCTCTCCTTCCCCCTAATGATGATTGGATCACTCTGTCTCCTCCCCCATCATGTGTGGACACGCCTCTACTGATGATTGGATCACTCTGTCTCCTCCCCCATCATGTGTGGACACGCCTCTACTGATGATTGGATCACTCTGTCTCCTCCCCCATCATGTGTGGACACGCCCCCTACTGATGATTGGATCACTCTGTCTCCTCCCCCATCATGCTTGGACACGCCCCCTACTGATGATTGGAGACAAGTGTGTTTTGCTGCTCTGTCTGATCCACATTCTACAGCGTTTCTCAGAAATCGCTTACTGCACCTTTAAACACACTTATTTTGCACAAGGGCTATTCAAAGTCATACAACTTCCTCTCCACTGCTGCTGACAAAATGTATTGCTTCAAACGACATGGACTATTTGTATGGTGTTTTTGGTCCTTGAAGCAGTAAAGATGATTGTGTATGGGTTTGGAATGGGTCACTTTGGGGTGAGTGCTTTCTAGAAGTGATTATATACACATTTCATTTATGGGTGAACTGTTCCTTTAAGAATAAAAAGTATAATTTCCAGTGAGTCCACAGTAGTGACCTGAAGTTCTCTGCCTAGAGTTAGTGTCATCACAGAGGAGAGAAAAGAGAGGTCCATTAGTCTCTCCTGTCACTAGGCTAAATAGTATATGAGTGTCTTTTTCTAAATCTGAGGAAACCTTTAAGGCTTTGAATTTTTTAAAAAGTGGTGGCTCAGCACATGAATATCAGTCCATACCTAGAGGGCTTGACATTAACACCCGCCAACCCGCCAAATGCGGGTGGATTTCAGCAGTGCCGTTTAACGCATTCACTCCTACTAGCCACTTTGGCGGGCTGAATTTTATTTAGGCCTAATCATTTTTGTCAAAATATAGATCTTTCGATAAATATCAATACTTGTCACAGTGTCTGGTTCTTCAATATCTGCGTCCTGGTTCTTGTTCCTAGTTTTGTTCTTGTGTTTTCAGATTTTGCCCCCTGCCTGCATTACTACTTGTTTTTGGTTTGCACCTTAATTAAACGTCTGCAATTGGATTCTCTGCTTCCAGTGTGGTTTACGTGACAGAAGGACTCTGTCACACTGAATCCAGCGGTATGTTTTTTGACATCTCTTCCCCAGCCACCGAGCGGGAGAGAAGGGAGCTGTTTAAGGGGACCCGGTTGGTAAAGTTCCGCGGGATCCGTGGAGGTCGCCGCAGAGGAGGTGGAAGGGGGATGTATCACGTCCCCTCGGCACAGTCAGAGACTGTTCACGTTCCGTCTGCCCAGTCAGAGACTGTTCACGTTCCGTCTGCCCAGTCAGAGACTGTTCACGTCCCGTCTGCCCAGCGAGAGACTGTTCACGTCACGTCTGCCCAGCGAGAGACTGTTCACGTCACGTCTGCCCAGCGAGAGACTGTTCACGTCACGTCTGCCCAGCGAGAGACTGTTCACGTCACGTCTGCCCAGCGAGAGACTGTTCACGTCACGTCTACAGCGAGAGACTGTTCACGTCTGCCCAGCGAGAGACTGTTCACGTCACGTCTGCCCAGCGAGAGACTGTTCACGTCACGTCTGCCCAGCGAGAGACTGTTCACGTCACGTCTGCCCAGCGAGAGACTGTTCACGTCACGTCTGCCCAGCGAGAGACTGTTCACGTCACGTCTGCCCAGCGAGAGACTGTTCACGTCACGTCTGCCCAGCGAGAGACTGTTCACGTCACGTCTGCCCAGCGAGAGACTGTTCACGTCACGTCTGCCCAGCGAGAGACTGTTCACGTCACGTCTGCCCAGCGAGAGACTGTTCACGTCACGTCTGCCCAGCGAGAGACTGTTCACGTCACGTCTGCCCAGCGAGAGACTGTTCACGTCACGTCTGCCCAGCGAGAGACTGGTCACGTCACGTCTGCCCATCGAGAGACTGTTCACGTCACGTCTGCCCAGCGAGAGACTGTTCACGTCACGTCTGCCCAGCGAGAGACTGTTCACGTCACGTCTGCCCAGCGAGAGACTGTTCACGTCACGTCTGCCCAGCGAGAGACTGTTCACGTCACGTCTGCCCAGCGAGCGACTGTTCACGTCACGTCTGCCCAGCGAGCGACTGTTCACGTCACGTCTGCCCAGCGAGCGACTGTTCACGTCACGTCTGCCCAGCACTCGTTCCAGAGCCGGAGGCAGAGCCAGTACTCGTTCCAGAGCCGGAGGCAGAGCCAGTGCCGTCTGCCTTCTTGGATCTGGACTATCTGGAGCGTCTGGTTCGGATCCTGGACATGCCCATGTCTGCTGTTCCAGAGCCGGAGCTAGTGTCTGCTGTGCCAGAGTTTTATTTTTGTGTTTTTGAATTTTGCCCCCTGCCTGCATTACTACTTGTTTTTGGATTGCTCCTTAATTAAACGTCTGCAATTGGATTCTCTGCTTCCCGTGTGGTTTACGTGACAATACTGAACTATCTGAAACTCTTTTGCAGGATGCACCAGCAACACATCCTCCCTCTTTAATCTGTCCGACAGCGAGTTGACACCATGGTAACTTGACACCCTTTACAGTCTATGTTTGACACACAAACCCTTTACTCACTCGTTTAATTTGCTCCGGATGAATATTGTTGGTGTTACAGGGTGAGGGATTGCGCATATTGAGCATATTGTACTCATTTCCGCAGATTTTGTGCTCACATCCAAAGTGCTTGCACATAAAGACAAGTATATTGGCCATTTAAAATACTATGATGGGTCCGTGCGTCATGTCTTAAAGCAAAAAATAATGAGTTAATATTAAAGATATATATGGCAGTTTTTCCCTATGGTATCCATGTCAAAATTGTGGCCAGTGAAAATGCGGAGTGGCTAGTAACTTTGAAAAACCACTAGCCACAGTGGCTGGTGAGCAAAAACGTTAATGTCAAGCCCTGCCTATATAGAGCAGTAACCATTTGAGCCATTTGGCACTGTAGTATCAATACACTATTTTTCATGTCATAATGTCATAGTCATCCATTTTAGTCTATTTTTAATTATCTGTCGTATTAAAATAGACTACACTGTCAATTGTTTTAGTCTATTTTACAATATTTTTTTTTTTTTTTTTTTACAAATAATGTATGTTGATGAAATTGAGCAAAATACCAGAAACATGCCCGATCGATTTTTCTTTTAAAAAAGAAGAGTCTAAACATTTATACATTCACATAATTATAAAACATAAAACGTATAAATATCGTCCTTGTGAGAAACCTGAACTCCTGAAAAAGTCAACATTTGAAGTGGATCAAAAAAGTTAAAGTCGTCCACAAGAACGGGCATTGTTCAGAATATAACTTTGAGGAAAGGTTTTGATCCACTTCAAATGCTGACTACATATAATTAATTATTTTTTCATGCTTTAGCAACTGCATTATCACTGAAAAAAATAACAAATAAAAACATTGTCATCTAGCATTTTAATCTTATCTTCAAGATTAACATGATTAAGTAAAGCCGACAGGTGTGGAAGTTAAAGGCTAAACAAGCCTGTCTGTTCTGCGTCTGTGTGATAACTGTGTAACTGTGAGAAATGTTGTCTTCTTTCCGTTGACCTTGATGTCAGTGTCTAAACAGAATTATCTTTATTCCCTAAAGCAGCGTCTGTCAGGATTTTTACTGATTTACTCTGTTGCCAGAGTTCATTAGGTCTGTAGCAGAGACGTCCATGGCAGACGCTAAACGTTTGCCAAGACCAATCCGCTTACAAGAGATTGCACCACTTGCTGACTCACATGACTTATGAAATGTTGTGGAAAATCTTTCTTTTGTGAAGACTAGTCATGTCGAGACATTGTACTAGCGATAAAAGAGTTCCTGCTTTTCTGAATCTCAGTCTAATGTGAAAAGAAGAAATACAAAGTCTGCATCATAAATAATGACAATGAAAGCTTGAAAGTGAAGCACAGAGTAACATTTAAACTGCCCAGCTGAATGCTGTTAATGCGAGAGCTATTCGCGACATGCTCAGAATACGAAGCCAGTCATGGATGAGCAGCATAGTAAGCAATTGCATTTACTCTCCTTTAATAACCAAGAGCTGATGCAATCTCTATAATGTGTGAATATGTTATTCATTTTCACAAACCAGACTTCATATTTCTTTCCTTATAGTTCATTCAAATAGTGACAATAACTATGTGCAGTGTGCAGACTAAGCCTATAGTCTATTCACAACAAGCCTATTCACAACACGGTGTCTGTTGCATTGATTTCAACATGATCACAATGGGACATGTTCAAAGAAAGTCAAGCCAGGAACTGTGTGCACGGCGTCCTCTTCTCCAGCACGGCCGGGTTAAGTAGGTCCATTAACTCAAGCCTGCAACATAAAGACACTTTGACCTTGGCCAGAGAGTCGGAGAGCAATGAAGCCTTGAGCAAAACCCTATTAGCTGCTTGTAATGAGCCGAAACAATCTGACGGGCTATTAAATGCACACAAACAATAAGGGGAAAAATCAGTAAAGGAAAGCCTTTATCAATGCATTTTTAATTAGTCATAAAATATTAATGCTTAACAGCACATGTCCACATACAAATGATCTTCTCACCTCATAACCATCTGTGTTGCCTAATGGCTTTAATGATCAAATGGTTGTAAATCAGCCAGACAAATAAACCCTGTCTCATTCTTACGTGCAATCTGTTTTCATCAGATCTCTTTATTCCACAAACCAACTTCATTTTTCACACAAAAAAAGCCACTTGCCTCTTTTTTAAAGTCATCATGAAATGGTCTTTTCTTCCGTATAATGCCGTATATCGGAGTGAAACGCGTCTGGAACAAGAACAAATGTGGGCGGGGCTTGATTGTCTCTGTGGGGAGTTGATTGGATGGTTGTTGTCTGCTATTGGCTGATCTCATGTGAGTGACAGGTTATAGCCCCGCCCACATCATCAGAGAAGAGAAGAGACGCTGTTATTCTGACTCAAGATTACCAGGAACATGAATTTAAAACAATAATGATGTGCAGCGATACATCCTTTAGAATAAACACTGCAATATTACATAGAAAATAAGAACTATCCATTTTGATTTCATGGTGACTTTAGTAACATCTAATGAATGGTGGATTCTGTAATAATGTGGGAGTATAAACTTAAGATTGAAATTAAGTATTTGTCTTTTCTTAGAATCCTTCTCAAAATCCCCCCAACTAAACCTTTTCTGATTCATAAAAGCTCATCTAAATATTATCCAAAACATCGCTATCATAACGATAATGGCAATGTCTGTTGTCCTAGTCACCACATCTTCGTCAATTATCACTATACAATCCATTTCATTGTATCTGGCATCATCGGTCCCATAAAACCTATTTTTTCCACTCATTTCCCGACAGCCTTCCTTGCCTAATGATTATGAATTATGTCTCATCTGTTAGACTAGATGAAATAAACCTCCTTATGCTGTGGAGGAGAGAAATTATGAAGAGAAGAGAATGACATCAGCAGCTTCATGCAGTGTTTATGTCACAGTTAAAGAAAGAGAAGATTTTAAAACATTAGCTATGGACGTGTTTCCACACTGACACAGGAAGTGAGGTAATCAAATGCTGAGGGGAAGATCGATTGGCTATTTTTGGCACATTGTGTGCGGTCGAAATCTCAGTCCCTCGCAAACATGAGCTGCAGATCTTAGAAGAAGCGAGACAAATGTTGCATTGAAGATTCAAAGCATTGTGCATTAATGCAGAACATAATTATAAGCCATTAAGCATCAGTTACAGTTACAACTTACTTGTAAAAAAAAGTCCTTATTCACAATAATATTGTTCAAAAATAGATTGGACAGTTAAAGTTACAATAAAGTTAATTAGAAACGCACCCCTATTTAGTTCCTGTCTCTATGAAGCCCCTCCTTCTGAAAAGCACACTGTGCTCTGATTGGTCGGCTGGATCAGTGTGTTGTGATTGGTCGAGCGCTTCGAGTGTGTTTGGGAAATGTCCCGCCCCTTACCATAACCAACAGTTTAACACACTACTGACTAACTCAACCAGGCCACGCCCCTTTATTCTGCGTATGAATTATTATAATGAGGAATATTGTGACGTGTTCGTTCCCGGAAGAAACTCAAGACTACAATGGAGGCGTTTCAGGAGATCAGAAACACTGTGTCATGATTCTGCCATCTGGTTCTTGTCTTTCTTTAAGTCTTGAGGCAGGATCATGACAGTCCCATGTTTTATGTGCAAACACATGGCCTTGTTGGGCATGTGCTTGTGTTGTCTCGTCATCTAGCCCGCCCTCCTTGTTATCCTTGTTTAGTCCTTATTGCTTCCCCATTATCACCTGTCTCCCTCATTAGTTTGTCTCTATTTAATCCCCTCGTGTTTGCTGTCCAGTGTCGGTTCATTGTCAATCCGTGTCAAGTTTGTGAGTAACCTGTCAAGAGTAATCGTCCTGTTGAGCTATTGCTTGTATCAGTTGTTTGTCTTCAAGTATTTTGTCAGTATCTTTGTCTAGTTAGTCACCATAGTCCTGTATTGTTTTGCCCCCTCGTGGGCTTTGTTTTCCCTTTTGTTCATAATAAACCGCGTGCTGTGACTACTGTCTGCGATTGGGTTCATTCCCTTCTTCACCCTTCCAACCTCATAACACACTGATATGGAGAAGAACTGGAGCTTTGCAGAGCTTTTGCATGCTCAAACTGCAATAACACAAGCTAAAGAAAGATGAATGTGTAAAAAAGCATATCAAGACCTCTTTAAAGTAGGGTTTACTTTGAGTTCATTTCATGATTGTGAACTTAATACGGTCTTTATTGTAGCCGTAAGCATGCAACCTGATCCTTATTAATTGCCTTTAATCCAATACTATAAAGCCAATTTGACATTTTCCAAAGCAGCTTATAGCAGACGCTTTGTTGATCGACTATACATGAGGACGGATTTACACACTCTCTGCAAATAGACCTGTCAATCATAACCACACTTACTGTAGCACGATGCATTAATAAACATATCTCTGTCAGCAACAATCAGTCCAAGCACATCACCATTATTTCTCAACCATGACACATATCTACAGAAATCATGTTTATGAGCATGGAGAATAACCAGATACAACCAACAACATGTTCGGGCGTGAGAACAGATTTATTCCATAAGGACTTTGTCAACTTTGTTTTGCATTGCATGGAAAGTTTGACCCTTCATATTCTTGTTTACTACTATCATCCCACAAATGTATTGCATTCTGTAATAACTCAATGTGATGGATGAATAATACAGATATTTTTAAATTAAAAAAAAATTCTCTGCATTATTTAATGCAATTCATATATGGAGCAAACTGTGATTGTGAGTAAATACTTCCATGGAAGAACCAATCACGTACAGTCATGCATAAGGATAGTCTCTATATGAAGATTTCAGAACATTAACTTCAAACACGTCATTATGTTTTAATCATAGAGCTAAATGAGGATATTTTGTTAGAGCGTGAGCAATTCTTGCATGCCTTGGCTTTATGTATTTAGATCACAGAGGCGGACAGAGAATGATAAAGTCATTGAAAGCCTCTAATCCAGGAGAAGACACGTGCTGGAACCAAAGAAATGCAAAGATCGCTTCCTCAAACCTGCACTGTAAATATATGTGTCATTTTAGCACTGAAAAATTGACATATGGTGGTGAATACTATGAAAAGCTTCTTTCCGCCACAGAATAGAATATTTTAAAAGATCCTTGAGACTTTTTATCTCACAATTGCTAGTTTATATATTTCGCAATTCTGACATCTTTTCTCACAATTGCGTGCAATAAAGTCTGAATTGTGAGATATAAACTCCAGATTCTGATGAAAAAACAATTTTATATCTCACAATTCTGACTGCATAACACCCAAAAGTGAGTTTATATCTCACAATTCTGAGAAAAGAAGTCAGAATTTCGAGATATAAACTCGCAATTGTGAGTTATAACGTCCAATTTGAAGGAAATCGAAGAATTTTTTCCTCAGACTTTGGAGTTTATATCTCACAATTCTGACTTTAGAACATACCAATTGTGAGAAAAAAAAGTCTGAATGTTTTATTTTTTACTCTGTGGCGGAGACAAGCTTCCATATAATACATGTAACTTCATAGTAAAATAAGGTTAAAATTGTTTTTATCTTTACTATAGTAGACTTAACAGGAGTGTTTCCCCCATTGTTCTTGTCAGAAGGTCGAGGTATCTAACATTAAACGTTTGCACTGTTAAAAGTTTGAGATGGGTCTATTTTTATCTCCTGTTCACACAACAGTGATTGAGATAATTGGTTGGTGTTTAGCGGAGTAGACATTCAAAGACAACCACCCTTCCCTCTGCCATGCCTCGCGCTGCACTGGCATTACACACAGTGTGTGTTCCACCCACAGGCATTAGCTATTAGTGTTCCCCATTCCAGACCTGCGTGCAGAGTGCTGAGTAACAGAGCAGTGTTTACACTGCAGATGCATGAACAAATGATCAGCAGAAGAAAGAGAGCGAGTCCCCCAGGCAGAGGAATGCAAGAAGAGAGGAACACTGGAAGAAGAACAGGACATTAAAACAAGAGAGGGGAGAATGAATGGATGGATGACCATAAACCTTTTATGTGATATCAGGGATGCCAAAAGTGCCATTTCTTCAATGTTAAAACAGAAAATGCACCAGTATGTTTCCCTCGGCAGCATCAGTCGCTGTCTGACTGACTCACACTGAATGCATATTTTCATGCATGCTCTGTGAAGTGTGCGCTCACTGCCTCGCGGAAACGTGGCTGAAAATGCACGTCTTGCTCAAAAAGACTGTCTTAAGTGCATGAAAAACATCTGATTTGTGTCCCAGGCCTATGGCAGTGTATGCAAACCAACAGCTGCATATTACTGTATGCTGTTCACTTTCATCAAACTATATTTACCAGCAGCATGCCGTTATTTAAACGTCATTTGTTCGTTTTATTGATATAAAATATATGTTGCATTAAAAAAATAAAAAAGAAATATTTCAACAACATATAATAATATATAAAAAAAGATATACAATTTTTTTTTTATAATAGCATTTCACATTAGTTTATTTAATGTATTTAACTAACAGGAGTTTTTATATTAATTTGTAATATAAAATAAATGATACTTTTTTATTCAAATTAAAAAAAATAACAATGAATAATGCATTTGTAACAGTATTTATTAATCATTGTTCATGTTAGTTCATAAAAAAATACTGCTTTTCATCGCTAGTTCGGGTCCATCATATAATATTAAAGTCCCCCTGTGGTGAAAATCCAGCTTGTAATGTTGTTTATGTGTCTATGTGGTGTTGTTAATACGCTTTAAGACACACATGTGTAAGTTCATAAGTCGACAGCATTGCTGAGTATTTTCTGCTTAAAACTGCAGTGAACCAAAGACAGCCTCAAAAACACGGTGTGAAATCGCTGGTGTTTCTGACGTCACAAACGACCTTGTAACCAATCAGATCACGAGCTTTAGTATATCATTAACTGCTGTGAAGCCAGGGAAGTCTCAAGATGCAAGGTTATCCCGATTTATTGTTCTGTTGAAATGAAAAATCGGGTACATTTAGCATTATATGTAATGTTATGTATATGATGTATATTACATAGTTATGATGAACTATATGCCTTTTTCTACTGCCGTGCCAAGTTGTTTCTGAGGATGCTGATTTTAGCAGGCAGATTTCTGATGGCGAACGGGAACATGTTTTGTGTAACATTAGCAACACATTATACGTAGTCAAGCCAAAGACTAATCATATTAATTACCATAATGTGTCCGACGTTGTAGAGAGCGACACATAAAAGGCTTTGTCATTGTCATACATCGACTTGTAGACGAGCCTGAATCATTCGCTCTTTCACTTCATCTGAATCAGTTTCTGGATCCACACTGGATTCGTGTACCAGTACTTCCACTTGCCATTGTGCAGCTCATTAAACTTTAAATATATCAACAATGAGTTTTAAGGGATACAATTATTGACTACAGGAGGACTTTAACATTTTGAATGACGACATAGTAAATGTTAAGAATAACGAAATGCTTTATATATGTGAGTTCATGTTAACTAATGACTAATGTTAACAAATGGAGCCTTATTGTAAATTGTTACCATAATAACTAAACAAGTTCAAAAAACCTTTTACATAAAGCCAATTGCAAATAACTGGCGGTTGAATGAACGGCAGCGTTCCAGCTGACATACATCTGATATCTAGTGGGAGGGCAGAGAAATAACATCTAAACGCGAGATTAGCAGAAACTGTGATCAAAGAATCCAATAACGGCAAGTGTGGTCTGAACATCACGATTAACATCCTTGCACTTCAGGAAAAGTTAGAGATGAAAGAATGGAGAGAGATTGTTACTGAGCGGAGAATAGAGCCAAACGAAAGGAGATCAGAGTGTTGTACACAGGAAAATAAGATAAATGCAGCTTGTAGGTGCCACCGTATGGAAGCCTGTTCCAGACACGGAATGAAAACATAAACGCAACATTGTATCTCATTCTGACTTTATTCTTACAATTTCGAGTTAATATCTCAAAATTTCGATATTTTTGATATTTTGATATCCTCAGAATTCTGATTTACATCTTGTTATTCTGTGTTTTTGTTTGTTTCCACCACAAAATAAAATAAGGTAATTTTGACTTTTTAATGTCACTTTTCTGACTTTTTTTCTTCACAATAGTGAGTTAATAATCTTGCAGTCCTGACTTTTTTTCTCTGAATTCTGGGTTTACATCCTTTTTTTTTTTTTTTGCCACACAGTAAAATAATAAAAAGGTAATTGCAACTTTTTATCTCAAAATTCTGACTTTTTTTCTCACAGTGAAATTCTTTTTTTTTTTTTTTTTTTTTGCTTCTGCTGCAGAAAAATATTAAAAGGTATTTGTGACCATTTTTTATATCTTGCAATTCTGACATTTTTCAGAATTGCGGGATAATTGCCTCAGAATTGCCTTTTTTACTTTTAATTGCATGGCAGAAATAAGCTTTCACACCATGGAGATGTTTTTGGAAAGTTGCATCATTGTGCATCATCAACACACTGTCATTGACCCACATCCAAAGAACAAACCCATATCCACCTTGATCCTGTAGTTTCCCTGCAGCACACACACACACACACACTCACACACCCTCTCAAGCAGGCCAAGCGTACTGGGTAACGGCACCGGCAGAACACAGGCATTGCTTAGCCTCAGGGTTGCCAGATTCAGAGTAACAGACTCTCACCCATCTCTTCCCAGAGAGCTGACAGAGCGGCCATGTCATACTGACTGACTACAGATAGAGAGAGAGAGAGAGAGAGAGAGAGAGGAAGAGAGAGAGAGAGAGAGAGAGAGAGAGGAAGAGAGAGAGAGAGAGAGAGAGAGAGAGAGAGAGGAGAGAGAGAGAGAGAGAGAGAGAGAGAGAGAGAGAGAGGAGAGAGAGAGAGAGAGAGAGAGAGAGAGAGAGAGAGAGAGAGAGAGAGAGAGAGAGAGAGAGAGAGAGAGTGTTCTCGAAACATGCCAACAACAGCAATGAAAATGTGCAGAAAGCATGCATTCATTGATGACCTTTTTCCAAGCTGCAAATTTAACTAAGTTTCCAGAAGCAAGACCGTCAATCATAAAATGTGCAAAGCTTGACTGCAATATGACAAAAAGACTGACATAATGATACAAACTGATCTTGATGAGAATAAAGCATATCTGAACCCAATGCTCAGTCCTAATCAAGCTGAAGGAAGATGCCAGCACAGTTTACTCCAGTGAAGTATATAAAGTGAATCATCCAGGGTGTTTTTCTAATGTATCTAAGATAAACAAGTAGGTGGATGGTTAAATGAAACCTTTTATGGAATTCAATTAAAAGGATTGTACTTTACCTGTAAAAAGTGAGTGTTGCTGCATTAGAAGCTATTTCTACCTGAACTATAACCCTTAAAAGTGCATCAGAATGCAGTCACATTGACTAAGTGTATATACAATAATTGAACTGAATAATATTTATGACTTTTTTTACAGAAAATATTTCACAATGCATATAGGGTAAAAAAAGGCACTGAACTTGACAAAAACCTGATTATTTGCCGTATGTTTGCTTGGAGTAGTTATGTTAGTTGTTTTGTTTTCTGACAGAGATTAAAGGAAAAGTCACAGTTTCTCTTTCACTCTCACACACACACACACACACACACACACACACACACACAGACACACAGACACACACACACACACACACACACACACACACACACACACACACAAACACAAAGGCCAGTAATTACATACATTTCCACATGATATGAGACATCTATTAGGTGTGGCACAGGGATTGGACACAGAGAGATGAGTCTGCCAATGAAGTCTAATCAGTTCATTTTGGAAAATCTCATTGCGATTCATATCTAATAACGGCAGTCACTGGTGATTCTCCACTTGCCAGCCGATCTATTTTTGGCTGAGAGGAATAGCAGTTTCGGGATGCACAGCAGCACTGCTGTCACATGGCAACAGAGCAAAGCTCGTTCAGGGTCATAGTTCCTGAGAATGTTAGATTTCTCTCGAATATGACCTTCACAATCATTTACCTGGCTTTCTCTCTTTGTCCTGCTCGCTTGCTCGCTTTTTGTGTTGTGTGAGACGGAAAAAGAAAAGTGCAGACCAATTATTTCCACATTTCAAAGCACCTTTTCGCACACAACATACTGTCAATCAGAGGCATTCATTTGACTTGAAACTGACACACACAATGTATGCTCTTAAATCATCTCAATTAAACCAGGAGTGTGTGTGTGTGTGTGTGTGTGTGTGTTTCACATCCACAGGCAGAAGAAGACTTTCCCCTCGCCTCACACAGGGGGCTGTCCGAGGTCCTGAATCAAGTAGATAGTCACTTGCATTGAACTATTCGTTCAAGCGAAATTTGCATTTTAAAACAAGCATAAAGAGCATTCACCGGATCAATCTCATTTTTCTCGCATCCTTCCACAAAAGACAGATCAAGCACGACTCTCATCCATTAGCCGCAGAAAAGGTCATAGATACAGTCTTTCGTGTATAACATTGCGCCATTTAGACCAGGTTTGTAAAACCCTACCTTGTTTGTTTGTTTGTTTGTTTATCCCGGGATCCAACCTAACTTTGCTCTCCAGATTTCGGGTCCGAAGGATCCTATAGCCCTCCGAGCGCGCGCACGAACTCTCCGACGAGTTGACAGCTGAAGATCATTGCTTTAGCACACGCGAATCCACCGGGCTCGATCACACACACACACGCGCGCGACGAGAGTGTTTTCTTGGGCTTCTGTCGAGCTCTGATGCATCGCCGTCTGATGGATGCATTTATTACGCACGATGTCCTTGACAAGTATCCACATCACATTGAACAGTGGAAACGGCGTTCAGTCCGCTGAAAACCCAGCCATATGCACGGAAACATACTTGTTCTGCACAGATTGAGCAAAGTCGTTCAGTATGCACATCATCTAATCCACGCAATCACTGGAAGTCCTCGCCTCGGCTCCACTATATCCAAACATTATCCCAAGTCGCCTTCCGGTGAATAATTCCTCTCCGGGACTCCGACGAGAGAAGCGAGCTGCGCGTGTTATAAATGAAGCTCTGTGAAAGAGGACGTAGTGTTTCTGCAGTTCAGCAATGGGAGTGGTGTGTGTGTGAGAGAGTGAGGAGAAACGCGCTCCACGCGCCGCGGACACGCCTCGCGCTGCCCACCGACAGAGTCCGCGAGATCCTGCTATCTTGACATGCTGTAATAATTCAAATCTTCCTGAGATGCTTCTTTAGTTTTGTAGCAGGCATGAGATGAGTTTCAGATGAGACGTCAAATATGCGTGTTTGCGTGCGCGCTTGTGTGTGTGTGTGTGTGTGTGTGAGAGAGAGAGAGAGAGAGAGAGAGAGAGAGAGAGAGAGAGAGAGAGAGAGAGAGAGAGAGAGAGAGAGAGAGAGAGAGAGAGAGAGAGATCAAATGTCCCCACGAGGATAGTAAAACCTAAAATATTTGCAGTAGGTGGTTTCTTTGCAGTATTAAAAAGGCTTAATGCACGTGCTCAATAATTTTGTGGCAAGAATGTATAGATGCAAAGCGGTTACTTTAGCAGTAGGTTATAGGCTATCATTAGATCAGTTTTAAAGCAACAGAAGTCAGTGTAAAGTGAGTGGGTGCGCGTGCGCGGGAGGGGTCGGGGGTCTGTGTGCTCTAGAGGCTGATCTTGCATTTAAATTACAGAAAATACAGCACGTGAACGGAATGGATCTTTCTTTTGGGAAACGTGCTGTGAATTCTCATTCCTACACGCTTTGGTGAAGGATTGTTGAAAGTTTGTGTTTAGGTATAAAAAAATGAAGAATTCCCCTGTAGGCCACACACTGCTTTTCTGCTAACGTTTTACTGGGATTTATTTCATTACAGTTTTCTAAAATATGTTTTAGCTGTGGTCAAATTGAGCTCAAATTAAATAAATAAGCAATCCCACATCCCTTTATTTTCCGGTAAAACACTCAGGTTAAATACAAACAAATAAATAAATGCTATTTTGAGGTAGGCTGCAACATTCAGATCATATATATATATATATATATAAAACAATAATACAATAAATTAGTTAATTAATAAATGTTAGTTTGAGGTATAGGCTACAACATTCAGGTCAATTGAGGTACAACCTTCAAATAAATTAATAAATGGGAAAAATATATGAATAAAATATGAATATATAAGAAATGTTACAATATTTTCAATTTTTTTTCATTTGACTAATTCCTGTGGACAGCTCACACTGCACGATACAAAAATGTAAAGATAGAAAACTGGTTAGATGTCATTTATTTAATAATTGCTGACGTCACAATTTAGAAGAAGTACAACTCGCAATTATCCATTGATGAATTAATGAGAAAAAAAATAATTTAGTTTGTATTTGTATTAGTTTGTTATTTGTATTTGAATTGGGTTTGGAAACTGAATCGTCAGGTGTTACACAGACCTAAAATGTCTCCATTGCTAAAAATCATAATAATCCCTTTAAATCTTTCCCTGGAAAACAATGCCTGTTGGTTATTTTAAGATCTTCTGTTTGCAGTCCCTGAACTGTAAGGCAGACTCTGAACACAGTACAAACAAACAAATCAAATAATAATGAAAACCTTGACTGATGCCCGAGAGGTGCAGGAAGCAATGCTGACTGGGATATGAATATTTTCCTCATCCATCGATTTCCTCAGAAATGAAAGCATGCGGCTCACCTAATGTTACATAAAATGGCATTTCAGAGTACAGGCAAAGTGCAGAAGAGATAAAGAAAATATTACAGCGGAGGAGGATGGTTAATTGCGCTGTCTATCAGGTAATCTGCTCATCTTTCCTGTTGCTGGCAGCATTATCAGAGATTAGAGAAGATCTGGTTATGGCATGCACATAGACAGTACAGGTTCCTGAAATCTAATACCCCAGAGAGAGAGAAAATCCCAATCCCGAACTGCTGACACTGACTGAGATAGTCAACTCCACACAAACGGATGCGTATCAGGTTTTCTGAAACCATCTGCTGACTTCCTGTGCTTTCCAATTTTGTTTTATGCCCCCCCCCCCCCCCCCCCCCCCCCCCCTTAAACAAATGGTAATGACAAAGCAATTCATCTCTGCATGAATCGGTTGAGAGGAATAAATCTCCATGAAAAACATCTTCCTAGTTTTAGAAGGTTACAGAGCATTAAGAGACCAATTCTGCTAGAAATGCAGAAGCGATGGACTATGAGCCCTGCTTTACAGGGACCAGGCTTTCTGCAGGTTAAATGGAGGTTAGCAGAAAGATGAACTCGGGCTGGCTGAACGCGCCTGTCGCTGAGGTTCGTAATATTTGTGCCAAGTGACTTTGTGCGGTTTGACAGATGGGAGGAGAAGACTGGAGTTAATGGGGTCGCCAGGCTCACGCTCTCTCTAAATGAGATGGTCCGAGACTCAGCAGCTGATGTACGTTCGGCCTACAGGTACAGTTTTACCTAGTAAGTTTCTCTCCACCTGGTGAGACCCTCTGTCATGTTTTTCTTCCCCTCTGTCAGGGTTTTCTGCTGTAAAGTGTTGCCCTGGGGCTAAACAACACATCCAGACTCAGCAATGACATGCCAACCTGGACTATAGCGTTGTCTGGTCTCCTGAACCACCACACGTGTTTTCATCATTTGAGAATACTTGTATAGAAGCCATGGAAGTAAAGGAACAGTTCACCCCCCAAAAAATCAGTTACTGAATCTGTTCAACCTCCAAAATGGCAAAGCAACATAAAGTCTATACAACATTGTTTTAAATAACCTGGTAGCTTTGTATAGAAAAGAGGAGCACGCACATTCTTCACATTTGCTTTCCATGGAAAGAATAACAACAAACAGTGTTGAAACTTCATGAGGGTGAGCAAATAAGGTAACAGTGCCCTTGTTACATGTTACATGTCATAGTCATATCTATAAATTGAGCATACTTTCATGCAACTAACCTTAAACGAAACCCTAACCTTATAGTACATGTAGATAAGTAATATTACTTAGTACCTATATGTATAATTACACTGTAACAAAGACGTCTTAAAATAAAGTGTAACCGCAAATAATGATCATGTTTGGTTAACTTCCCTCTTCTTCTTATGTGTAGGAAAACATGATATAAACACAGTTCTGTGAAATTGCTTTCTTTACCTGCAATCGACCATCTCTCTCTCTCTCTCTCTCTCTCTCTCTCTCTCTCTCTCTCTCTCTCTCTCTCTCTCTGTCTCTCTCTCTGTCTCTCTCTCTCTCTCTCTCTCTCTCTCTCTCTCTCTCTCTCTCTCTCTCTCTCTCTCTCTCTCTCTCTCTCAAAGATTGGAGTGAGAAGTCCAATTGTTCTACTCTGTATAGTGTCATTTTGATGATGCTTTAGATGCTTAGATGCTTTAGTATATTATGTTGACAAATACAGTGTTTCCAAGGTGATCTCCCTTCACAGATTCTTTAAGAAAAAAAAACCTTTTTCAGCAGTTTGATTGATTTCTTTTGTAGAATAAGGTCTCTCTGACAGTCCCCTCTCTATGCCCTCCTGCTCAATCGATCCTCAAGTCCAGCTGAACTTAAATAAACATCTATTCACATCAACATCAAAAAATGACCTTTTGATGTAGCTATATTTCCCACTGTCTAAGTGAGGGAGAGATGTCATACTGTATATGTGCCAGGTAGAAATTGCAGGGCTGACCGTTTGCTTTTAGCAGCTTAGAGTAAGAAGCCAGCAGTTCTCCTTCAGACTGATGAAAGCTAAAAGCCTGACCAGTGTGATGATTGCTTTCATTTTTAAGAGGAAATTGTTATAAGGACAAATAAGTGTTGTATTGCAGGTTGAGGGTTGTCAGACCCCTAACGACTACAGTCAAGAAAGAAAATGCTAATGTTTTAGGAATGGACTTCATGTGTGTTATATGTTGAATGGATGATGGGTGAATGGATGGATGGGTGGATGGATGGATGGGTGGATGGATGGGTGGGTAGGTGGATGGATGGATGGATGGATGGATGGATGGATGGAAGAATGGGTGGATGGGTGGGTGGAAGGATGAAATAATTAATGGATGGATGGGTGGAAGGATGGGCGGGTGGATGGATATGGATGGATGGGTGGATGGGTGGATTGATGGATGGATGTGGATTGATGGATGGATGGATGGATGGATGGATGGATGGATGGATGGATGGATGGATGGATGGATGGATGGATGGATGGATGGATGGATGGATGAATGGATGGGTGGGTGGGTGGTTGGGTGAATGTATGGATGGATGGGTGGGTGGGTGGATGGATGAATGGATGAATGAATGGATGGATGGGTGGGTGGGCAGATGGATGAATGGATGAATGGATGAATGGATGAATGAATGAATGAATGAATGAATAAATGAATGAATGGATGGATGGGTGGGTGGGTGGGTGAATGGATGGATGGGTGGGTGAATGGATGGATGGATGGATGGGTGAATGGATGGTTGGGTGGCTGGGTGGATGGATGGATGGGTGGATGGATGGATGGGTGGATGGATGGGTGGATGGATGGATGGATGGATGGGTGGGTAGGTGGATGGATGGATGGGTGGGTAGATGGATGGATGGATGGGTGGGTAGGTGGATGGATGGATGGATGGATGGGTGGGTAGGTGGATAGATGGGTGGGTAGGTGGATAGATGGGGGGTAGGTGGATGGATGGATGGATGGATGGATGGGTGGGTGGGTGGGTGGATGGGTGGGCAATGGGGTCCAAATGTTGCTTTGGATACAAGACTTAATTTCTTCTGTGGAACACAACATAATATTTAGAGGAATGTTTCAATGTTTTTTCTATGCAATAAAAGCCAATGGGGTCCAAATGTTGCTTTGGATACAATTGGTTGCTTACACTGTGTGGGCGAAAAAGAAAGCTGCTTTACTTAGTACGCCTGGTTTTTAATTAAAAAATCGAATCAGCCAATCACAACTCATGTGCATAAAGCATGCAGATATTCAGTTGCTGTTGGCTTTGAACGTTCAATAATTGTTGCTGCTAAAGTGTGTTTGTGTATCTTAAAAAAAGCTTACATTAGTGATGCACTGACATTTCGGCAGTATAGCTTTTGAGGGCTGAAGAATTGACTAAAACAGTTGGTGCTTCTGCAATGACACATTTTGACTGTGTCAGTATACATTTCATGGGCTCAACATGGAGAAGCTACAAGTAAACATGTCAGCAGTGTGGATGTACTTAAGTGTGACCAAAAATAATGCTAGTGTAGCAATATGTGAACTTTATTAATGTCAGTGTTTTCCCTGAATCTTTAAGCAATGCTTCCAGCAGCTCGTTCAATCAATGTCATATCGTTAGAGGGTCCTACAGTTTTAGAAAGGTGTACCCAACACAGTGGCCATGGAGTGCGGATAAATACGGTGAAGCGTCACATGGAGTGATTGTTTCAGCGACGGGAGTGAGATCTGTACCGAAGGCCACTCATGCCAAGGATTTGACTGTCAGCAGCTTCTCTGACCTCCCACGATTCAGCAGGATTGGAAAGGGTTGAGCAGGGACCCTGGAGCTAGTGGAGTGGAGAGACAGATCACACAAGGGGATTACAGATGGATGAAGAACGAGACCTGAAAGTGAAGGATGATTGCTCTTTCTCTCTCTCTGCCCTCTGGTAATCTGCTGGTCCTCTGTCATGTTATTAAGTTGTTAAAATGTCAAACTGTTAATGCTTTACATCATACACATGGCCATTTTTCTCAGTATCTCGCTCTTATGCATAGGCTCACACATGATAGATACTTTCAGAGTGAAACTTGTTTCTACGCTATTTTATTTTAGCATGGATAGATGGGTGGATGGATAGATGGGTGGATGGAAAGACGGGTGGATATATAGATGGGTGGATGGATAGATGGATGGATGGGTGGATGGATGGATGGATGGATGGATGGATAGATGGGTGGGTGGATAGATGCGTGGATGGATGGATGGATGGATGGGTGAATAGATGGGTGGATGGATGGATGGATAGATGGGTGGATGGATAGATGGGTGGATGGATAGATGGATGGATGGATAGATGGGTGGATGGATAGATAGGTGGATGGATGGATGGATGGGTGGATAGATGGGTGGATGGATGGATGGTTAGATGGGTGGATGGATAGATGGGTGGGTGGATAGATGGGTGGATGGATAGATGGGTGGATGGATAGATGGATGGATGGATGGATAGATGGGTGGATGGATAGATGGGTGGATGGATATATGGGTGGGTGGATAGATGGGTGGATGGATATATGGATAGATGGATAGATGGGTGGATGGATGGATGGATGGATGGATGGATGGATGGATGGATGGATAGATGGGTGGATGGATAGATGGGTGGATGGATAGATGGGTGGATGGATGATATCCCAAGTTCTTAATATTTGTTTGTGAGATACATCATTATTCGAATAATGTCACCATACATGTATACACTATTTCCCAGAAAACAATAATAAATTACCTCATCAAGCAATCAAGCAACCATTAGACTTCTTTTATATTATATATTTGCATAAGTCTATGATGTTTTTAAAACATATTTGCATAAATGTGTAACTACTGCCACCTATTTGTGAATGCATGAGCCCGAGTGAATGCCTAATTGTTCATTTAACAAATGTGTTTTGGGTTCACTCTGGAATGATGGTTGCTCCAGGAAAAAGTTTGCATTTTAAGATAACGCCATTAAACAGGCTTTGTGTTTTTTCACTTTAGACCTCCCTGTTTCTCCATACAGATTACTTAATTAAAGAGCAGCAGCACATGTTGTTTCTGCCTTAAACCTTCATTTGTCACAGAGAGGCAAAACAACCACTGTGCTCCAGTTATATTTCACACAACATTGATGTTATCTTAAAGTAAAATGATGAAAGCGGTCAATGGACGGTCATTTTCCAAAACACAAATCATGGCTTCTCCTTTGGCCTGACTTCAATATATTCTCACTGAGTAATCAAACTCAATGTTATCTGAACTAGGAATAGAATTAGTCCATTTTTAAAGTAAAGAAAAAAATTCTTCGGCTTTTATAACAGCAGATTTTATGCAGTAGTTTTAATTGCTTTTCGCTTATTAAATGCTTTGCTGCAGAAAGAAGCAGATGTCTCTGAAGCATCTGTGAGGCAAATGGAGTCCAGTGGGAGATCGCCATCAAAGGCAGCTCCATCTTCCATGCTGAGGGAAAACCGAAATTAGGCTTCTCATTGCCTCCATTTATTTGAAACTTTTTCCACCTTTTTCTAACTTCAATGACAGGATTTGATGAGATCCTGAGATAGAATCCTGTGACAGATGCATGGAGCTGAGAATTATTTCCAGATTTCTTCAAAATACGTATGCTTGGGTGGACAATATTACATCTTTGAAGGCTTCAAGAACACTTAAGACGGCATAAACCCCAAAGGAATATTAAAGCTAAACTGTGTATTGTTTTAAGTTGATTCTTAGCTAAAAAACACTTTGTTCTTTCAAAATTATATGTGCTCATTAATGTTTAATTACTTCTACCAATTAATCTAGTATTCTCGTAAGCGTAGAATCTGCCATACATATGAGCGAGCCGCTCGAACGGCGGAAGCCATGATGCGCATCCATCTTGAAAATACAGTAGCCAAAGAGGGACATACCTGGAAATTCAAGCTTTGCCTTTCGCATTTTTACAGTCAGTGGCACCGTGACGAATGCGAGCGGGAGATTACTCGCGACTGCCGGCAGATTTATAATAATACGCCACTGCAGAAGTTAAAACGCACTTTTGAATGGGAGGAGCTAGAAAGTAATATTCAGTTGGTAGTCATATACAATTTCACCACTAGATGGGAGACAATCCTACACAGTGTAGCTTTAAGTGTTCAATACAAGTTAAGCTTAATTGCCAGAATCATAAAAATGAATATAGCTGCAAGCTGCAATTAAGGGGCCAAGCACAAAAAAGGTATGATGAATTATGCAAGAATGGCTGGTAGCATCAGACCAACTGCAACAATGGGTAAAACGTATAAGAAATCAAAATTACAGTCACTAGTAATTGCTTAGCATTTTTGACCAATTGGTGGCGCTGTTACCAAATTGATTCTGTGTGGTCAGTGTGAGATGACCGACAAGTTAGGTGTCAATATGCCAAAGCATTGCAGAGTTACAGCCTCAGAAAAAGTATGGCAGAATGGCATCAAGTTTATTGATGCATTATTCGAGAACGGGTTGGTCAATCAAAAAGCATTTAATAAATTGTTTCCGGCATGGTCTGAAGATGATCTGAGCCAATTGCTGCTCTCAGTTTGCTGCACTGAATCATCATAGACCAGTTTTAGGATTTCTGGGCAGATGTTATAAGCAAAAATAGTCATTTTGACTGATGATTCATGACCAGTAGGTGGCCGAAATGCAGCAAGTAGCCTCAGGTCATGCTTGTGATAACTTGTACTAAGATTAGTCTCAATGTGTTAAGTGTTGCTGAGATAGAACCTCACATCTATTTTGACGTGATCTGCATGGAATTCGTTCGGGAATTCTTTTTAAAGATTTTAACTTTTTGGCAAAAATCAGATTAACCGTCTAGGATGGAATATACAAAATGGCGGAAAAATGTCATATGGTGCCAAGGAATCAGAGGATTTTCTTTTTCTAGCAGTTACAGTTCAAAAGTTATTGCAAATTCAGTGTAAATTCAGACAGTTGGTGGTGCTAGAGTGACTGAGTTAGAGACAGTTGCCATTGTCATGGCAATGCAGTTGATATAAACAAAAAAAGCATATTTCAATAAAACCAAGGTTGCCCAAAGTGCTGTACATCAATAATAATACAAAATAGTGAATACAAACATACAACAAGGAAACAACATAAAACAACCACACACCTAAGAATTAATAACCCGGTAGTTGAAATCCGTCGTTAATAAATGAGCTTTTAGCAAAAGATTTAAAACTGGAGATGGTCTGAGCAGATCTAATACAGAAAAGGCAATGAATTCCAAAGTTTGGGTCGGCAACTGAAGAAGCTCGATCCCCTTTGAAATTGAATCTGGATCTGGGAACCACTCAGAGAAACTGATCAGAGGATCTCAGGGGCCTCACAGACGAGGGCCAGCTCACTAATGTCTCCAGGTATTTTGGTACCAACCCGTTCAAAGACTTAAAGACAAACAAAAATTTTTTAAATTCGATCCCGAAATGGACCGGCAGCCATTGGAGCCAACTTCACGTGAAAAGTTAGTAGGCATGTTTTTCTTCCCCCAATCAAATTATTTAACACACATATTGTTTCCTTCTTGTGTCTATACTATTGAAACATTTTAACATTCACTTCCACTGTAACTGCACCACTGTTTCACAGATTTTTGCTTTAAAGAAAAAGAAAGAAAAGTAGAAATTTTCTACTTTCAAGTGTTGTCGTTTGAGCTTAACTTGCAACAAACCTGGAAAATTGCTTCAATGCATCATAAGAATGGAACGATTGCTCTTTGAGTGTTCTTGCAATGATGCAGAAGTAGTAAATGTTGGTTAGGTAAGAAAACAAATCAATGACACAGCAGAATCTGTCCTGTTCTAATATTTATCAGAAGGCTGTTATAGGTAAGGAAAAACAACTAATAGAAATCGATTTCCTGCAAAGTAGCTTTGAAAACAGGGCCTTGTTTGCGGTAAAGCATAACCATTTCACCAATAATAAAATTAGAACCCCCTTATTGTTCTGTTTGGAAAGTGCTCTGATATCTCTGCATGTGAGTTAATGGAAATGTTTTCTAAATCCATGTTTTCCAGGCTCATACACAAAAATCCATTTCTCTGATTGATCAACATGACTTCACCCAGACGGTTTAATTACACACTTTTCCACTGACCAGAAAACAAGTGAATAAAAATGGCCACTCAACAAAACTGCAACACCTAAACAAATACATCCCCCTGTATGAGCCCCGTCTCCCAATGCTGCCGTCCTGCGAGTTTGCTCTGCGCCCTTGACGGTGTGTTTCACTTACGATAAGCCTCCCTAGACGCTCCTCACAAGCCTTCAGACCTCTATTTGGTGAAATCTTCTATTAAATGTGTTTTGATGTACTGCATAAGCTCACCTCAGGCACTGTGGAAAAACAGTTTGTGCATGGGAAATCCCAAGACATTTAACTTCCCCATTAGACTGTGTCTCAAGTCTTTATTTTAAACAATTTGCAATTTATCAGAGATACATGATTCAAAGGTGCACACCGACCTGAATATTTAAGAACAAAATAAACAGTGATTCAATGTGAAGCGAAATCAGCAGCTTGGCCTTGATTATACAAGGTTCAGACAAAAGTGTTCAGATCAAAAAAAGTTCATGTTTTCTGTCATTTTATTTGGCATGTAAAAGATAGTCAGTGTGGAGTTTCCATGAATGCTACAGTTCAGTATAAAGTCCCAGCGCATATAAACTACTGCGGCTAACATGGACCTACACTCATAAAGGTGACACAAATAAACAGAGTTCACCTGCTCATCTCGCTTCATGAATAGCCTTCATACACTCGTATACAGCAGATGTTCAGCACTGGCTAGCAGATTCATTCAGTTTGAGCATTTCTCCTCAGTTTAAAACACTTTCACTTATCACACAATTTTTCATCATGTTACCTTCCAAGAGTTATATGTGTGTATGTATGGTGCCATTCTGATCACCTGAGAACTCGTGAAGAGTGTGTAAAGGAGTCGAACAGCGGGAGGAACACTATTAAATAGCATCTCACGAATAACATCAAATCAAATGCTGGGTAGAAAGAGTCAACACTGGGAAGATGTAAATGAGGTTTGTGTTGAACAGTAATCAAAACTGTCATTATTTCCCTTCTCGTTAATTTGCTTTTGTGTTTAGATGCTGTTTTGTTTGCTTGTTTGTTTTGTTTGCTTGTTTGTTCAGTTGCATTTCATTCTGATGCGATCTTCATTGATTAAAATACTTTCTAGCAGAACAAAGGGCCTTTGAAAGAAACTGAAAGGCAGCACATATATGCATTTCCTTGAAAACGAGGGCATCGAAATCCTTTTGTATACAGTATTTTCCAGCAGTGGTAGTTCCTTTGCATAAACCTCCAGAACATTTCATTTTGAATGATTGTAGGTCTTTAAATGTCTTTTTAAGATGGGTAAACACTGCAATATTCAAAATGGATGGCTGTTTTCACAATTCTGCTCCCTATATAATACGAACCGGGTTTAAAAACGAAAGGAACCTTTATGTTAGATGTACTCCAACACTCTGAACTAAGAGGAGAATGCTGGGGGAAAGTCTCCATTTTGAATGACCATCCAAGCCTTCACACTGATACTCCCCGTATTTCATTCTCTCATAAATTTGGTTTGCACAAAAACTAATGTGGCAAGCCTTAAGTTTCTCTATGAAATGTGTGGCATGTGCTGAGGCTCTGGAGAGAGAGACATATCAACTAAAGTAGCTTTCTGTAAGGAACATTACCTGGTACAACCTTGGAACCGCTACTATGAATGGAACTGAGTCCTGCACATACCAGCTTTGAAATGCCATTACCTGACACAAAATGTGTGTAAAGTTAAAATGAATATTACAGTTCAAATTAAAGCAGAAACTGTTAAATATTATTAATAATAATGGGATTAAAATGAGTTCTGTCATCCATTACTCAACTCATTAGTTATTGTGGAAGCTCAAACGCATTGCGTAACATGATATTGAACCTCATTGGCTCTTGCAGAACATGAGGGTGAGTAAATGATGACAGAATTTTCATTTTTGGGTGAACTATCCCTTTAAGGTCCCATACTTTAAGTTACTGGTAAGGTTAATGCATGAACTAACATGAACAATGAGCCATACATTTGTCAATAATAATAAAAAAAAAATGTTTGCCCAGAACGATTAAATAATATAAAATGATATTTACTAAAACTAAAATTTAAAAATGAACATTAACTAAAATTTATAAATTTTTCAGAATGTTTTTTTTTTTAGATCATGTTACAGTAAACTAATGTGAACAAATGAACCTTGTTTGCCAATAGATATGTCCAATTTATGAACAAATAATCCTTTCTGGTTTATTCCATTCACAAATCTGACTGATTCAATGATTCATTCACATATTGCTAAACAATGACATAGATAACAGTCCGTTCCAAATTTTTCAGAAGTCACATCGAACACTTTAATGGTATAAACATTTGTTCTACTGAATAAGGTTAAAGCTAATAAGAATAAGCTAAAATCCATGATCATTGTCTAGATTTACTTCTAAAATGTCCAACTGTCCTGCAAGTCACACAACTGGGCACAGCTGAGGGGTTTCGTATAACTTCAGGAAAATAAAGATGTGTCTAGACAGAACCCTAATTGAATTTCCAAGGAACCAATATTCTGTGACGATCAAAGAGTGCTGTAAACAGATTTGAGATAAGGATCTTAAAACAATAGCCAACAGGGAATGGTTAAAGGGGGGGAATCAAGACTTGAATTTAATAAAACTAGCAATATAAGTCCATCATGAAAAAGGTGAGAAAAATTACCGTAAACAACTGGTACAATAAAGCAGGCTTTTCTTAATCCATAATCCATTCCTCTGTCAGATTAGCAGGTCATTATTGAGATAACTATAGGGATCTGATTGAGAATAAATGCAATTTTAACCTTGCAAATAAAGCATATATTGTGTGTGTTCGTGATATAATACAGAAGCCTGAACTAGAAACACATATTTAATAAAATAACAGACATGCAAAATATGTTCCAAAAACCAGTTTATGAGGAACTACTTTCTTTCACACATATTCAGGATCTTCCTTCGATAGTTCAAAATATGTTTTCAAATTCTCCATTTACTGATTCAAATTCAGGAGCACAACTGGCGACAGCTGTTTGGGGCGTTCTTGAGTAACAGAGGTAGCTATAATATTGCTTTTATAAAACAGTTCAGTAAGATAATACTGTGTAACTAACATTGTATGCACAATGTTGCCAGTAACTTTGCCTGATTTTGCTCCGCCAACGAGTAACAAACAGCAGCTAGCAAAACCGAGGACTGTGAATATAAAAGTTTGTGAGCGGAAGTACTTGCTCGTAGAGTTGCTTGTTTCGGCCTTGAATGAATTAGTCGTGTATGTACACAAATTTGACGGCATAATGATTCAGTTCAGTTCATTTATTTATAAAGCACATTTAAAAACAGTCACAAGGCTGACCAAAGTGCTTTACAAGCATAAGATAAGGATCAAGGAGAAAACAGCTAATAAACTACATGTACAGATTTAAAACAGAAAACAATGAAGTCAAATAGACAAAATCTAAATGAAAACATACAGGGTAGAGAGTAGAGAGGTAGATAGAGTGGTAGATATATACCACAGGGTAGAGAGTAGAGAGGTAGATAGAGTGGTAGATAGATACCACAGGGTAGAGAGTAGAGAGGTAGATATAGTGGTAGATAGAGACCATAGAGTAGAGAGTAGAGGTAGATAGAGTGGTAGATAGATACCACAGAGTAGAGAGTAGAGAGGTAGATATATACCACAGGGTAGAGAGTAGAGAGGTAGATAGAGTGGTAGATAGATACCACAGAGTAGAGAGGTAGATAGAGTGGTAGATAGATACCACAGAGTAGAGAGTAGAGAGGTAGATAGACACCACAGGGTAGAGAGTAGAGAGGTATAGAGAGTGGTAGATAGATACCACAGAGTAGAGAGTAGAGGTAGATAGATACCACAGAGTAGAGAGTAGAGAGGTAGATAGATACCACAGAGTAGAGAGTAGAGAGGTAGATAGATACCACAGGGTAGAGAGTAGAGAGGTAGATAGAGTGGTAGATAGACACCACAGAGTAGAGAGTAGAGAGGTAGAGAGAGTGGTAGATAGATACCACAGAGTAGAGAGTAGAGGTAGATAGATACCACAGAGTAGAGAGTAGAGAGGTAGATAGATACCACAGAGTAGAGAGTAGAGAGGTAGATAGACACCACAGGGTAGAGAGTAGAGAGGTAGATAGAGTGGTAGATAGATACCACAGGGTAGAGAGTAGAGAGGTAGATAGAGTGGTAGATAGATACCACAGGGTAGAGAGTAGAGAGGTAGATAGAGTGGTAGATAGATACCACAGGGTAGAGAGTAGAGAGGTAGATAGAGTGGTAGATAGATACCACAGGGTAGAGAGTAGAGAGGTAGATAGAGTGGTAGATAGATACCACAGGGTAGAGAGTAGAGAGGTAGATAGAGTGGTAGATAGATACCAAAGGGTAGACCATTCTTGAACGAATCAGCAGTTTGAACAAATTGGCTGAGTGAACGATTCAGTGACTAATAAAGGTAAAGCACTACATTTACACTATGAAAATAGAACATTTTCTTAGAGATAGCTTTTTACACTAAGTTTAAACAGCAATAGATTATATTTACACAATGTGAAAATAGCGATAGATTCTTTTCAAAGTGTAAATAGTAGTTATGCTATTTATACTTTTAAATAGTGGCAGATATTTGACACCTGCGTCAGTGACTGCACATTAAATTATCACAAACACACTCTACAAACAAAACTCTTCCTCTTCTCCGTGGGAGCCACAAGACCACGCCCCTTTTTTGTGTATTCCTGTGGGCAGAGATTAGTCAAAAAACTGTTCTAGTTACTCATTAACGGAAGTAGAGGGATGTAGTCCAAACCGGCCGTTCGTTAAATAAAATGATAAACAAAATGTTAAATAAAATATCTCGCTAGGCATTGAACTTTGAGCTTAATAATTTTACAGGTATTATTTATGCTCTAACAGCAACATTACACACTAACTAAAGTTTGAAAAATGGAATCACGAAGAACGGGACCTTTAATAGTGAATAGGTGTTACCAAAGTTTGTGCTCAAAAGCATGTGAACGATTCGTGGATTAAATGTCATGAGGGATGCGATTGTAAAGTTTATTAACAACAGTTCCTAACATTTGTGACTCAGGGCTGGTTACTTATTTAGTTCTCTATTGCACTGAGATCTCATCGCTGAAGTGAAGCACAGTGTTGCAGGATCATGCTGTGTCGAAAAGATTTGGTAACAAACCAGATAGAGTACAAATGAATGGAGCTGGAGATGTGATAAAGTGCAGAATCTTAGTGGAGGAAAACACATTGAAACCAAAAAGGGAAAATGACCTGGAGTGTCTTGTTCCCAATTTGATGGAGCTTGGACTATTTTTATGAAAAAGAATGGGCAAAAAGTCCATAGTGAAGATATGTAATATGGATAGACACTTACTCAGAGGTATCCAAAGGCGCTTCTACACAGTATTAACTTTGAGAGGACTTTCCATCATCTATAATGTATGATAAAATGTGATAGTCCAAAGAAAATTAATACTTTTTATAGGCATATTCACATTTATTGTAATAACTCACATGGTGTTACAGTATTGAGGCCATGTGCTTTAACTGGGAGTAAAAGGTATTAATTCCCATTGGACTTTATCACATATAGTGTTACACATTACATTTTTAATGTAAATATAATCTTCATGTGCATGACTTCAAGTACATCGGATTAATCCAATTATGGCACCTGTGAGGAGAAACACTCGGAAACGGTGAACGAGTGATGATGAGTCACCGTCCTTCATCTGCATACACAAGAAGAACTCACTGTAATTTGAGGATTACACAATCTGTCATTGAGAATGCAGCCAGAAACATGCGTCTCCCACCTCGACTGTCAGGGTAAGGACGGTGTGCAGCTCCAGGGTTTATATCATGATGCCTTGTATGTCCTCTTCACCTCATTAACAATGCTGTGATGCAGTGGCAATTATTATAGTTCATTAGCAGGTTAGGATAGCAGCTGTTGCCCACATACCGGTGCCTTCGCTTGTAATTTCATACAGGGCTTAATTGGGATTTTGGAAATGGGGAACTGTACTATCTGATGGTCATTCAGGTGCCATTGGTGAGATATGACATGCTCCATCCCGTCAAAAAGTAATTTTATATAAATATAGTTGGTAGAAAGATGGATGGATGGATGGATGGATGGATGGATGGATATTTGGTCCATATTCAGCTTGTGGTTCACGTGTCTTTTTGCTAAGAAATTTTTAATGTTTTTGAAGGGAACTTTGATATTGTTAATAATATTTCAAGATGAACACTTACTGGACTGAAGCAACTTAAATTAGGTTTACTTGATTATCCATATATATATATATATATATTACCATTAGAATCACCATTAGAAAATGCATGTTCAAATGTGAGTGTCAATATGATCATCAGGCTTTTGAGGAAGGTATATTTCTTCATCTCTCAATCATCATTGTATTGCATTATATGGTTTAAAACTACAGAGCTTTGATGATAAAACTAAGCTTTTAAATATCATCTTAAGACATATTATTGTCAGTATCTGCTATACTGTTATAATCAAAATAATCATTATTTAATATGCCAGCCTTTATAGTGTTAGAGGTTTTTTAGCAAGTACTAAATGGTGAATGAATGTACAGGTTTTAAAAAGACCTGGAGCAAACAGGAAGTTCAATGAATTTTTAATTATTATTTTTCATAGTGAAGTTGCCAGCACACCATTCTGGACTGTTCTGGCCCAATTTAACCCCTGATTAGTTACATTAACCAGGAAGAAAAAGTCCATCTCAAATATATACGATGACCTTTAAACTCACCAGAGCTGATGCTGCGGATGATGGATTCACAGTATGTTACTGCACAGCTGCATTAGCTTTTGCAAACAAACGTTTAGCCACAGACATTAGTCATTCCATTAGTCAGTTATGTTCAGGGGGGATTTCCCCGTTTACACAAGTGCTCTGATCTGATTGGTTAAGCAGCATTTCCAAGACAACAACAGTCCTATTAGCAGCATCCCACATCGCAAACTATAGCAGGTACGACTATATTACTAAATTACTAAAAAGTGCATTCTATAGTGCATGCATGGTTTATATATGCCGACATACAACTACACTCTTACTGCTGTGATATTGCTTAATTATGAATTTGGCAAGGAAATCTGAATATAAAAGAACTATGAAACTGTCATTTTGGATATCTGTTATCGTAGATATGTGCACCATATCATGCTTTTTTAATGAAACACACTGTTTAATTACTTTTGCGAGAACACAGACCTGATTAAAAATTACTCTGTATGCCATACTGGGACCAAGAAAGTGGTGCACGTTATATTAATATATACATCTTTGGGCAGAAATTTAATTACGCACATGTAAACTAATTATCCCTCCCCGAACAATAATAATCCCTCTCTCTCTCTCTCTCTCTCTCTCTCTCTGAATGTCATCATTGAAAGTAATGTCTATAGTCTCTAATGCCTCTGTGCACAGTTTGTCGTTTCTGTGCATGATAAGAGTGTTGTGCTCGGCTCTTTTGTTTTAAGTGCCTTCATTGTCTGACTCAGCAAATGACCACTGGTTGGTCTGTCCAGGGCTGATAGTGTCCTGTCCTAAATTTCCCTCTTCTTTGCAGCCGTCAAGCCAGCAACACATCACCACATGTGCAGCCCGTCTGAGAGACATCATGCCCTTCATACAAAGACTGCTATTTAAAATCACCATGAAACCAACATTGATAATATTGATAATACATTTTTTATATTGTTGTTTGTCGTAATCTAGAATCAGAATAATTTCCCATCCCTCGTGCAGCATCTCTTCACTTATCTGATGACGAGGGCGGGGCAACCTGTCACTCACATGAGATCCACCAATAGCAAACCACAACCATCCAACCAGCCAATCAACTCCTCATGGTTAAAATCAAGCCCTGCCCACATTTGTTCTTGTTCCAGAAGCCGTTTCACTTGGATATGCGGCACAATAGGGAAGAAAAGACAAGCACAACTTACATTTAAGGCCGATTTTAAGACACAAAATAATGAATGGAGTTCTTTTCCACTTCCTGCTCAGCTGCTGTTCGGACGCTCTCGCTTACTGCTCCGCGCTTTGCTCTATCGCTTTTATATTGTTATATTTTATCTCCTTTTATCACCTAATTTTAACTTCAGCAAATCAGCACAGTGCTCAAACACTTGGATTACTACAAAAAAAGCAGAATTCTTTTATTCGACCAGCCTCCCACTGAAAGCTTACATTCCGGGGAAGAGTAAACACAACTGCCTACATTCATAAGGATAAGAAAATGCCTCCTCTAGAATCTACTTGCTGCTCTAACTGCCACAGACTTCTACAAAGGATTGCAGTTCTTGAAACAAAGTTAATTGTGGGACCGCCAAACCAGACGGAACACACAACAGAGCTTCGTCATGGACTCCCTCAGCATACAGCCGGTGAGTCCCATGAATCTCATGCTCCTCGACAGGCTATTCTGAGTGTAGAGAAACAAGCCGACCGACTTACAAATCGATGGTACAAACAGGGAGCGAGACCCAAAGGCACTCGAGACATCAGATTGTCACGAGCATCACATATTGCTGCAGTAGCATCCTCTACCCCAGATACGGCTCTGACAAGGATTGCAAACACTGGTCTCCTACCACCGCCTATGCATCTTGAGAACAGATTTGAAGTATTAATGAATGAGGAATCCCCAAATTTGATGAATGTGATCGAACACAGACTGAATCAGCCTGTAGCTAACACTGATGCTAACTGGCGCTCGAGGTCGAGCAGACAGCGGCACTCAGCTCAGAGCGCAGCCGGACCCAGGACTCTGATAGTGGGCGACTCCATAATCAGAAAAAATAGTAGCAGGGATACAACAACATGCTGCCTTCCACAAACAACAACTTCTGATGTAAACAGAGAACTTCAGAACATTCTGATGAAACATAAGACTGCAAATCGACTCATCATTCATGTGGGGAAGAATGATATTCATAAAGAGCAGTCGTAACTCCTTAAGAAGGATTTCAATGAACTTTTTGAAACACTTAAAAGACTGAACGTTCAAACATTCATCAGTGGACCACTCCCAGCAAGAGGAACAAACAGGTTTTCACGGTTGCTTGGGCTTAATACATGGCTGCAAAAAACCTGCAATATAAAAGGAGTGAACTTCATTGACAACTTCAATCTTTTCTGGAGTCAGAGGCAACTGTTTCAACAGGATGGCCACCACCCAAACAAACTTGGTTCAAGAGTGCTTAAGGACAATATCTACTTCTCCCTCCGTCATCCTTCTGCAATGTGTGCCAATCCACTCAACCAGAATGGCACACACACACCTGGATACAGTATGAATGACCACAGGACTTCACTTCAGCACCTGAATGGGCACGCGGTTGACACATCACACAAGGACAATGATAACAACACTCAGCCACAACAACCTCTGCTCACGGACACAATCTCAGCTGAGCCCTGCCCACAGAACTCACCAGAGACAGACTCTGACATAGCTCCAAGATTCAGCAACCAAGGACGACTTTCTGGAAAACAGCGAGGGAAACCAGGACAGCATATTACAGCCTCCAATAACACCAGAGCAACAGTCCCTCTCACCAGACACGTTCTCCATCTCTCCAGCATCTCCACTTCTGTGCTTCTCAGAGAAAATGGAACAACTGGTGAATGCTGGAACTAGACTATCCCACTCTTTTGCTGCAAGCCCCCAGATACCAACCAAAAAACGTCAGGCCCCACAACCACCAAAGCCTGCAGGCCCAGCTACTCCTCCTGTGAGAGCTCTTCGGCCTCTGCCACAGCGCCACGGCTCACACCCTCCTCCAGCGGCTCGAGGTGAACCAAATACAACTGATACCAGCTCTCAGTGATATGTGTCGGGTCCCCGCTATGATAACAATAACTTTCTCAAATGTTTACAGAACAAGCGGGAACCCAGTGTGCCTGTATCTTTATCTTTCTCTATTGCTGTTCGATTACATGATAGAAAGTCTAAGGCCTTCAAAAGCCGTACAGCAAACCCATCTAATCTGGTGCCTATTACATGCCAAACTAAGATTGCTGTGGGGACAAAAAGTAAGACTGTTAAGTTAGCACTTTTAAACATCCGCTCACTTAAAAATAAATCACTTCTAGTGAACGACTTAATAACCACATACAACCTGGATTTTATTTTGCTAAATGAAACTTGGCTAGAAGACAGCTGCAGTGCAACAGTCCTCAATGAAACAGCCCCTCCTAACTTTACTTTTATGAGTGTCTGCAGAGCTGTCAGGAGAGGTGGAGGTTCAGCTGCTCTTTTTAAAGTTGTCTATCAATGTAAGCAAATATCATTTGGGAATTTCCCGTCTTTCGAATATCTGGGTATTGTGTTAAAAGGTGCTCCACGCATTTTACTTATCATTGTTTACAGGCCTCCAAAATACTCTCCAGCCTTTGCTGAAGACTTTACAGAACTGTTATCAACAATTTCCTCAGAGTTTGACCGTTTTGCTATTGCTGGAGATTTTAACATTCACATAGATAATGCAGAAACCAATATGGCAAAAGAAATCAAAACTGTTTTAAAAACTTTTTATCTGACTCAGCATGTACATGGACCCACACATAATCGTGGACACACTCTAGATTTACTTATCAGTAAGGGTTTAAACATTTCATCGATTGTTATTAAGGATGTAGCACTGTCTGATCATTTTTTGTATTTTCTTTGATATATTGATCTCTCCTGCCATTGAAGCTAGATCTGTGTCTGTCAAGAAGAGATGCTTAAATGAGAACACTAGTGTACTATTTATGAAGGCTATATCTTTAACACCAAGCATATCTGCTGACTCTGTTGATTTTCTCCTTGATTCTTTTAACTCAAAAGTTAAGAGTGTAATTGATGATATTGCTCCTGTGAAAGTCAGGAAGAAGAATGGCAGACAGAAAGCACCTTGGAGAAACTCAACAGCAGTGCAAAATATGAAAAGAATGCAGAAAAGCAGAGCGCATGTGGCGGAAGACAAAACTTGTAGTCCATTATAACATCTACAAAGACAGCATCCATGCTTTCAATAAGGAACTAGGCAAAGCTAGACAGACTTTCTTCTCAAATATTATAAACAGCAATATAAACAGCACACGCACTCTTTTTGCTACTGTAGAGAGACTGACAAACCCCCCAAGCCAGATTCCCAGTGAAATGCTCTCAGAGAGCAAGTGCAGTGAGTTTGCTTCTTTCTTCTCTGAGAAAATCAATAATATCAGAAAGGTGATCAGCTCATCCTTGAGCCGCACTGAGGTCAGACAGATCAGACAACAATCTGAGAAAGTAGTCACTATGTCTGATTTCAAAGAAATTGATGGCAAAATTTTGGAAAAAATCGTACAGCACCTTAAAACATCAACCTGCGCCCTTGATGCACTAAAATGCCTCATTTCTCTCTGGGTGTTTTCCGAAGTTTTTGCTTGTCAAGCCCCTCCTGAAAAAAGAGCAATCTGGATAAGACCATATTAAACAACTATAGACCGATCTCAAATCTTCCTTTCATAGGCAAGATCATTGAAAAAGTTGTCTTCAATCAGCTGAACAAATTCTTAAGCTCGAATGGATACTTTGACTACTTTCAATCTGGTTTCCGACCGCATCACAGCACAGAGACAGCGCTCATAAAGATAATAAACGTTATTCGCTTAAATACTGACACAAGCAAATTATCAGTTCTAGTACTACTCGACCTCAGTGCTGCATTTGACACTGTCGATCACAACATACTTCTTGACAGGCTGGAAAACTGGGTCGGGCTTTCTAGGATAGTCCTAAAATGGTTCAGGTCATACTTAGAAGGGAGAGGTTATTATGTGACTATAGGAGAGCATAAGTCTGAGTGGACATCCATGACATGCGGAGTCCCTCAAGGCTCAATTCTCGCGCCACTCCTATTCAACCTGTACATGCTCCCAATGAGCCAAATAATGAGAAAGAACCAAATCTCTTACCCCAGCTATGCAGACGACACACAGCTCTACTTAGCCCTATCGCCTAACGATTACAGCCCCATTGACTTCCTGTGCCAATGCATTGATGAAGTCAACAACTCGATGTGCCAAAAATTTCTTCAGTTAAACAAAGACAAAACTGAGGTCACTGCGTTTGGAAACAAAGATGAAGTTCTCAAGGTGAACGCATACCTTCAGTCTAGGGGTCAAATAACTAAAAATCAAGTCAGGAATCTGGGTGTGTCTCTAGAGTCAGACCTTAGTTTCAGTAGTCATGTCAAAGCAATAACTAAATCAGCATATTATCATCTGAAAAATATTGCAAGAATTAGATGCTTTGTTTCCAGTCAAGACTTAGAGAAACTTGTGCATGCTTTCATCACCAGCAGTGGATTATTGTAATGGACTCCTCACTGGCCTTCCTAAAAAGACCATAAGACAGTTGCAGCTCATACAGATCGCTGAGCAGAACCAGAACATATGAACACATCACACCAGTCCTCAGGTCTTTACAGTGGCTGCCAGTTACATATAGAATTGAGTTTAAAGTATTATTACTGGTATATAAATCATTCAATGGCCCAGGACCTCAATACATTGCAGATATGCTCACTGAATATAAACCCAACAGATCACTCAGATCACTAGGATCACATCAGCTAGAAATACCAAGGGTTCACTCTAAGCATGGTGAGTGTGCTTTTAGCTACTATGCCAGCCACAGCTGGAACCAGCTTCCAGAAGAGATCAGATGTGCTCCTACAGTAGTCACATTCAAATCCAGACTCAAAACACATCTGTTTACCTATGCATTTACTGAATGAGCACTGTGCCACTGCTCGTCCGACTGTTTGTACTTTATTTTATTTCATGTTTTAATTATTCTGATTTCATTTGATTATTTCTGCATTTTATCTTTTATTCTAAACTGTTTTATTTTTTCTGATTTCTTTTGTTTTAATTTTTTCTATGTAAAGCACTTTGAATTACCATTGTGTATGAAATGTGCTATAGAAATAAACTTGCCTTGCCTTGCCTAAGAGGAGATGACACTTGGATGCACAACATAATGGCATTATCAAAGCAAACAACATTTGGCCACTAGGAGTGTAATGCAAAGATACCTGGATAAAGCTATTCATTAACACTTTACTTCTTCTCAATGCTCAGCAAGTGCAGGAATGTGCCATATTTGCTCACTACATTGATTTCAGACACAAGGACAGGGAAAACATGCATTTTTAAGATGAAGGACAGTTTTATTATTTAAACACTACTTATCAGTGAAGAATGATGTTTTTTACCAGGCAATCTAGCTGTAATGTGTATATATAATGGCATTGGTTACATGGCTGCCACACAAAATAAAATGTAAAGAATCTACTGTCATCTACATTTGAGCACAAGAATTATGTTAGACCTGAAAGACAACCGCACTACTTGTTACTTCTACCCATTATTGATTTATTAAATCAGTCTGTTCCTTCCTTCCCTTCTCGGTTGATGATGTGTTTTCTGATTGCCTGTTCTATTCTCAGCATTCAACTCAATATGAGAAAGAATTGATTGGCACTATGTACACAGCCAAACTGGAGAGAGAATCAAATTAGTTTACTTTGTCTCCTGTTTTGCATGAGAGCGTTTCCATTCATTTTCCATCTGTGAAAAAAAAAAAAAAAACTCTGAATAAACTTTCACACATTAAACAAGAAAGCTTCCTAAGACTGAAGCGCTGGACTTAACCGAGCGATTAAACCTTAAAATCTGCCAATTGCAGATGTAATGGCATCTAAAGGGATATTAAGTCTCTCATATATGTAATTATTATACTTCATTTTTCTCCAGATCGTCTCTTAATCGCTGACGCGGGTGCCTGAAGTCTTCCTCTTGGAGTCTTGCACTGTTAATTTAGCTCTTGTTCCAGGTTTTGTATTTCTTGGTATTGCTGTGTTATATATTTAGTCTAATTTTCATTTCTTAAGTTGAGTCAGTTAATGAGACATCATCTTCAGTAAACGGTACTACACTGTAAAAAAAATGTACGGTAAAAAAATGGCAGCTGTGGTTGCCAGAAATTTACCGCACAAAACGGTACGGTAGCAACATTTTAGGCTTTACAGAAGAAAAAAAACCTGTATTTACAGTATTTCATTAACTGATATAATGTTAATTTACCGACCTATTGAAGTACTAATATCTGTTTTGTACCAACTTAATACACCGACAACCACCAATCACAGTAGTGCTGAGTCACATGATGAATCAAAGATCATCACAAGCATCAAGTTAATATTAATATACAGAAGATGCTCAGTATCATTTGCAGAAACAATAAACACCATCATGGTAACATACATGAAATTTTAGAAATGCAATAAACATTTATTTAACAACATTAAATGTAACATAAAACCCTAATGTACACTACTGAGTAGAAAAAAAAACTAAGAAAAACTATGAAGAAACAAAACAAAAATACATAAAATGTGAAGTGTCACTCAGAGAATTGTGAGAATGTCAATTTTATTTTTTTTTCTCTGTAAATTATACAATGACTTTTTCTTTTTCACTTCCAAAAACTTAATGGGAGACACCCATTAATAACATGTTTCCTTCGTGGCACTTTGAGGCTGAGGCCAACGTCTCGGTTACATAACTCTATAGGACGAGACGCTGCGTCGCCCTGCCAATACTCCCAGCATGCCCATGATCGACCTCCTTCAGCCTATCAGAAGCTGGCGCTGCTGTGATTCAGGGGTGCTTGTCGATGACGTCACCCGCCTAGACGATCCGTCTCGCCATTGGGCTGATTCCATACGTGCCTCATGATGCAATCACATGTTTCTATAAGAAACAGAAAACAAAAGGTGACAGAGAGAAAGAGGATTGTGAGAGAAGAGATGAAATCAGAGAGGAAGACGTGACCTCTGTGATGCGGGGTCACTGCACAGCTGTAAATGTCAAAAAACCTTGAAATACCAGGAAAAACATGACAGCTGTATAACTCTTGCTACTCAGAGTCAGTCAATCCAGGCCTCTATAAATATCATAGCATTTTACACTCTGTTGATGACCAGAATCTCAGATAATAAGAAACGAAGCACCAGGTCCCTGAGACACAGCACAGATTTGAGAAGCAATGCAAGTAAAATCAAAAGCTACACGTTTATTCAAAGGGAATCACTTACAGTACATGTCTGCGTTATTGAGCTGTATGGTTGAGCTGATCACACAAGCTGTCAGTTATGATGCCAGTCAAACAATGAAAATCATCAGCTATTCTTCTCCCTTCAATGTTTGCAATCTTTCCATTCCTGTGTGACGTAGCCTATAATGAACATAAACATTAGACATACATTATACATAAAAACAGAGCTGAACTTACCTTGTACTGATCAAATCTAATGTTGCAGGTCTCACAAGAATGTGTATGTAATGTTTGCACATACATGTTTGTAGTGTATGTTGAGTATAAGACATACAATCTTTACACAACTTAAAAAAATGCCTCTTATGAGCAGTGTTGTGAACGTTACTTTAAAAAAGTAATTAGTTATAGTTTCTCACTACTTGTTCCAAAAAGTAACTGAGTTAGTAACTGAATTACTCTATAATAAAAGTAACTCGTTACCAGGGAAAGTAACTATTTGCATTACTGTTAAAAAAGACTGTTTTTTAGCAGTTTTCACAAGTCAGTTGAACTTAGTAGAACAGAAGTAGTGCTTATATTGCACCTTGAAAATCACAACTTTTCATTGGATTGCTCCTGACTCGCCATCTTTGCTGCTTCATCGAATCTCTGTTTAGCTGGTGTGTGTGTGTGTGTGTGTGTGTTTAGCGCGTGTGCTGGCATGTGTCTAAAAACACTGGATATGATTGGCTACCAGGAAACATGATTCTGCCTTAGCCAATCATAATCGCATACCTCGTTATTAATCCACCTCCTCACTAGCTGTGTGAGCCACGGGGTGCGTTCGGATTACAGTTTATTCAATCAATAGCCTACATAGTAACCTTTACTGTCTATAATAGTAACGCACATAGGCGTCGATTTCGGTGGGTACACGTCCCCACCAGATTCCGTCATGAGTAATTTTGTACCCACCACTTTTTGAAACATTGAGGCACGGATGTTAATACAAATAAATAAAACATCTCCAGTTAGCAGAGCATTCATTTAGTTCGCTATTAAATAAGACATCTAGCGCTAAAATGTGTTGTTTTTTAAATCAAGCTGAGCGCTCATTCCCGCTGCTATCAGTTGCATGGATAGTTGTTCTCTTGTGGCTCGCGCTGTCACGCACAGTCTTCACTCAGACGCGCGCTTCAATCTATCACCGTTGTGGAGACTATTCGTTTCGGTGAAATCACAAAATAAAATGCACACAAACGTGTCCCTGCTGAACAAATTCAGTTTTGATGAGAGAGAAAAAAAAACAACTATAGAAATGCGGTTTCGAATCCGTAATCTCTGACATGCTTGGCAAATGATCTACCACTAGCCCACTTAAGAACTCAAATACCATTTGCGGATCGATGGATTTATTTACTGGTTGAGCAGAGAGGCTGCACAGTTTGACAACTTTGTATCAGCATTTCTGAAAATGCACGTCCGAATGCATCTCTGTCGCCAGCACATTTAAAACCAAACTGACGCCCGTGGTAACGCACCGCATTTAACGTTCAGTAACGTTAACGCCGTTGTAACGACGGGAAAAGTAATTAGTTAGATTACCCCATTACTGAAAAAATAACGTCGTTACCTAACGCCGTTCTTTTAAACGCCGTTATTCCCAACACTGCTTATGAGCCTCATAGCTTTCCCAACCACAATATAATGTGCAATTTAATGTACAATGCAATATTTTTAATCTTAATATATATATATATATATATATATATATATATATATATATATATATATATATATATATATAATTTAATTAAAGTTATTAACTAATAATTAAATTATGACAATATTTTCATTCATTTTATATTTTTTCATGACGGAATAAATAATATTCCTAAATAAATTGAATACTGCACTGGAAAACACAACAATGTAAAATTAGGTACGTACATTCAATATTTTTTCTATTTAATTCTATTGATTAAATACAATAAAATCTACTTATTAATTCATTGAATTCACTATTATATGAACCTTAAAGTATTCATACACATTTGTTATAAGTAAAGTGCTTACATTTTAGAAGCTGTCAATTACGTACATTTAAGTGTCTATGGAGAAGTACCAAAATGTATGTGTGCAAGACCCACACTTTATGAATACTAATGCATACCTATTATTCACCTTGCATTTTTAAATTCATACACATTTGATATTTAAATTTTAATAATGCACCAGTAGATTAACGCTAAACCTAACCTAACCTAACCTAACCTAATCTAACCTAACCCTGTTATTTAAAACAAATTAATTTCTAATTAGTTCCAAATTCTGGCTAATAATATCTACTTTTCAATAAATTTTTGACATGCAAAACATTCAGTGTTCTCAGATCTCAGCTCTGGGATTGCCTGCTTGTCAGGATCAACATCATGTCCGAAGCACAAAGCAAAAGAAACTCTGCTCTGCTCATTTTTAATCAGCCTCTGTTCGCTCAGAAATGACCTCTCCTGTGCATTCAAATTGGAGTGCTGTTGAAAAACTGAACCAACTTCTGCAGCCTGCTTGACTTTTTCCTTAGTTCAAGGATACACTTGAGGACATGATTTAATCATTCAAAGGCGAGGAAAGGTGGAGAGGAAGTAGCAGAAAGAGAATGCATGTTTATACTGTGTGTGTGTGTGTGTTTGTGTGTTTGTTTGTGTGTGTGTGTGTGTGTGTTTGTGTGTGTGTGTGTGTGTGTGTGTGTGTGTGTGTGTGTGTGTGTGTGTGCGACCGAGAGAATGTGTGGCCAAGGGAGAGAGACGCTCCTGTCAGTTTGGGCTTCTTCACACAATCAACTGGAAGCGAAAGAGAGGCCCTCATGTGGAGCAGAGCCACACAGGTATTGCGCTCGGCATGTGAATGCAGTCATTAGCATATACACGGAGGAGCGCGCCGCGAATTACTGATGTTCTGCTCAGTGAAGGCAATGAGGTGAAGCGGACCTGCAAAAACACCACCGCTTGTTAGAAGGGTAGAATTCAATTGTAACTTAAATAACCAGACATCTGGGGAACCTCAGGATGGACAAGGTGAACGCTCGAACATCAGTTTCAGTGCATGAAAGTACAAGTACAATAATTAGTTACTGTGCAGTAATTAATGAAATGCAGTGCTAATTCTACATCCACAGACAAGAAAGGGGTCAGCGATTTGAAGTGACGTGTTATGCGATGATGAAGAATTCATGTTCAGCGCTAGTGGGTAAAAGGTGGCTAATTCGTACAAATTCATATGACCTCACTCGTAGGAATTCGTACATTTGTCTAAACCCACGTGAATGGTAGGTTTAGGGGCGGGGTCAGGTATAGGTCATTCGTACGTTCAAATATGGACAGGATTGTTGTGATTTATTGATGCACAATTTAGCACAGATTCTTCATCTAAACACACCAACCTCAGTTTACAATCATTAATCGGCTACGATGAAGCAAAGAAAAATGGTGCCATGTAATTCCGACGTATCATTACAATGTAATGATATTGCCATTGTGTGGAACTATACAGTCCACAACTGAATGAAGTTCATCTAAAGAGTTTTTTATTTTGTTTTTCAACCCAGTCATTGGAAAAATCTCCCTGTTGCGTCATTCCTGCAAAATAAGTTTAGCAACACTTTCAAAGGGAAATGCCTGGGTGAACTTCTGAGCAAAATTACTGAATCAGAAAAGCCACATATATAGTGCTGGTCATGTAATGAAAACACCTAAATATATTAGTTTACAAATCATACACTGTGGTAAAAGTGTTTTGATGCCATTGAGCAAGGAACCACGAGAAAAGTCATTTTTCATCAGTGTTTGCCTTCCTAATCATAATTTGAGTGACAAGGAATCAACTAGTTGGACTTTTTCAGCCACTAGTCTTCATTTCAGCTGGTAACTGCAGTGAATTGTATGTAAAGGTTTCACAAAGATCCTAGGTTGTCTTTTTTTGTGTGTAAAATCTCACTGGTACATTCAATCTGCAGTGCCATATCTCAACAAAATATCTGACAATCACCCAGTATTAAGTTATAAATGAGCTCTAATCATATTTTAAACCTGCTTAATATCAATCAGAGTTCGTTAGAATTTATGTCGAAATGACATGTTCAATTGAGCTTTTCAAACTTTCCCAATATGCTTTCCAGGTGGTTGATTTTTTGAGCTATCGGTGCCATCCACATCACCAAGGACTGTCTATTGACTCTACACTCCAGCATTCTGACAGGCATGAAGGCTGCGGCTAAGTGATAGATGACGCTAACAGATTACCAGAGCTCCCAAAACAAGCTATCAGAGACAGCCAGGAGGACGTGCTCCCAAATCTATCCCGCGCTTTTGATCCAAAATTTCAGTCCAGCTTAAAATCCCATCAATGTCTGTGACTACAGAGGTTGCAGAAGTGAAATGGATTTGTTAAAGGGCAAGAAAGAGAGAAACACATAAGAGAGGCAATTCCGAAAGATGTTTCCAGATATAGATCCTTTCTCAACTCGCGAGGACCAATCAATTAAGTTAACGGAAAAGCCTGAGATGGTACAGTATGTGTGTTGTTTGGAGTCCGAGTTTCACCGGATATATTCCTGCATGCTCTTCAGATATGCCGTCCTTGATCAGAGGGTAAAGCACTGATGTGAGACAGATTCATTTGTTAAGACGAAAAGATTGCAGTAGAATTGCAGTGCCTTAGCCTTCAGCTGAAGAATGTAATTTGTAATGTAATTTGTTTTGTAAGCCATTACTGATTAGTTTTCAGAAGTATTTTGACCAGCTGATGGATTTAAACCTGTCAGCATTTTATTGGTACGCATTTAAAACAGTCACCTCATTCAATTATAGCCATCAATATCTGACAAATTGGCAAATTGCATCTCTTTTACACACTGTGATTAACCTGTAATCTCTCCAATAATGGATATAGTAATTTTGACTTTAGCCATGCAGCTAAGCCATATCATATAAGATGAAAAAGAAAGTCAAACCTGCCAAAAGGGCTTTTCATAATACACTTAACCCGGGTTAAAGACCTATTGAACACCTGTGTTATGAAACCCTGCGGCAGAGATTATTTTGCATGGGTAGAACTGAATTGCAACTTTAAATAATATATTATAATAAACAATGTTGTGCTAGAATGCTACAGCAAGGTGTTTAGCAACAGACAACCAATCAAAAATAGCTCCAGTTTTTACCTCATTAAATGTTCATAAGCTTAATTTTTGTTTTTTTTGTTTAGAGCTTTATTAATCCCCGTTGGGCAATTAATTTGAGCTTACATGGTGCCTCACATAAAACACTTCGCACATACATTCAGATACATAAATAAATAAAATAAATAAATTAAAACACATTTTAAAGATCACCTAGGTTTATTACATAACCGTACTGCTTCAGGCACGAAAGTAAATTTGTAGCGATTTGTAGAGCATTTAATTGCCCTTAGACGTCGTCCCAGGGGCATCCACTCAAAGTCCAAATGCAGCGGGTGTGTACTATCTCCTATTATTTTATGAGCCGTCCTCAGCACCTGCTGTTCATAATAAGATGTAAGGCTCCGTAAGGGAACACCCATCATTTTGGAGCACATGTTAACAATGCAACCGATTTTTGTTCTTTGTAGATGATGAAAACCAACAAATAAAAGAAAAAGACAGGATACTTTCAACAAATGAATTATAAAATGACTTAAGAACAACTCTCTGTACATTAAAGAATTAAGCTTTCTCATCACGAACAGTCTTTGGTGTGACTTTTTGACAATTGCATCCGAATTTTGGTCAAACTTTAACTTATTATCAAAGACCGTTCCCAGGCACTTATATTGCTGTACTTCCTCCACATGTGTACCATTAATGACAATAGGTTGAAGTGCCAATGTTCTCCTACTAAAGTTAATTATCATCTTTTTAGTTTTAGTAGAGACATTCAGATCTAATTTCATACTACTACACCAAGAAATGAAATTGTACAAAACAGGACCATATTCCTGATCTGAATGTGAAAGCAAGGAAAGCAACACAGTATCATCCGCATATTTAACCACACGACTATTATCTTGTAAACTCTGACAGTCATTTGTGTATAATATAAATAAGACAGGAGAGAGCACACATCCTTGAGGGGTACCTGTGGAGATATTTACAATATCTGATAACGCCTCGTTAACCCTAGCCCACTGTTGCCTGTCTGTTAAAAAAATCATAATCCATAGAACGTCTCAGGTTACGTCTGTAACCATAGTTCCCTGAGAAGGGAACGAGACGATGTGTCAACGACACTTTGGGAACGCCCCCAGCGTGAATACGTCTGAGCATCAATGTCAACTAGTCCAATGGAAAGAATGAGCGTCACGGGCGGGTGACGTCATGACCAGGAAGGTATAAAAGCACATCCGGTGCAAGCCGCCATTAGCTTCAAAAATGTCGAAGCAAGCCGATCACCGGGATGCAGGAAGTATGGCAGGGTGACGCATCGTCTCGTTCCCTTCTCAGGGAACTATGGTTACAGACGTAACCTGAGACGTTCCCTTTCGAGGGAACTCGCGATGCGTCAACGACGCTTTGGGAACGAGAATACCCAAAACGCCAGAATTCCAAGAACCTGAGTGTTAGTCTGTAACTAAGCACTAAGCACCTGAGAACCTGGGGCAGCATCCAGGTCCAGACTGTAAAACCTAACGAATGTGAGCGGTGAGGACCAGCCTGCCGCATCACACACGTCTTGAAGAGAAACTCCAAATAATAAGGCTTTAGAGGCCGCCATACTCCTAGTAGAGTGAGCTCCGACCGCCAAAGGACACGGCTGGTCAGAGTACTCGTATTCAAGTGCAATAGCCTCAACTATCCACCTACTAACTGTCTGTTTAGATGCAGGAAGACCCTTCTTAGGTGATCCAAAGCAAATAAATAACTGGTCGGACTTCCTCATTGAAGAAGTCCGATGAACATAAGTATTCAGTGCTCGCCCTGGACACAAGAGGTTCAGGCTTTCCTGGTCCACAGATGTAAAAGGAGGAGGACAGAAAGCCTGCAGCACAATAGGCCTCGGAATCAAGGTCGGCACCTTAGGGATGTGTCCCTGTTTCAGATATAAAAAAGCCTTGACCATCCCCGGTGCAAACTCAAGGCAAGTGGGGGAAACCGAAAGGGCCTGAAGGTCTCCAACTCTTTTAAGGGATGATATAGCTAGCAGAAAGATAGTCTGAAAGGTCAGAAATTTCTCTGAAACTGAATCCAAGGGCTCGAACGGAGCCCTAGACAGGCCTTCTAGTACTATTGCCAAATCCCAAGCTGGCACCCTAGTGCGAGTTGCAGGCCTCAGCCTCAATGTGCCACGAAGGAAACGTGAAATCAGGGGGTCTCGACCCAAAGATGTACCCCCCACCAGGGTGTGGTAAGCCGCAATTGCCGCCACGTAAACCTTAAGCGTAGAAGGACATAGACCTGACGTAAAGCGCTCCTGCAGGAACTCGAGTACTGTGTTCACAGAACAGTTAACCGGATCCCACTGATGTCGGTGACACCATACAGAAAAAACTCTGCATTTAAGCGCATAAAGTTTCCTCGTAGCTGGAGCTCTGGAGCTTAGAATGGTCTCAACAACCTCAGTTGAGAGACCACTCTCTATGAGCTGGGTCCCCTCAGAGGCCAAACCCACAGGTTCCAAATCTCTGGTCGGGGGAAACCAGATGCGCAAACCAGATCCGACTCGGCCACGTCAGCACCATAGCATCCAGCCCCAGGGTGGACAGTGCGTCGTATGCTGAGACGCAAACAGATCCACCTCTGCTTGGCCGTAAAACTCCCAAATTTTCTCCACCGCCTCGGGGTGGAGTCTCCAGTCCCCTGGCCTCAGCTCCTGCCTCGACAGGATGTCTGCTCCAATATTCTGGTCCCCAGGAATATACACTGCCCTCAGGGAGAGTACCTTCCCCAGAGACCACAGGAGGATCTAGTGCGCCAGTTTGCAAAGCGGACGCGAACGCAGACCCCCCTGACGGTTCAGATAAGAGACCACTGACGTGTTGTCTGTACGGACGAGCACATGATGGCCCCTCAGGTCTGGGAGGAATTGCTTCAACGCATTGAAGACAGCCATCATCTCCAGGCAATTTATGTGCCACGAGAGATGATGACTCTTCCACAGACCCTGAACCGAGCGGCCTTCCATTACCGCTCCCCAGCCGGTGAGGGAAGCATCTGTCGAGATAGTAACTCGATGGCAAAGAGCTCCCAACACCGGACCCTGGGTTAAGAAACAGTGCTTCATCCATATAACTAAAGCACGAAGGCAACGCCGCGTGACCTTGATCATACGAAGTGGGTTTCCCCTCGGGGAAAACCCTCTGGTCCTCAGCCACCACTGTAAAGGTCTCATGTACAGCAGGCCAAAAGGTATCACGTTGGACGCTGCTGCCAAGAGACCCAACAGTCTCTCGAACTGTTATACAGTGCGTGACTGGCCTAGCTTCAGCTCTTTTGTGGCTGACAGGATAGCAGCTACACGAACGGGCAATAGGGCGGCCCGCATCGTCACTGAATCCCATACCACACCAAGGAAAGTGGTTCTCTGTACTGGAGAAACCACACTCTCCTTGGTATTGAGCCTCAACCCCAACATCTGCATATGAGCGAGAACGACACCTCGGTGCCGAACCGCCACCTGCTCTGATTCCACTAGAATCAGCCAGTCGTCGATATAGTTCAGAATACGTATGCCCTGCAGCCTGAGCGGGGCTAGAGCTGCATCTACGCATTTCGTGAACGTGCGGGGTGACAGAGCTAGACCGAAAGGAAGTAGCCGATACTGGTAATCTTTACCCCCGAAAGAAACACCTTAGGGACTTCCTGTGCTGAGGGAGGATGGAGACATGGAAGTAAGCGTCCTTTAGATCTATCGTGACAAACCAGTCCTCGGATCTGATTTGAGTCACGATCTGTTTGAGTGTCAGCATCTTGAACTTGAGTTTCTGTACTGAACGATTTAACAGACGAAGATCTAAAATAGGGCGCAACCCTCCATCCTTTTTCGGAACAATGAAATAACGTCTGTAAAAGCCCGACTCCCTGTCGGGTGAGTCCACCTCTTCTATTGCTTCCTTTGCTAACAGGGTCTTTACTTCTTGCTCCATTACCAGAGCCTGCTCGGGATGCACTACTGTGAGCAACATCCCGTTGTAACGAGGAGGGCGAGAACCGAACTGAATTCTGTATCCTTTCTCTACAATCTGCAGGACCCAACGAGAAATATTTGGCAGTGACCTCCATGCTGCCAGAAAATCTACTAAGGGAACCAGCCTCTCGAGGCTGATCTCTGGTGTTAACGGGGCAACCAGTTCCGGAGCCTGAAACATAATGGCAGGAACTACCTGAACTGGTTGCTCTAAAACCCCCCTCAGAGGGCGCGAAACCGATGCAGTGCCGCAGCATAGCATCAGCGACTCGCTGGAGACCGCTGCGCCCCGAAGCACCAATGGTGGCGGGGTTGGCAGAGCGGTCCCGTGAGGACCCCGAAGTGGAACGGGCACCGTATTCTGAGGTGTACACCGCTCCACTTCGGTTGGGGCTGTCCTCACAGGTCTGACGCCAGTGACGTCAGGACCTTTTTCTTTGAGTTGAAGTATTCTTCGCCTGAAGAACGGTCCTCAGATCCGGCTTCGACTTAGAAGACTTCGACTGAGAGTGTTGCGCCTGTTTCCATTGCTTCTGTGGAGGTGCACGAGACGAAACACTCTCTTTTTGTTGCGCACGATATGAGGAGCTTGACGACTGGGGCTGCTCATGCCCAGCAGCCCCAGGGGGCTGGACACGGCGAGGGAGAAACTTTTTAAAAGCCTCCGCTTGCTTTTTTGATTCCTGAAATCTCTCGACGACAGCATTGACTGCGTCGCCGAAGAGACCAGAAGGCTCAAGCGGAGCATCTAATAAAAAAGCCCAATCTTTTTCTTTTATTTCGGCCAAATTTAACCAAAGATGCCTCTCAGTAGCTACAAGGGCTGCCATAGACCGCCCAATTGCTCTAGCGGTCTCCTTAGTAGCCCTGAGAGACAGATCGGTGGCCCGACGAAGTTCTCGAAATTCGTCAGGACCAACTCCCTCACTTTTATCCAGATCCCCCAGCAGGTCAGCCTGGTAAGCCTGGAGCACTGCCATGGTGTGCAGACATGCTCCAGCCTGACCTGCTGCCGTATATGCTTTGCCCACTAAAACCGAAGTTGCTTTAAGCGGTCTAGTAGGCAAAGCTGAGGCCTTCAGAGACGATGCTGGACCAGGTGACAGATAGCTCGCGAGTGTCTGTTCAGCCTGGGGCATCGCCTCATAACCGTACTCTTTCAGCCCTCTTATTTTATCCCACGATCTAGATAACTCATTATGGAGATCGGGGAAAAAGGGAACGCCTCGTGGTGGAGATGATCTCACTGAGGGAAGGAAACGCTCGTCTAATTTACTTTTGGGACTAGCGCCCCTTTTCTCAGCTGGCCATTCAATATTTAATTTTTCTACAGCCCTAGACATCACATCCACCAGCTCCTCATATGCTGTGGAAATAGTTGGCGAATCTACTTCCCCTGTGTGTGTGCTTGCACTTTCCATACTCATCACATCAACCTCCTCAGAGGAAGAGCAATGAAGTAATGGAGGGCTCTCTTCCCGGGCGGTAAAAAGCCGCAGAGCGTGCTTCCGACACCGGGGAGAGAGCACTGGATCTTCCGGGTAAGGAAGGAGAAAAGGCCCTCGGACCCGTCTCCAACCCCTCCGAAAGATCCTTTTGCGATTCCCAGGAATGCATTTTCCGTGCTGCCTCGGCAGCAGGGGGTCCTGCACCCTGAGGATCGCGAACCTGCCCACTCTCGTCAAAGAGTGACAGGCGAGAGCGGAGCATGCGAAGCGGAAGCAACTCGCAATGGTTCGAAGGCTGAGACCACATGCTCCACTCCCAAACAAACTACACAAAGCTCGTGTGTGTCCCCACCCGTTAAATAACGCGGGCAGGGAGAAGCACACTGTTTGAACAGTTGTTTCGCCATAACTCTTTCCAAAAATAATTGCAACAGACAACAGTAAATAGACAGAGACAGAGTAACATAGATCGCTTGCTGAGACACAGAAGCTAATGCCGGGTTGCACCGGATGTGCTTTTATACCTTCCTGGTCATGACGTCACCCGCCCGTGACGCTCATTCTTTCCATTGGACTAGTTGACATTGATGCTCAGACCCATTCACGCTGGGGGCGTTCCCAGAGCGTCGTTGACGCATCGCGAGTTCCCTCGAAAGGGAACTAAACCATGATCAAAATTAAACTGACTGATAAGTTTTTGCCCTAACGTAACAGGTTGCAAAAGATTAAATGCGGACGAGAAGTCCGCAAACAAAAGCCGCGCAAAAGCCGCGCTATTTTCCAGATGACGACTAAGAGTATTTACCAAAAACACTTTTGCATCGTCTACGCCTCTTCCGGCGCGATATGCAAACTGCAATGGATCTAAAAGTGGTCCAGCAACTGTCATTATATACCTCTTGATCTCATTTTCTAAAACCTTCATAACTAAAGAGGTCAAGGCGATAGGACGGTAGTCGTTTAATGAATCTGGTTTAGCTTTTTTAGGTATTGGTACAATAATTGAACTTTTCCACACATCAGGTACCAGCCCTAGATCTAAGGACGACTGAAAAAGCTGATCGGCACAGTATCTGTGTTCGACCACATATACCATCTGGACCTGCAGCCTTATTAAGCGGTGTGGCCTTTAACTGTCTTAATATGTTAAATGGATTCATTTTAAAATTATTAGAAAAACTCAAGGTCTGTCTAAAAATTGTTATCTCATCAACATCAGAGGATGTATCCAAACGAGAAAAAAATCATTAAACTCTTTAGATAAAATTAGATCAGTGTCATAACTTCCAATTGGTATGTGTTGATTTGGTGCTAATGTATATTCTTAATTCCTTTCCAGGCAGCTTTAAGATTACCTTTCATGAACACACCCTCAATCTTATTCTTGTAGTTATTTTTAGCAATTTTAATTGCCCTTTTAACTTCCCTATTTATCTGTTTTTTCTCCTCATTAGTCCCCACAAGAAATACTCTTGTCTTCATGTTCAATATACATTTTAACTCCATTGTGACCCAAGGTTTATTATTAGGATACAGAGTGATCTTTTTTGTAGGTCAACACAGAAAGTGATATATTTAGAAATGGTAACCACCTGATCGTTCAAATCCGAACATGTATTCAAGAACATATTCCAATCGGTGCAATCAAAACAACCCTTCAAAGCTTCAATATTAGAAGGTGACCATTCTTTCACATATCGCATTTCTTTCTTCGCTTGCTTTACAATGGGAATGTAAACAGAAGTCAGTAAAATCATATTATGATCAGCTGAACCAAGAGGAGGTAAAGACAGAGACCTGTACGCTCCCGGGATCGGACAATTACATCTGTCCAGGATTTTGTCAGCACGAGTGGCTCATGAAACATATTGATGGTAGCCTTTTAGATGCTTATCCATAATACACTGGTTAAAGTCGCCTAAAACAAATTGAGGTGCATCTGGGGACAAATTATCCAATTTATCCAGGGTGTTTTTCACAGTCTCAAGAGCCGTGTCAAAATTGGTGCGTGGGTGTATATATACTACAATAAAAAACAACTGAGGGAACTCACGATGGAGATAAAAAGGATGTTCAGATATTGCAATGAGTTCAATGTCTGAGTTACAAATATGACAACGCACCATTGCCGTTTTACACCAGTTTTCCTTGATATAAACACACACACCTCCTCCTCGTCTTTTCCCTGTTGTATGTATATCTCTGTCTAGTTGGATAGGTGTTCCAAAACCTTCAATTCGTAAGTTGCTATTGTCAACTGAGTCATCCAGCCAAGTTTCGGTGAATACCATCATGTGACTGTTTCTGTATTCATGCAAAAAACTCACATTGGCTTGCAGTTCATCAAGTTTGTGGCGAAGCGAGCATACATAGCCTAGGAGTATTCCAGGCAGCGGGGTAAATCTTTGAGCGCTCTTTAATCTGCGTCGAACTCCCCCTCGCTTCCCGCATTTACTCCTTGTTCTCCTTTTCGATTCCTGAGTGTTCACAGAAGGTCGTAATATTTCATCGGGAATTGCCGGGGCATTCCCAGGCATTAGAACGCAGACCCAACAGGAACTTCCTGGTCATCTCTGGCACGCACTCCACCAAAACACCGCCATTCATCAAAACGGTTGCATATCCCCAGTGATTCAGCAGCATCAGGAAAACTAACTTCCACAGACTTATCATCTCCGCTTAAAAAAAGGTTAAAAACTATTTTTTTTTTTTTTTAATTGAACGCCAATGAACAGCGCCCGGAAGATTTTCTATAATTTTTTGCAGTGGTCGCTCACCTTATTTTTACCGTAAGAGTGAGCGTGTCCTGCTTCAGGTGTCATCCGCTTCCAGTTATTTTAGCTGTATAAAACAGCTCGTTATTGACAGTTCATGCCATTGCAAACTGGTATTTCTCACCATATTATTGTAATGTATTGTCGTAATTCTAAACATATGTGCTGCGTCCGAAATTGAATACTTGCTTACTATATAGTATGCAAAAAACAGTAAGCAAAAAGTGCCTGGATGACTTACTACTTCCGGTGAGATTATGAAACTTTACTATCCCATGAGGCCACGAAGAGAATCCCATGAAGCAACTGAAAGCTAGTAGGTCACATGACAGTAACAACATGGCGGATGTGGATCGTCTGAATTTAATTCATACCACCCATATTCATTAGCCTGACTAAAAATAAAGGTTCCAAAATAGGGGTCATAGAAGAACCATTTTGGTTCCCAAAAAAACTTTAAGTGAATCGTTCTAAAAAGAACCATTTTTTGAATATATTAATAATCTAAAGAACCTTTTTCCACTATAAATAAACTTTTGTGGAACAAAATGGTTCTTTATGGAGTCAATGATGCAGATAAAGAACAATTACATTAAATTAACAGAATGATTATTTATCTTACCCAAACCTTTCTCAAAGTTAATAAAAAATTGACTTTTGGATTTCTGAACTGACACTAGGTGGAATGAGCGGCCAAATCATCTCAGAAAATGGTTCTTTTAGAACGATTCACTAAAAGGTTTTTTGGGAACCAAAATGGTTCTTCTATGACCCCTATTTTAAAACCTTTATTTTTAAGAGTTGCACCGCCAGGACGCCCCTCTCGGCTATTGCTTTCACTCGGTCCTCCATGAGTGCCACCAAAGGAGGAACTACAACGACCTCAGGGTTTTCATCGCGCCCGTCTTCTTAGCGGCCATCGGGCCAGCTGATCAATTACACTTTTGCTGAATCTTGTAGGAAGGACGGAAAAACATCTTTCCGATCGACAAATGCCTTGATCGCGGTTCTCTTCCTCTTTTAAAATGAATGCGCTGTCCACATCTTCTCTAACAGACGCTATGGCTGAATCTACACACTCTCCAGCGGAGCCATTCTTTGTTGTAAACGAGTTCAACCCAAGCGCACTTTGGTGCCGTGGATGATTACGCTGCTGTCCATCATCTGTCCATCATCTATAAAGCCCGCCCTGACAATTTGATTGGTCCGAACAGCTTTGGTTCGGGAATACTTGCTTCATAACGGATCAAGTCCAGACCAAACTTCCCGACCTCAAATGTTGTGGGCGGGGCTCAGCTCGGCGGGCATCCAGGCTACATATTCATGTTATATAGAACATAGTTTTTTAACTGCTGTAAAGTTAGCTCAAACTCAAATGTAGTACCTACTTAGAAAGTATGCGCTTTCGGACACGCCAATGGTTTGTAGCACAAATAGTTTAACCAATTACTGCACATCGTTATCCTTCTGATGAATCGGAAGTCTTGCACATTCCTAGAAAATAGATAACTTCCGGATTATAAAATAAGGTGGAGAGTTTCAGCATCTGTGGAAAATGAGGAGCCGTTTTAATATTTCAGCACTTTAAGACCACCAGAGTGGATCTACATGTCGACAGATGGACAAACACTCCAACAGGCTGCATGCTTGTTGCATGTTCATGAATATGCAAATAAAAGTGCTTACAGGGTCTACAATGAGAAAACGTGAAACTGAAGTATGAGAGGTTAAACAAGGTAACCCGGGGCTATGCTCAACCAGGGCTAAGAATGACCCTGGGTCAACAATTACTAAGCTAAACGGTCTTTGTGACCTGTATTGAACGCCACTACAGTGCTTGTGATCATGCAATCAGAGGACAAAGCATTGCATTCAAGAGGAAAATATTCCTCTCTCCTAAAATTAGCATCTCTCTGTTCCTGCCCGCCTCTCTCCCCCAACTGTTCTGCAGTGGTGTACCAGTCTCTCTGAAATCTGCTGCAATCAAATGAATTTTCCCATTAATCCATCTCCTGACGGCCCTAAGTCGTCGTATTCCCCACTTTCAGAAGGCTTTTTTTATTTTTTTACACAGTTCAGAAGCTATTGTTGCATGGCAAGCGCACAGAAAGTAGGGCAGCGCTCACAAACCTGAAGATCCCATGGGGAGAATGAAACTTTGTAGAACTAAAAGACAGACATTTTCCAACCAAACAATCTCAATAATGCAAATTAAATGCATCCACATGCACGGCGAACTGTGGGAACGACATCTGTCACATCCACACACCAGACGCTGGCCCCTGTGCACCTTCCATAAGCCTTAAAGTAAATGAGAGATTAATTTTAAAAGATAGCTATGAATAAAAATGGTACGAGAGGCTTAAGCGTGTTCCTGATATGCCCAGTGGAAACGGTTTGATGTGCCTATCGACTGCTGCAGTGTCTGGTTATTCAGCTTTAGTCCTACAAAGCTTCACTAAGTGCCCCTTTCAGTCTGAAAAATCAGGTCACATTTACATAGAGCACAGTGTGAATGGCAAAGCAGAAAACAGTAACAGCAGACAAAGCTCACACCATGGGAAGACATTGTTAATTCGTAGGTATATGCATTAAAGCGTAGAGGCTTGTTGTGACACAGGAGAAGTGGGGCGGGGGGTCTCCATTCATTTATAATATTCCCAAGGCAACTAATTCAATAAAACAACATTATACCATCTCATACCCAGTAAATACCCAACAGACAAACGGCTTGTAGTTACATCAGCGGCAATCCACCTGTCACTCAAGCGGCCACGCCCTTAATCATGCAGAATTTTAAGGCTTAATATAATTCAAACGGATGAGTTATAAAATATTCACCCCCCTCACAGTCGTCATGAAGGGCAAAATTAGCTTTATAGACCAAAACCACTTTTTGCACCAGGCTGTAAACATGTTTTTATCTGCTGTAAAGTTGGGCATTTTAACATGTGGGTTTATGGGATTGACTCTCTTCTGCAGCCGGTCTCTAGTGGCCAGTGGAGGAACTGCAGTTTAACTCACTTCCGTGTCGGATTCAAGAGAGAGACTGGAAGGTTGCCGCTTGGTAAATACTGAGTTTGGATTTATGCTACTTGAGCCTGTTAAGATTAAAAAGGCACATTCATATATATGTACCAATTTACCATATATATATGTCTGGAAATGATTGTGGCTGCATGCAATTTAATAACCAAATTTAGAGGGCTCTTTTTTTTATAGATAAATTATTTTTAATGGATTTTCCATCCTGCCCATTTAAACTCTAATTTTAAAATATATATAATTTGCACTCCAAAGTACCTTTGCAAGTCACTTATCGGACTAAATGACAATGTGAGATTTTAAACATCTCACTTCAACGGCTGCAATTATGAGTGGCAGTGTAATGGGTTTTAGCTGGATCCAGAACTGTGTATCCTGGGATATTGAAATTCTCTCTAAGACAGGGGAATGAAAGAGACAAAGACAATGTGTAGGAGTTATGAATTAGATTCAAATGTATCTTTGGGGGAAAGGTAAATAGAGAGGTTCTAATTTTGCTTTTTGATTTGGTTACATAAAATCTGCGGAGTTGGTGAGGAATGTGCTTTGCTGCATATACTTGCATATATCGCCTTTATTTGTTTTTGGAAAGTAAAGTAAGTCTGTGATAGCTGGTGAAATCTATACGTTAGCATTACCATTCATCTCAATAAAAAGGACATCATTATGAAGCTGATTTGCTGACGGTAACATGCACAGTCAAAAACTGAAGAACGTTTCACAGTGTTTAAAAATCACTGGAATAACATATGCTATAATATGTCATTTGTATTTTGAATAAATAAATACATAATTTTATATTGAATTTTATTTATTATAATAATAATTTCATATTTGTTATTATTTATTTATTTATGAATTACAGAAATAAGTTTCAAATATTGTGTTATATCCTAGTAGATGCAGTGGTATTTTAGTATCATTGATGTACTATTATCATTTTTGTTAATATTTTTAAATATTTCATTTTTATCTTTATATTTTTTAAAATCCTTATTTTAATTTTAGTAAATTTTTTAGTAATTTTGTCGTGTTTTGTCCTTTTTAATCGTTTTTTAAATGTCTTAAGTTTTCAGTTTTAGTTTATTTAGCTTTAGTTATTTTAGTACTTATTTTAGTACTTCAAACAAAAATGAGAAATGTTGCTGAAATAAAAAAAGTTTAAGTTTTTTTTTACATTTTATTTTATTTCAATTCACATTTTTCTAAATTTAGATGGAATTTAGATGAAGACATTTTTCCCAGTCTTTATTCCCAGAATTTATTTTAAATGTTTTATTTTTTACTTATTTTCTTCCTATGCTTTCTATGGTTTCTATGTTTTCGGCTTTGTTTAGTCTTAATCTCGGCTGGTCAGTGTGTATCCCCTAGACGTTTACGGAGATGAGAACGTGTTCAAAATGTTCAAAACTTGCGCCTCAGAACCTGTTTCAAAGTTTGCGTTCTCGAGCCATTTTCGGCCAGAATGTGTCTAAAGTTTTCTGTTTTCATGTAAACCTTTTTGTCATGTAAAGATTTTTACAATGAAAGTGAATCCATCAAAAATCTGGACGATAACTTTATTCTAGAGCTGCTGTAAAGCCATCTCTGTTCCATTCATTTCCTATCATAACTGTAGGCCTACATTGTATATATATATAAACTATATTATTCCTCTGTTTGTGTTCTAGAAGGCCAGATGTGAGCTCACACACACCGCGCTCCAGACATGCAGCTGAAGCTGATAGTCCCTCAAGGCATTGTGGAGATGAATGCAGGGACTGAAAGTAAAGCTGGTCTCAGATCAGTGGCTCGCAGTGCAGAGAGGACTATGGATAGTTGTTATATATCAGATGTTCAGCATCTCGTGTTCATCTGCAGTTATCTGTTCACGGCATCGAGTCGTTCCCATGGTGAGGCAGTCGTGTGTGTCTGCTTCTGTCTGCACATTGAAAACAACAGCATGAATAAGTGACATTTACTTGCCCTGATTGGAACAGAATATAATTATTGCACTGATTTTTTTTTTTTTCGCAGCTAGAAGAGAAAGTGCACGACAGCATGTATATGCATAACCCAACTACTTATTTCATATTGACTATATATATCAGCTGTTTTTACAAAGCAAAGTCAATCCAGTGTTCATTTTTCCAGTGGATTCCTCGTGCCAAAGCCGGCTCTTTGTTGGTGAGAGCCTGGTTGCACATGGGATGGATTTTTCTGAAGAAGCGAGGAATCGCGGTGTGAAACTGGAAATATGGGAGGCACACTACACACTACACACCACACACTACACACCACACACTACACACTACATCACGGAGCGCCGAGGGCACTTACCCGGCCTGTCAAAATCTGTCATGATTTGTGGAAAGTCAGTGAATTCGGATGGATGGATGTGTTAGACTTTATGAGTTGAATGATGTTTCTGTGGAAACTGACTGTACTGTTAGTGGGCATAAAATAAGATGTATTAAAAGGTCAGTGACAGCATTTTTATATTTACAGTAAAAACTGCTGACAGACCTTTACATTAAACAATATAATTGTGGTGTCATTGTGAGTTACTTATAAGTAACTGTTACTTATAAGATTTACAGTTTCCACACAAAATCTGAAGCAGTATATTTCAATATTGATAACAATCATAAATGTTTCTCCAGCATCAGATCCTCATATTCTCCTGATTTCTGAAGGATCATGTGACACTGAAGACTGGAGTAATGATGCTGAAATACAGCTTTGATCACAGGAATAAATTACACTTTACTAGATATTCACATAGAAAATACTATATATTTTAAATTGTAATAATATTTCACAATTTTTACAGTTTTTTATATGTACAGTTAGAGAATTAATATGATTTACTGTACATTTTTTAGTGTCCAATTTCTTAGTTGCTATGCATTCAATCTGCTACATATTCTCATTGTGTACAAACCTTGTATTCATAGATCGTGATAATGATACATTAGACATGTTTGTGTGATATCGATTGGGAGAGCGAGAAATAAAGAGAGAAAGCTAGAGCTGGAGGGCTGTTGTGGAAAAAGAGGATGCGTGTGTGTGTGTGTGTGTGTGTGTGTGTGTGTGTGTGTAGCACAAGCTGACAAGTATTCATGTGCTAATGCACTTTCAAACCCAGTTCATTTAGCCAATTCCCTCATTTATTTGATGTGCACAGAAAGTGTACTCGCTGCTTAACGTTAAATTTAACAAATTCTAATTAGTTCCGCTTCGATCAGTCCCTGGCGTTGATGCTAATTTCATCATCTGTTGCTCCCGAAGGGTCTCTGACCTCTCCAGCGATCTAAGGGACAAAAAAGTGAAGATCAGCAAAACAAAAAAGTAACATTAATCTCACCTTCATAAAGGCTAGGCACTTTCCCAACACACACCTGAGTGATGAAGATCAGTCACAGTCAAAGCAAAGCTCACGCAGACACATTCCACATGTTTATAGTTTAGACACTGGTAATAAAACATGACAAGAACTCAGTTCTCAGATCAGTTGATATTTCAGTGGTTTTGTCCGTCCTTCTGTTAGACTCTCACACATGAATTATGATGAATATCTGTCAGATGTTAAATTTAATTACACAATTAGATAATACCAATTTATCTCAAACAATTACCAAGCAATGCTTCATGTTGTTCAGTCTGTGTGTAAAAAGGATTGCATTAGTAATTACACATTTTTGATCCCAAATTTTTATAAATCTGACTGGTAGTATGAAGAATTTTTGGGTATAATATGTCACAGTTTACGTTATTTTGCTCTCCTCACTTACAGAAATGAACTATAGTGTTCTGCACCTACAAGTAAAAACATATTAAACATGATATCTGGTGTCTGAATAATTTTTGGTTTGATGTAGATGTTGCGAAAGCAAAGAGCCTCTTTCCATGCATTCTGAGTATTTACCTACAACCAGGCGTGAAGAGCGTCATGCTCACTCCTAATGGCCTGTAAATACACAGATATGGTGTTCCTGCTGAGAAATGACACAAGGCCTGAGGACGCTGGCGCTGCGAGCCATGATGGGATTAAACACAGCGATTAGCACTGTTGACAATCAGGAAAGCAAAAATGCCATATGCATATACAGTATGACATTCTCCCACACACTCAGACGACACTTCACCGCAGGACTGTCCAAATGTCCTTTTCTTTAGCTGTCATTTCTGTTTTTTGTATCCATGGGAACAAAATGTGATTAAATGTTAATGTGTTCTTTTTTCCCATCAGTTATAAATGATTCACCGAAGCCCACCACTGCAGTTTAAATGTTCATGGCCATTTATGTATAGGATACCATTTTCATGCATGAATTTACACTTGGGATTTGTGGTTTGGGGTTTATATATTTATGTTTAAATAATTAAAATGCATATGAGTATACATGCAGAGACAGAGTGCAATGTGTATGTGAATGGCATGTCATTTATTTCTATAGTACTTTATGCAAAATAGATTGTTTCAAAGCAGCTTCGCATTTGTAAACAGGAAAATAACAGTGTTAATATTGTACAATTATTCAATTTCAGCTGTAAAGCATCTCTACAGAAGATTATAGTTTTATTATTCAGCTCAATTCAGTTCAATGTTGATTCAATTCAGTTCAATAACAGTCGATCTTAGTGTCATTATTTAGACCAATTTTGCTCTCATTCGAGAGTGTCAGTGCATTAAATCAATAATGTGACTGAATATTAATGGTCTTTTACCCCAGAGTGTGAAATTAGGGCGAATGGTTCCTCATAATCATGCAATAACGCATTATACAACCTTTAGACGAGTGAAGGACGAGGAAGAGGAACAATTATGAATTAGTAATCAACAGGTGTTTCAGATGAAAAGACCAAATATCATGACATTCTGTGCGATAAAGCCTAAAGTTCTGCTTATTTGTACGCTCAATTTTGAATCAAAACCATGTTTTCTTTGTCTCAAAAATATGTTATTTCATGATTTCAAAGGCCAAATTCCTAAAAAAAATATTATTATTGTAGGTTATTTTGCTTCCATATAATGTCTTCTGTGTAAACTAAACATCCACAATACACATTTAAATGTTTATTTTATTACACTCTACCAATTACAACTGTCGTGGAAATTTTAATAGATAAGATTAATTATGTTAATAACCGAAAAACTTGTATCATACTTCCCATTTTCATGTCTGATGGTGACTAACTTTCCATTCTAGATCTAACAATAGAACAAAATAAATCGTACTTCC
>CM060633.1:2095827-2128327 GCA_030578275.1 Meda fulgida | reverse complement strand
ATGTAAAAAATGCAAAAGTATCACAGATTGGTCGCATTCTGGGGGTTTGGTGAAAAACCAACCGATATTTTATGTATTATAATGAAAACCCTGACCTTGACAGCTGGTCTTCTGTCCAGGTAACACAAGCTCAAAATAGTGTCAAGTTTTATTCTACGAAATCAAATACATCTGTAAACCTTTTTTGTGATTTTTGTTTTTAAACTTTGACATGTCTTGAAAAAAGCAGTCGCTAACAAGTGTCTAAATGTGACTCCAGAAGTCATCGGGGACATTACACGAACAGATAAACCTCACTGACATTATATACGAGCACGAGGGAACTGCATGAGAACAACAGCAGGGTGAGTAAACGATTCATTTTCATGTGGAATGAACCTTTCATGTCAAATACTTTCTACATATTGCATAATAATGTCATGTTTAAAAATTTAATTTTTATTGTAATAAAGTATGTTTACATGCTGCCTAATTAATAAAATATAATTAACATAAAAAATGAATTAATTCAAACTAAATCCATAAAATTAACCCATAATGGGAACCCCTAAAAGGTTTTATATATATATATATATGAAACGCCTGACGGAACCCATAAGGTTCATCAATTTAACTTGTTCACAATTTAGGTTTTGCTAATAGATAATCAGACTACAATCTGAACAGCTTTGTTTTGATTTGATTATTGAGAATTTAAAAATTGTCAAGCGTCAATATTATATTTATAAATGGTTGTCTAGATAGTCTAGAGAATGTTTTGTGCGCTGATTGTATGTAATGAGGGCCTACTATTGAAGCTTTTATTGTGTTATATGTGTACAGTTAATTATTCATGCATTAGTGTATTTTTAATGTGTCGTGGTGAAGTACAAGAGAGTCTCATTAAAGGACACACACGCTTGTGCAGATGTGCAGGTGGGACGTTAATGATCCTGTAGTGTGTGTGGGAAGAGCACTGGGGATTGGGAAGAGTGACGCAGACGGCGTTCAGAGGGACGACGGGAACAGCATCACGACCTCGTCACCGTGAGCGGTTTAGTTCCCATCACTTTTAGAACTGTATACATCACTGTAACTCTTAGTTGTAGGGCCGCAGAACCATTAATCGCAACTAATCGTTTGCAGAATAAAAGTTTTTGTTTACATCATATATGTGTGTGTGTGTACTGTGTATAATAATTATGTATATATAAATACACAAACACGAATGTATAATTTTAAGAAAAAATCTATATATTAAGTATTTATATATAAATACATACTTATTTTACACAGTACACACACATATATGATGTAAACAAAAACTTGTATTCTGCAAACGATTAGTTGCGAATGTTATCATGCTGTGTTATGAATATTAATGAGGTTATTCTCATGATGAGGCAATGCATTTGGTGACGTCAAAACGAGCATGTTGGTGCAAGTGATAAACAGTTGGGGGGGAATTCAATTCAATTGCTAAATTATGACAATTTCAATAGTAAATATTTTCTTAATTCTCACAAAAGGAGTATTTACATGTTACACATACTTGTTAGTGTGTTTTAGAGGTGGCATATCATATAATCTAACAACTGATATTGACTATATATTAATAAACTATTAACTGAACTGGATTCAGCTCTGGTATTTTTCCCAAAAAGCAGAATAAGTTCTGATTTGTTTCCAAATTTCTTGCAAATTTTTGTGCACTATTACATAAATATACAAATATACTGTACTTTTACTACACCTTCCAGGTCCTTTACTTTCACACATCTGTACTGGTGCTGTTTAAGTGTACATCTGTTTGCATGTCATATGGTAAAAGGTTGTGCCTGTTTATTTTATTTTTTAGAATACTTGAAATATTCTTTCAAAAATATTCTTTTGAGGCCTTTTATAAAATGCTCTCATTATCCTGTCATCTTTAAATGCAACATAACTGCCAAACTAAAGTAGCAATAAAAAAGGGAACAAATGGGGTTTTACTCAAGTGCCAACCGCAGGACACGGTTTCTTCAAGGAAACATATATACGCCACGTTTTAACACACAAATAGAGAGATACTAATGGACCCATACGCAATCTATGATTCATATCCCAGAATGCTCTAGTGCTATAAATACTACAGAAGTGGTGCTGTCTGCAGGCAAAGAAGAAGCTCTGTACTGACCCGTATCAAACAATAGAGCCGAGGAGACACAAACACACAGAAACACTCATGCGCTCACAGGGAGAACGAGATAAGCTGAAAGCGGGTTTATTCCACATTTTAGAGCCAGAAAGCTACAAATACTAAGCTCACAGAGTTCTTCTGGACATAGACAAAGACTCTTCCTACAATAGCCAATAAATCCACCAACTCAACAATAGCTGGTGTGTGTGGCCAGTGATTCTCTCCGAGTGCTCTGCTGTCCACATCTGAGCTTTTGAGGGGATTGAAATGGAGATGAGTTTACACAAATGTGAACAATCTACAATACAATTAAACATTAGGAAGAAATACATTTTGTCTTCAGAAAAAAAAGAAAAAAATTAGACATACATTTGTTCTGTATTTTAATAGAATCATGCATTAATTGTTTAGTGTAAGTATTAGCTATTTATTTATTTTACCAATGTTTGAAAGCAGAGTGACAATACTGTCATCATGCTGAGATTTACTCTTGGGGTTCCAGTGAAAAAATAAATAAAATACAAATAAATAAACAAATACATAAAATAAAACCTGACTACTTAATAACAAATGAATACATTAAGTAAATAAGTAAACTCTATTTTTTAACCTTATGATTGGGGTTCCAGTGACACACACACACACACACACACACACACACACACACACACACACACACACACACACACACACACACACACACACACACACACACACACACACACCGGTTTATAAATTGGTATTAATATCAAGAAAGTGATATTCACAAGACGTGAACAGATTTCCCCCCTTAACTCTTGTAATACTTTTCTCTCTGACACTAAACATCCAGTATTGAGGCTTTAACGTTTTTATTTTAACCACAGTGCACATGCTTTTTACCAGAATGGTGACTCTTATCAAATTGAATCATGTTTATTCTGTTTGAGGTCAATCTGACACCAGAAAGAAATGGCATTGCAGGAAAATACAATGAAGAAACCCAAAATAAACACGTGTCAGAGAGTATCTCTACAGCGCTCGTCAAAACCAAAACCAAAATCACAACTGTGAAAAGTCCTTGCACTTACAATAACAGACCCCAAACAGAAGCACTGTATATATGTACTACCATTTTAAGGGAAGACATCATGGATGTTGTAACGTGTTCATTATAAGATCAGAAAGGAGAATAACCTGATTTCATTGTGAAGTGTTTTAAGATATTATAAAGGCCTTGGGTTTTGAAATTGCGGTAACACCTTTATTTTGATGGTTTTCTTTCGACATTCTGTTGGCTGCACGTACCGTTATACATGTTACAGTAGCAGTCATTCGAGTATTAGTAGACTGATGATTAATATCTGCTAACTCTTTATTCTGATGCTCCTCAACACTCTTTCTACTGACTATAAGCAACTTTGCAACTACAGCCTCAATTCCAGAAAAGTTGGGACATTTAGTAAAATGCAATAAAATCAAGAATCTGTGATTACTGAAGTTCATTCTCTTTAACTATTAGTCTATAAAAGTGACAAAAGTACAAAGAAAATATTGTCAATGTTTTCACTGACCAACTTAATTGTATTTCGTAAATATAAACACGTTTTGATTTTGATGGCTGCAACATGCTCCAAAACAGTTGAGACAGAGGCACATAAAAGTGAAAAGATTATTTAATATCCGGTTTCACTTTATTTGGATCATTCTCAGGGGCGTGCACAGGGGGGTTGCTCAGGTTGCCCGGGCAACTGCCCGATTGCCCTTCTCGACTCACGTTGCCCTACTTAGGGGGAATAAATAAATAGTACAATGATGCAGAATTTCACGTAGGCCTAGATAAATAAAAAAAAATCGCAAAGCCTCATTCACTTCCATTCGGGCACCGAAAGTGAAAGTCAGAATGGGAAGCTAACGCAAACTCTGTTTACGTGGCTGCAGTGCTGCGCGCGACCGCTGTAGCTATAAATCATGCGCAGTTGCCCAGTTACCATACGTACCACCAGAACTGAATGTACGGGAAGCCAAAAGGTTAAAAAAAGGATTGTATTTTTTCCCGAAATCTAAGCGTTTTTTTTAATTTATTTTATTATTAGAAGCGAGTTTTTCCCCATCTGTCAATTCAATACAGATGATTTATTTTCCATTTTTTTAATAAATAAATGATAATAATTAGAAAAAAGAATAAACAATAATATGAGGAACTGTTTTTCTCATGTAGCCTATTTTGGTGACATTTAACATATACATTTTGTATTCTGTTTACAAAGTTGTATATCATAAACCTGTCATCTCTGACGTTTTGCAATCTTTATAAATAATAATAAGACCATAATATGAGGCATTGAGTTTGGACATAAACACGGTCAGATAAGGCAATTTGTACGGGCAAAATTCAACTGAATATATGGATTTTCATGACTCATGTTTTTCTGTGTTATTATTAGTAGTAGTTAAGGTGATTAGCGATTGTAATAAAGACTCTGTTATTCTCAGTTCTTCATATAGCCCGTGAGTTCTTTTTTTTGGGGGGGGGGGGGGGGGGCTTTTTTCACATCACATGCCCTTTTTTTTCAGGTCAGAGCAACTGCCCCTCAAAATTCCTGTGCAGGTCCCTGATCATTCTGTTGACTATAAGTAACATATGCACCCACATGTCTATTTCTCTCATTAGAGTGTAAGTAGAGTATGAGTAGACTGTTAGGGTTCAGGTTAGTAGAAAAAGTTGACTTGTAGTTGCAAAGTTACTTATAATCATCAGAATGTTCAAAATGGACCATCAAAATAACGTGTTACCAAATATCCAAGTTAAACTCTTTACAAGAGAGGCATGTTTCCCCCTGTGTCACATCAGCTTTCCTCATCATTACACTATTTAATTGCTTGGGAACTGAGGATACTGATGCTGTTTTGCATGTGAATGTTTTGTCTGGTATAAGTCTTCTGCTCAACAGTCCGTGTCGTCGTGTCTGATTCTCCCGGGTCATACATGATCAATACGAGACAGATCTGGACTGCGGTCAGGCACATCCCTTCTACAGTGTACAGTGTCTACAAACCTTTTGTTATAGCATGTGCAGAATGAGGCCTTGGATTGTCTTGCTTCCCTGGATAGATGTCATCTTGATGGCAGTGTCTGTCTTTGTACAATCCCAGTATACGCCTCCATGTCAGTGGGACCTTCACACAAATGCTATTCACATGCCGTTTGCGCTGATGCTCATCCATAACATGACAGATGTTTGCTTTTGCAGAACATCATGAGATCTCGATGCCCGTTTTTCCCCAAAACACGCTGAAACATAGACTCGTCTGACCACAGCACACATTTCCACTGTGTTTCAGAGCATCTGAGATGCACTTTCAATGGACGTCTCCTGACTTGCTCTACATAGACTGAGATTTAAAGGCATAGTTCACCCAAAAATGAAAATTCTGTCAGTAATTACTCACCCTCATGTTGTTCCAACCCGGTAAGACCTTCGTTCATCTTCCGAACACAAATGAAGATATTTGTGATGAAATCTGAGCGCTTGCTCACTCCTCCATAGGCTTCTTAAGGGATCGAAACTGGCCGGCAGAAAAGTTATGAAAGACATAGCGCTTCTGTGTTGTACGTCACACGCATCACACACATGACCAGCGTCGGCCAATAGCGAGCCTGCGTGTGAAGTACGACACAGAAGCTGTGTGCTGTTCCACTACGTGAAATCTCAAAGCCCACAGGGTAGGAAATGAGTAGTTGAATAAAGCCGTTATTTTTGTTTGTTTTTTGCGCACAAAAAGTATTCTCGTCACTTGATAAACTTAAGATTGAGCCACTGTAGTCACTTGGACTATTTTAACGACGTCTTTCATAACTTTTCGGCCGGCCAGTTTCAATCCCTTAAGAAGCCTATGGAGGAGTGATCCAGCGCTCAGATTTAATCACAAATATCTCCATTTGTGTTCCAAAGATGAACGAAAGTCTTACGGGGCTGAACAACATGAGGGTGAGTAAATACTGACAGAATTTTCATTTTTGGGTGAACTATCCCTTTAACTGGAATATTTTCACAATGTATGCTCAACCTGATCTCATGAAATGCATGTCTATAGAGTTTTTACGTGCATGATACGCACTGTAAACCCCTTGGGTAGGATTAGTGGTGGGGATATGTGCGTATTACACGCCATAAAGTGCGTATCATATGCACGTGAAAACTAATTTTCGCGTATAAATTGCACGATAAATACAATGCGTGCTATAGACATGCATTTCACAAGATCAGGCTGGTAGGCTAGAAGCTAAAGATCTAAATACTTTCAAATGTTCGACAGTTCTCTTAAGATATTTGGCACAAAGTGAGCCATGACCCATCCCTGGTGGATGCTCTTTTATACCCAAACACGAAACCCTCACCTATTACCAGTTCATCTACTGACTGTATAGACTGTTTCATAAGAGTTTAACTTGTATATTCTATAATCTTCTCACTTTTATTTATTCTCTGTCCCAACTGTTTTTGGAGCGTGTTGCAGCCATCAAAATCAAAATGTGTTTGTATTTACAAAAAACACTTAAGTTGCTCAATGAAAACATTGAAAATATTTTATTTGTACTTTTGTCAGTTAAATAAAGGTTAAACAGAATTTAAAAAATGACATATTCTTGATTTTATTGCATTTTACAAAATGTACTAACTTTTCTGGAATTGGGGTTGTGCATGCCAATTTATTCTACTAACCTTTGAAAAAGTAACTTAGTTACTTTACAGATTAATTGATTTTAAAAGTAACTAAGTTACTTTACAAGTTACTTTATTATTTACATTCAGCAGTTGTCAACAACACCCCCGCCTCCTCAACATCAAAATGACAACCGGTTTTGGCAAAACTCACTTTATTGGAAGTGTATTTTTAACAGTAACGTCAACAGTGTATCTCCTGACATTTAAAGTTGAACTTAAAAACTATTTCCTGAAAAAATATGTTTTTACAAAAAATAAAAGACAGTCTTTCTTGACTTCACTTAACATAAATACTTGTTTTTATTAAAAAAAATAAAAAATAAAGATAAAGACTATCAAATGTATTGACCTGAGATATTTAACTGTTATCACTGTAATGTTTATTATGGCACGAAATGAGGGCGAGTCAACCGTGTTCAATGCAGCATTTCCCCCACAACTTCTTCAACTCTCCCCCACTGGTTTTGCACCAAAGTCCAGTTTTGTTGTTCGGGTGCCGGGGGCCTCCTGCTCTCTGCTTCACATCACCTGGTGTGACTAGCTCTATAAGTTTGGCTGTGCAGTGCTGCGACTCCAAATGTTTTTTTAAATTCGACGTAGTGTTTCTGTAGCTAGATAGCAGAGAGAGTTTACAACGGACCTTAATGTTGCCATCTTTAGCTGACACAAACTCAAAATAATGACTGTATTTCCAGCTAGAAAACGTGCATCTCTCTCCTCCCTCCATTGTTGTGCACGTTTGTGTCGCTGAGTGGTACGTACACGTGACGTGAACCTCATGCTGAAAACGTGACTTTTCGCATACGTGACTTCACTCCCCGAGATGCAAGAAGAAATAAATATATATTTTTACTAAGGAAACTGACAAAAATAGTAACGCACAGTGACTTGGATAAGTAACTTTAATCTGATTACTGGTTTGGAAATAGTTGTTACTGAAAAAAGTGGTCAGGTTAGAGTAACCATTGCCGGCATCACTGCTACTAACCCTAACACCTTATTTTACTAACCCTAACAGTCTACTGATGCTCAATTAATACTCTACTGAGAGTTAGTTGACATGTAGGTGCAACATTGCTTATATTCAACAGAATGTCTAAAGGGGGCATTTGAAATATGGTGTAACTGACATTCTTAGTCACATAAAACAGGCGGATGTTCCCGGTAGACTACAGATCTGCGTTTCCCTCAGGACTGTGAGTCTGAGGACTGAGTCCCCAAAGAGATCTAACTCGCATGTTTGGAAGTATAAAGGTCTATGAGTGAGATCTCTTGGATGTCGATCAGTGGGTATCAGGTGTGTGATTTAAATAATTCAACCCTCCTATGTCATTCCTTCATTCTATTTCACTATTTCATTCCTTTCACTTTTCTTTCCTTGAAATATCAAGTGTGTTTCTTACTATGCGACACAGCTGTTGCTCAATATGATTAGATGTCCAATAGTCTTCATATCATATATGAGCCGCCAATCTCAGCATTCATTTGTCTCTGTTTAATCAATAATCTCTTTTAAAGATGTGTTGAGTAGGGTTACAGCCTCTCTGCCGCTCTCCAGTTCAATGTAATGAAGCACAATCACTTTGGACATATCCGCAACAGTGCTTGATTTACAATTAAAATGGATTTAGCATATTCGGAGCTCCAGTAGGAGTTCTGAATGAGGCCTGTCTTGGTAGGATTTATGAGGTTACACATGAAACATGAAAGCATGCGTGGGCTGTACTCTCTGGTCACAGCCAGCAAGTTGCTATGGTTTTAACAAATGAAGTCAAAGGCAGGGTATTTTTCCTCTTTATCTGCACATAAAAGCTTCATTCCACACACAGGGCAGCAAAAATGAAATATCATATATAGAGATGGATAGTCGTTTTACTCATATCATTTACAAAATGAACTACTTTAAAATAATACTTGAGTGTGAATTGAATGTTGTTGTTTTTTCAGGGAATTAAATGCATTTATTTGCAATTAAATGTTAATGTATTTAGTTTAAATGTTTAAATGCAGTTAAGACTTAAGTATATCTAATTTCACAATTACTTTGATTGTCTTGAAAATATGGTTAACATGTACTGCTGAATATTTAGTAAAAATAGATTTGTCATTGCACTTTACATGTGCTTTAGTCAACACATTAAAATAAGTGAAAATGTATGTATAATAACATTTAATTTGACATTATTACAAAGTGCACGTATTAAACTTGTACTTAAGGAACAGTTTTGAACGTGTACTCTCTTTAAGTATGTTTAAACGCCATTTCCTTTAGTTATTTTTTATTATCTGTATTTATGTTAAAAATATACTTTTAAGATTTGAAGTGCACATACAATACACTACATCTTCATGCATCCAAAGCAAGAATCCTACAGAAATCTCCTCTGTGTTCCATGGAAATACAAAACAGCATATGGAAACAAAATGTATATTTTATTGTTTATTTCATGAAATGTATTCATCTAGCTCAAGTTCATCTTCACAACATATTGCAGGTGTGCAGTGTGTTGTCAAACTGTAAAGATGCATCCATCATTTCCATGCTGTGATGTTAGGCATTCTGCAGATGTTAAACTGAGAGGAGGAATAAGAGGAAGGAAAAAACAATCCATGCAGGAACATCACTCATGTGCAACTATCATACAACCCATATGCAATATTTAGAAGCCACCCTGTTTCCGACGGGTTTCTGACTAATCAAATTTGTTACTTATTTCTCCATTGTTTATTGCGCTAGATCCTTGTAATATGTAATGAAAACCTCTCATCCTGTTTTATCCAGAAGACTAAAACCAGACTTATTCTCCACAGATGTACTGCAACAGGTTGTGCAAAAAAAAAAAAAAAAAAAAAATCATGTGGTCTAAATGAGGCACATGTGCTGTTTTCTCCCAGCAGAGAGCATCTGTGGCCCTGTCAACATACACTGGCATCCATGATGAATTATACCAACCTGACGAAGCCCTCAGTGACAATCCCACTAATGACTCACTGCGCTTTGTCTTGCCTGAATTATGATGCCGATAGCTTGGGATTCAAGAGATGGTTTCCACGAGGAACAGTCTCGCTTGCTCTCCCTCTCGCTCTGCCTTTCTTCTTCTTCTTCTTCTTCTTCCTCGAGTGCAGATGAAGCAGAAAGTGAAGTGGACGACAGCAGGGATGAGAGGCTGCTCAAACAGAAACTTAACAGCTTTATATGAATGTGGCCCAAAGAAAACTGCACCTGATTCTACACTGCTGAGAATGAATATGCTACTAAACATTATCAAATCAAGACACAATTACATAAGAAGCGAAGGGACTTTAGATATAGGGCCAGATTTACTAACAGCTTGCACCAGCGCAAACCCTCTTTTGCCATTAAAAAACTATTGTCAGGATTTACAGGATTTAGGGCTGACCTTATTGCATATGCCTATGCATTTGTAGGAGTTTCTCTTTCAGACACACAATTTATGGGAGGAGAGTATTTCAATCAATCATGCATGGTGATTTACTAAGGTTTGCGCTTGTTAATTTACTGGTATTTGCACCATTATTTACCACCCCAAAAAACACGTCTTAAATGGGTCCTATAATGCTTTTCCACTTTTTTCCACTTTAGTTAGTGTGTAATGTTTCTGTTTGAGCATAAAAAAAATCTGTGAGGTTACAAAGCTCAAAGTCCACTCCAAAGGGACATATTTAGTTTAACAGAATCCCCTCTCCAAGAAGTGCACCGGATGGCTAACTTGAATAATCGCCGCCCATGGAATCAGCAGAAAGGGGAAGAGTTGTGTTTGATCCGCGCGAGAGAAGACAGTGTTGTCGCTGTCAAAGAGATTGACACAACATTTCCAAAACTTTGTTTGACCTTCCTAAGGCTGACGAACTTATGGTTAAAACTCATTGTGAACACTGTTCCTGAACATTATTACCCCAAGGTTTTGTTGTGTGCTGTACATTTTATGGAGAACAGCTTGTTTTCTGTTGTTTTGTAAGCTCTTGCTTTTGTAAGACAACATAAAAAAAATAAAAAAAAATAAAACATTGCACTCTGAAACGTCCTGTGTAACCCTGTGTCCTAAATGAAATCCATTCTGCACAGTCCTGTTTTTCGGTAACATTGTCAGGGTCTGAATCGTGTTCGAAATTGATGCCATCCTCCATATTTACATGAAAGAACTGTACATTAAAAGAACAGATATGGAAGGGCAGGACATTCCCCGAACACCTGCTAAGCACTGGGCCAACTAACCAATCACAGCACATTTTGTATTTCAGAAGGAGGGGCTTCATCGAAACAGGGACTGTTCTGCGTGTTCTAGCCAGACTGGGTGAGAGGTGTTGTAATAATGTAAAATATGTGAAAAATAATGTGTTTTTTGAACAATCAAGCATTAAAACTATTCTAGAACACCCCAAATACAAAATGCAAGACTTCGTGAAAGGGCATAATAGGACCCCTTCATTACCAGACGCTAATTTGCGCTGCTCTTGGTAGAATGCATTATGGAAATTATTGTCTGTGTTCTTTAATTTGCGTCTCGTCAGTAGATCATGAGCTGAACTTTCCACTGCCATCGGCACTTTTATGGAATTGCGCTCTCACGCTAATTTGCCCTGTTTAGTAAATCTGGCTCTAAGTCTTATTTTCTGAAAAAAAATATCAAAATTAAGTGATTTCATGCAGGAAACACACACACACACACACACACACACACACACATAATACACACTTAATATCTCAAGTTATTTCCTTCTAAAGTAAAAGCTATCTTGATTTGAGATTTTTTTTTTTGATATTTTAGACGATTTTAAGCTAAAAGGTACTTTTAAGAAATGAATTTTCAGCAGTGTTACATTTAACAGGATGAATTGAAACCTTGCGGATGGGGGCTTGGTTTTATGGTGCTAGATTGTTGATTGCTATTTAGCAGAGTAAGTGTTCGCCTGAATATGAAGTAGCTATACAAACTAATAGGTTTAATAATGTAGAGAATTTAAAAATCAGACATGGAGAAATTACTAGATTTAATAAGCACCCTGCAGCCCAGACTCTCCAAAGAAAGTCATTTTTTGTTAACTTCCTTTCATGTCTTTGTAAGAACATTCCATTACTTTTAATCTTTACAGAAACAATGATGAACTGAAAATGGAATTAAATTAACAGTCAACTATAAACTAAATGTTTTTATTTATTTATAATTCGTATAAGTCTTCTTAAGCTCTGTCTACTTATAAATATAATGTGATGTATCTAATTTTCCCTCTGAAATGAATTCGTTCACATCACTAACTCTGATATTCAGGGCTCAAAGAAAATCCAGAGTTTCCCACTGGTAGCTACAGCATTATAGTGTTCTCATGTTGTAAATGTGATCATTTCGACATGACTTGAAGGCAGCACAGCACACTTCTTTTTAGCGTCACAGTAAGCGGACTAGCCAGACATAATCCCAGAACAACAGGAGAGACTGTAGAGCTCGGATGTTGAGCAGATCGCCATGGCATAAGCGCTGGCATGCCTGGGGAGAAAAATAAATGTGGTAACCTACAACCCTTTCACTTCATCTTCACAAGATCCATGTTAAAAACAGCCTTTCACTTATCTTTAAAGACTGCATTTGCCAACTGAATGGAAGTTCACTCTGTTGTATACAAGTCTTTCCTAAAACCGCGCGCTTGGCAGGATTATGTGGAAAACACGCACTCTTTTTGGACATATAAACAAGTGTACATTCAGCAATTCCCTTGTGAAAAAGAAGTGTGCTTAATTGTACTGAATGTGCACTTGTACTGTACTTCAAATCTTGAAAGTATATTTACCAAGATTTTTTTTTTTCAGCAAGAAGTTTACAGTATTAAATATGAAAAAAAAGACACTGGTAATGTCTCTCTCAATCAGAATTACACATCAAGTTGAAGATTTCCATGTCAAAGAAGGCGGAGCCTCAGAGCCACACCTAGTACATCATCACAACGGACCAATGGCAGTTCGCAGTTGTTTTGAATTCCCGAAACGAACTTCGTTTTGGCCTGATTTTGTTTTAAATGACATCACACAAGTGGACAATTGCATTTTCATCATTACAAATTTGTGATTACAAATACATAGTTTCAATAGAAATGGCTATATTGAGTTTACCATAAGTGCTTGTCAGTACTTTTGTCAGTACATCACAAATAAACATGTACTGAAATCCTACTTAAGTTAACTAGGTCAAAAAAAAACACTCTTAAGTTCAGCTAACTGCATTCAGTATGAATTTAAACAATATTACATTTTAATTTAATTGTAATTAACATGCAATGAAGGTCACATTCAGTTCACATTTAAGCATTTTCCATACTAAAAGTAAGGGTTTCAAACAACTCTGTTTATACAAGAAGTTAAATTAGGCCTACAATGCACATTTTCACCAGTTAGTTAATAGACGATGAGGTATCAGTGGGACACTACATTGACTAAACAAATACATATTTATTACTTTATTGTAGATAAATTTCCTCATACTCACTCGTTTCATTTGCTGTGGATGAATATTGTTGGTGTTACAGGGCTTACAGTGGGATTGCGCATATTGCAAATAATTTTACTCATTCCCGCAGATTTTGAGCTCACACCCAAAGTGCGCACAAATAAAGCCACCTCTCATAATTAAATTGAGTTCTTTTTTAAGCTACATATTGTGCTTTAACAGCCAAAAAAAACACAAAATAATGTCAAAATGCCGGTCTTGATGAGTTTTTACATAAACACAGTCAGTTATGTTTTAAGTGAAAGTAAACAGTTGAGAAAGAAAACACGTGTATAATACACAGTATAATGGATCCATGCGTCAGGTCTTAAAGTGACAGCTGCCAAATTATGAGGTAATATAAAAAATATCAATATTGCAGTTTTTTTTCCCCCCATGGTATCAATGTCAAACTTGTGTCTAGTGGCTAGTAACTTTGGAAAACCACTAGCCACAGTGGCTGGTGAGCAAAATAAATAATATCAAGCCCTGAATGGTGAAGTATTTGATTTTGCAGCGGGTTTAGCTGACATTTATTTAACTGTGGTAGAGCCAACGAAAGATGATTTATCTGGCGTGAGATGAAACTCGACAGATTGCGGCATGAACATTTCCTGTAGAAATTCATTTTTAAAAAGTCAGCACTCCTGAAAGTCATAACTTACACATGGTCTATTGGTCACATGGGAACAGTCCGTACACTTGCAGGAAAGAGGCTTGCGGAAAATAATAACTTCCATAGCTATTTAATACACTTTTGTAAGGAGCTTTGATGTACATGGCCACTGAAATATTGATCACTGAGAATTTATGGTTGTACTAGCTTGAAAGACTTTCCGTAAAGCAGTGCGTAAGCAAAAGAACACAACAGTCCTTCTGTATGTCTCCTCTCATCTGAGAGGTGAAGGGAGATAACCGCTTTACAGAGCCGGTCGCTGCTTTCAGGGCGATGGTGTGCAAATATATGAGCCAAAACATCTCTTTGCAGTTCTCGAGCAAGACATTATCCTCTTTAGTACATCGATCTGTCTCTTTTTCTCCGTCCGCATTGCTTATCAGTCTCTTATATCATGGTCCCTTTAAAAGATTTTACACTTCAAGGACAGAGGAGCCATTTTCAGCCAAGACCAAACAATAAAAGCCCCCATAACAAACTAAACATGAGCTTGAAATAGTGCTTTTTAATGATACCAAGCAGCGTATCAAATCTGTAAAAATACAAACCTAATGGTACGGATCCTAATAAGACACTGAATCAAATTGCTACATAATTCACACCTGAAGAGTAACAAATTAATTCTGTCATCTTCTGCCCAATCTGAATGGAATAATCCAATGTTCTACCGATGATACAAGCTAAATGCAGTCATGTCGCATATATCTCATCCAGTCAGGTTTAGTGGATAATTAGAGAACATGGGAACACACTACACATCTTTCCCAAAAGGAAAGAAAAGAAAGATGAAAGGAGAAAGAGAGAGACCGTTAGCTAGCGTGTCAATTAAGCAAACGTGACAGATAAAGCATCCATGTAAATGCTAGTTTGGCATAAAAATAGACAAGGTACATATTAATGAGATCCAGTTGGAGTCAGCAGCGGAATCGTGCAGACATTGATTATTCCAATGAACCTGCGGAGGGCGACAGATTCGTGATCTTATCAAAGTGTAACGAGGAGGAGAACCGCGGCGGACAAAGTAGATGTCAGAATTATGTGGAGAAATCAGCCCTACCTGACAAATCCTCCACACTGTTGCTTCAGCAAGACGATGTGCGTCCGTAAGCAGAGCAGATGAGAAGGCTCTTGAATCTCATGAAACGACATTCAGTCCTTGTTAAGCCTTGCGTTGTGAACACACATTAAAAGCCTTCGACAAAGTAAACACTCCGAAGTCACTTCAGGTGTGGTTCTCGTTATTAACCGAATAATCATGACATTCACATAACTACGGTAAAGTGCTGTAATGAATAACCGAGCTGAGTGTTTATTGTACTCCATGCAAATGGCAACCGATGTGTGTCTTAAATATCCTTGTCAGGCTGTGAAACTTACTTAACTCTCAGGAAGACTGTAAAACAACCAGGTGTACACACACACACACACACACACACACACACATGCACGCACGCACGCACGCACGCACGCACGCACGCACACACACACACACACATGTTGGGCTTCCATGTTTTGTGGGGACTTTCCATTGACATAATGATGTTTATACAAACTGTATATTGTCTCCCTTACCCTAACCTTCCCCCTAAAGTACACTTTAACCATATGTCAAATACAGTGAAAGCAATTCTGAAATTACATAGTAAGATGTGTTTAAGACCTAATTATGCAGGGTTCATCTAATTGGATTAATGTAAATTCAAACGAATACATTTTATTTAATTGCGGTTAACATACATTTAAGTGTCTGAAGTCATTACATTCAGGACAATTTTTAAAGTACATTATTCCTGTAATAAGTCAGTACTCTTTTAAAAGTGTGCTACTCTTTCTCACAAGGGAATAAAATTGTATACTGTGAATATTGTTGGCTCTTGAAATTTCTCATGTCCCTCTACTGTACTGAAAGTTGCTTTTGATAAGTGTCTGTAAATGCTAATGTAGAACCAATGGCACACTCTTAAAAATAAAGGTTCCAAAATAGGGGTCATAGAAGAACCATTTTGGTTCCCAAAAAACCTTTTAGTGAATCGTTCTAAAAGAACCATTTTCTGAGATGATTTTGCTGCTCATTCCACCTAGTGTCAGTTCAGAAGTCCAAAAGTCAATGTTTTATTAACTTTGAGAAAGGTTTGTGTAAGATAAATAATCATTCTGTTAATTTAATGTAATGGTTCTTTATCTGCATCATTGACTCCATAAAGAACCATTTTGTTCCACAAAAGTTTATTTATAGTGGAAAAAGGTTCTTTACATTATTAATATGTTCAAAAATGGTTCTTTTCAGAACGATTCACTAAAAGGTTTTTTGGGAACCAAAATGGTTCTTCTATGACCCCTATTTTGGAACCTTTATTTTTAAGAGTGCAGTAACTGTCATCATAAAGACTGCTTGTATATCACTATCGCAATTGCAATGTAAGAAAGGTTGTCTTTTATTTTTATAAGTCATCAAAATGAGGAACAAAAAGGGTCATTTTGGGACAAATAGGCTCTTTTCCAAAGCGTAGTGAGCATAGGCAGCCTTTAAAGGAGTAGTTCACTTTTAAAAAAACTTTTGCTGATAATTTACTCACCCCCGTGTCATCCAGGATGTCCATGTCTTTCTTTCTACAGTCGAAAAGAAATTAAGGCTTTTAATGAAAACATTCCAGGATTTTTCTCCATATAATGGACTTCAATGGGGTCCAAACGGTTCAATGTCCAAATGAGCGTTTCAGTGCAGCTTCAAAGGGCTTTAAACACCAGACGATGAATAAGGGTCTTATCTAGCGAAACGATCACTCATTTCAAAAATAAATACAAAACTTTAAGTTTTATAGGCACAAACGCTCGCCTTGCTCTGTTCTGTGATGCGTGCTAGTGACGTCACGTAATACGCAATTACGTTGAAAAGGTCACGCTTCTTGACGTTTGTGGAAGTACCGAGTCAGTGTTTACAAGTTGAACGCGCAAACAAAGTCAAACGCCGTTTACAAAAAAAGGAAATTAAAAGGTAAAACAACGATGTTGGGCGATTTTGAACTTAGAGGAGAAGCTGAGATGCAGTTTTTCACCTTTCTGAACCGGAATACACAGGAAAAGCGTGACCTTTTCAGCGTAATTGTGTATTACGTGACGTCACGAACACGCATCACAGAACAGAGCAAGGCGAGCGTTTGTGCTTATAAAACTTAAAGTTTTTTTATTTATTTTTGAAATGACGATGGTTTTGCTAGATAAGACCCTTATGCATCGTCTGGTGTCGTTTAAAGCCCTTTGAAGCTGCACTGAAACGCTCATTTGGACCTTGAACCGTTTGGGTCCCATTGAAGTCCATTATATGGAGAAAAATCCTGGAATGTTTTCATCAAAAGCCTTAATTTCTTTTCGACTGAAGAAAGAAAGACATGGACATCTTGGATGACACGGGGCGAGTACATTTTCAGCAAAAGTTTTTTAAAAAGTGAACTAATCCTTTAAAGGCTTGATAGATGTGCTCCATTTGTGAATGTTGCTCCTTCTAACGGTGTGTGTCCACTGGCACGGAGTGAGCTGAGCTGAGCAGGTGTTGTCAGTTCATTCCCATGGGATCCGCGCTACACGCTTGTACAGGGAATTGAGGGATTGACAGGGGTTTGGAGAAAGATTTGCAACTTTATGCAAATGTCAGGCAGCCAATCGCTCTGAGATGCAGGTAGTGATGCTGAAATGCTGTCATGAGCTTTTTTAAATCTGCTGAAGTTGCTGCAGAGTTTACTGCGTAAATCATATTAGGTGCATCCCAATTCACATAATACAAAATGGCATAAAGTGCATAAATATTGTGAGTAATGTGTTACACTGACAATTCCAAAAAGATAAAGTACACTTCAAAACCCCTGATGATGTACTTAATAAAGTGTGGAATTTTGGACACTTCATGCACTCAACAAAATTAACTTCACTAGATGGTACATTATATGCACCGTGCATAATATATTTCATATGCAGTTTGTATGCTTTCATTGTGACTGGGATAACAAAAGTTTATGACATTTACACTGTAACTTTACTTAAGGGGCAATCTAGAGTTTTGAACATGTGCCGTAAGAAAAATTTGAATAAGAAGTGCACTTAATTAGATTGTATGTGCATTTGTAGTGTACTTCGAAACTTAAAAGTATATTTAAAAACACTGTTGCAGATAATATAATATTTATTAAATAAAAGGCCATTTACTTAAAGAGAGTAGACTTTCATGACTACACTTAAGTATACTTTTAAAAGTACACTTTGTAATATTGTTAAACTTAGTTTAACTAGTAGTTTCTTACTAGAACCAGGAAATATGACCATATTAGCCCGGTTCTGTCAACACTGCATTGGCTGCCTATTAAACATCGTATAAATTTTAAAATATTGTTGATTACTTACTAAGCACTAAATGGTTTAGCTCCGCAGTACTTGAGCGAGCTCTTAACGCATTATAGTCCTTCACGTCTATTGCAATCTCAAAATTCAGGCCAGTTGATAATACCTAGAATATCAAAATCGACTGCGGGCGGTAGATCCTTTTCCTATTTAGCACCAAAACGTTGGAACAGTCTTCCTACCATTGTCCGGGAAGCAGACACACTCTGTCAGTTCAAAGCTAGACTAAAGACACATCTCTTTGACCTAGCATACAGATAATATATTATAGACTTCTATAATTCAATGTTAGGCTGCATAGATTAGGTCAGCCGGAACTGGGAACACTTCCCTTAAATCCTGATGTACTCGTTACATCATCATAAGAAGAATGGCATCTACGCTAATTTTAGTGTCTTTGTTTATCCCGAGGTTTTCCCGCAGCCGACCGGATGCTGAAGTGCCAACTAGCCTCTCCCTATGGAGGATCCCTTTCCCACTCTACAGATAAAACGTTGTGATTCCGGTACGCGTACCCACCCCGAAGTGATAAAATAAAACAAAATTCTGTATCAAATTACAGTTACTGTAAATCCGGCCTCTAGTTCATAAACGCCAGAGGAGAACTGGCCCCCGACTGAGCCTGGGTTCTCCCAAGGTTTTTTTTTCTCCAGTAGGTCACCTGATGGAGTTTTAGGACACCAGTGGGTCACCTGATGGAGTTTTAGGACACCATTAGGTCACCTGATGGAGTTTTAGGACACCAGTAGGTCACCTGATGGAGTTTTAGGACACCAGTGGGTCACCTGATGGAGTTTTAGGACACCATTAGGTCACCTGATGGAGTTTTAGGACACCAGTAGGTCACCTGATGGAGTTTTAGTACACCAGTAGGTCACCTGATGGAGTTTTAGTACACCAGTAGGTCACCTGATGGAGTTTTAGTACACCAGTAGGTCACCTGATGGAGTTTTAGGACACCAGTAGGTCACTTGATGGAGTTTTAGGACACCAGTGGGTCACCTGATGGAGTTTTAGGACACCAGTGGGTCACCTGATGGAGTTTTAGGACACCAGTGGGTCACCTGATGGAGTTTTTCGTTTCCTTGCCACTGTTGCCTTTGGCTTGCTCAGTTGGGGATATTCAAATGAATTAACCAAGCATTAATACCATTGATCAGCCCTACCAAACGTGGATGTTTTTTCACTAAGAAACAAACATTGTTATGTTGTTTGATTGATATTGTGAAGCTGCTTTGATGCAATTTATATTGTGAAAAGCGCTATATAAATACACTTGACTTGACTTTAATAATCCATTGATGTTTTAAAGAAGTAAACTCATTTTGATGTTGACTAACATACTAAAGCACTTGTAAAGTACTCGATTATAATTTGAACTGTAGTGTGTTATTTGATATTACACTAAAAGTTGATATATTTTAAATGTTCTAAATTACAACTTCATAATTACAAATGTGCAATTACACACACACACACACACTATATATATATATATATATATATATATATATATATATATATATATATATATATATATATATATATATATATATATATATACTGTATATGTATAAATTACATTTTAGTTTACCATAAATTTGGCAGTACTCTTAAATCACATATAAAGATGTAGTTTAGCAGGTCAAATTACATTCTTTAGTTCAACTAATTGCATTTAATATAAACATAAATGTAAACTACAATGCAATTTTAATGCAAGTGTAAATAACAATGTCCGAAAACATTCAATTTGCACCTAAAAGTGTATTATTTCCGTAATAAGCACTCTTATTAAAATCATCCTAAAATGTACTTTCTTTTCTCAGGGGGATGCATAATACATGGTAATTATTATTATTTTATTAAAAAAGGCACATGCATGTTCTAGTAGACGGCTAGAGCCCGGGTCGAGCTGAAGGTCTGGGATCAGTTTGCGCTGTATGAGTCAAAGGCCCTGTTGGTCCATTTCCTTTGCCAATCTCAGCCTAAATCTCTGAAGGCTTTTCTCGTGACCCGGTCTGTGATCTAGCCCTGTGCCAGTGACACGTGACCTGCACTGTTTGACAGATATACACAAGAGAAAATCATCATAGCAACAACAAAATAGCCCAGTTATTTTCATGAAATAGTGCTGCTAGAGTTATGAATGCCCTGCAAATTTTCACGACATCCGCCACTGACACTAAACACAATTATTTGGACTCTTTGTCAGTGACTATAAGAAGCACAGTGTGAAATGTTGAAGCGCATAATGAGAACATGAAGAAACGAATGCTTTTATTTATATAAAGATGTGATAATTATCTGTTAGGTGACATACTTTAAAGCCGATGACAAATACTTGAAGGAACATAACAAGAGCTTTAAAGTAGCTTAATTTGTTCCGTCTGTGTCTCCGGGCCCATGATGGAAATCTACAGGGCAGTAATTGCAGAGAGGCGTCGATGAGCAAATGCAGATTGTGGCGTTCTCAGGCTTGTTTTCAGCTCACCGTGATGGATTGTGACACGAGAAGATTCAGCATTTCTGTTCGAAACCTCTTTGTCGACACTCACCCATCAATCTGCTCCGCTGGCTCGGACGCCACTGATGGTGTATGATTGCAATGGTCCTTTCTTTTTCCACCTCCATTTCCTCACTCAAGCCGTGTCTAACCCCTCTCCAGATCTAGTCACAACTGAGTGCTTGCGTTTTACACGTATACATATGTGACTCATTTGTAGGAGAGACAAATCACAAGGTTAGAATAAATGCTAGCACCACGGATGAAGACAAACTTTCAGGAAAACGTGTCGCTCAATTCCTTTGTGTCCCAGTGGGTTTCACCAATAAATCCTTGTCAGCCATTGTGAAAAAGAAGAATCTTGACCCACTTACAATATGTAAGAATTTTCATGCTTTAATCACTTTTTTATTGCCAGTGCATGAACAGCTTGTAATGTAACTCAACTTCCCCACTTCCTAAGCTGTTTATGAAAGCCTGCAGTCTGACTTTTCACGTGAAGGAAAATCAAAAGTAAGTGACATTTACACGCGCTCCTGTGAACCTCTCTTTCATTTAATGACACACAGATGCTTATACAATCTTCAGGATAATGCCGAAAGAGCCATTCTGCACTGTAATGTCAATGTGTCATGTATTCATACCATTCATATCCTTATATAGTCTATAGTCTCAAATATACTTTATAATCAGTCTGACATATAAGTGTAATTTTAATGACCTCATCTGTCGACATGATGCATGATGTAATTGAACTGATGTAAACATATCCACATCATTATGATCAGATGTTTTCTGAAATGCTGTTTTCTCTTGTGTGTTTATTCTGTTATTGAGAGGAAAGTGCAACAGATGTTTACATACTCATCTAAACGTCGTTCTCAGCAGCAGTGGACGGTGTTGGGATGTTCGTTAACAGTTTATCACTGCAAAGGCATTTCCAACTTCTTTACTTCTAAGCGAAGAACTAACAAGACCTTCGCCGTGAGTGTTGAATCACGTTCAGTCTCTTGAGCGTCACGTGTTCACGAGTACGAGCATGAAGTGCTGCTGCAGTTCACTGAACGGCCACAGGCGGCGCTAAAACAAGGGCTTCTGAATAATACATATAGACCATTTACCTAAGACTTCAAATCCAGCTTTTAATGTTGTTCATATGTTTTATGTGGTGTTTTTAATATACTTTAAGACAAACCACGAGTGAATTCATAAGTGGACAGCATTGCTGAGTATTTTCTGCTTAAAACTGCAGTGAACCAAAGACAGTCTCAAAAACACGGTGTGAAATCGCTGGTGTTTCTGACGTCACAAACGACCTTGTAACCAATCAGATCAACGTGTGCTCGTCAACCAGTGGATCTCTGAGTGAGTGAGTGGAGGCGGGGCTCATTTGCATATGCATAGAAGCACGCATACTAAATGAGGCAAGGGTGTCGAGTTACATTCAAGATATTTTAAGGCCCGAAGACATTTTTTTTTCAAGGAAAAACGCTTAAATATATCATTTTAAAGATGAGTTTTAAATCATACAATTATTGACTCTAGGGGGACTTTAAGTACATCTTTATATGTACAAACTAGCACTAGCTTATATGTGAATAAGAAGCTATTTGAATTTAGGGGATTGAGTTGTTCATGGAAATCCCATTTTCCTTTTCATTGGTGCAAACGGTAAGACTGCTTCTAAAACTTGTAAGATTCAAGTCTACATCATATCTCTGATTGTACCGTATATCCACTAACAACAAGCTACACAATGCAATGTTTATATACCAGTTTAAATGCCAAATGTTGCTAAATACACAGATATGTGCTGGTAGCTACAGTTGCATGATTCTCTGCAAAGTCCAACAGTGAGGTTATTAGGCTGAATTTGTAGCAATCACTCTTTTAAGATAATCTTTAGATTACACGCATAAAGCCTTTGCTCGTATAGAGCTATATTAAATTCCGACTCCAAAGGCCATCATAGATAAGAAGCATTATCCTCCTCATCTGTAATCGATCACTTAATCATTAATCACTGCTTCTCTAAGAGACTTAACATGGATTTTGGCATTTAAGCTTCTAACAACAACATTATAGTTATTTATTATTTATTTTTGCACATCATTCAATTAAAAGCTTGTTAATGTTCTCTGGCAAGTTGTGATTAAACTATTAATCAGTGCCTGATGTGGACATGATTACAAGCCTGCACCACCTTGACATTGTGCTCTTCAGGGACACACATAATGAGTGTTGACCTGAAATGTCGACAGCTGTTTACGTTGTGTTTGTTTAGAATGATACAGTGGAAAACAAGCCATCAAGATTTCAATGCATTGTTAAATAATTATGAACTGTAATATACTCCTGGAACTAATTAACATATTATCATAAGCTCATTGAAGGCAATGCTCTGTCAGCAACAAAAAATATGATCAATTTATTGTCACAGCATTTCTTAAGCTTTGTTATTGTTAGTTAATAAAAATATTAATGTTCATGTTAGTTCACGTGCATTAACTAATGTTAACAGAACAAACGTTTGACCTTAATCTTTTGAAGACGAATACATTCTGTATTGTTCTTCATTAGTTCACGTTAACTAACGTAGATTAATAATGTCAAGATAATTAAACCTTATTGTAAAGTGTTACTGATATTATTAGAAGATATTTAAATCAAAAAATATATTTCCAAACTTTTTTTTTGAAAATAAAAAGTATGATGTGTACATTACATTAGAGATGTACGGAAGTTTGTTTCCCACACTGAATAAAAAAAAGGTTATTGAAACTTTTTAACTCAGAATTCTGAGAAAATGTAAATATTCTGAGCTGACTTTTTTCCTCGAAATTGGACTTGATAACTCGCAAATACGGGCTAATATCTTATAATTGTGAGAAAAAAGTCAACATTGCAAGATTTTAATTTATGTCTTGCAATTGTGACTTTTTTTCTCAGAATTATGAGTGTACATCTTGCTTTAAAATTTGCAATTGTGAAAATTTAGTAAAAATTACTATTTATATTAACATATAAACACAATCACACACACACACACACACACACACACACACACACACACACACACACACACACACACACACACACACACACACACACACACACACACACACCTTTAATGAAACAAAGCATAATGATTGTTTTGCAAAATGTTGAATGCACTTCCTGGCCGTTCCCTCTGGCTGGGCTCTTGCTTCTGGTAATAACACAGATTTCGTCATATCCCTCATCCTCCTGTTTACATGGCCTGAAAGGATTTATAAAATGACAGAGTTGTTTGCTTAGATATGTCTGCTTCTTATTGCACTATTGTGTGCAACACATGCTGTACTAGTTTTGCTGTTGTTAAGTGACAAATACCCATTCAGAGCACATATTTCTGTAGCAAAAATTAAAACATAAACATATATTCATGTGCTCAGATTTGCCATTTGACCATGTTCTGTGTCATAAATCGAGTACAGTGAGCCCTGACAGACACATGCACCAGACAGATATGATGGTTGAGTTGATGTGTGTAATACAATAGCACAACCTTCTGATACAGATGCAAAATACCACAAATGCTCTCAAAGTCACTCTATACAGTTAATCTCTCGAGATTCTGCAAATGATGTCCTCGTTCTGCTTGTCTGCATGCATCTTTATGACCATCCAGGAATACCATCCCACTACAACAGTCCTAGCCACATATGAACACTATACGCTGTACTCTGCTAATAATGCTTCCATTAAAGGCCTTAATATATTTTGCTCTGTTCCAAAACCTAGTAAGCAGCAGTTTATAGAATCATAAACGGCCAGTGGGAAGGTTCTTCGAAAAAGACTCAATTATAGCTCAAATTCAGAGTTATGTGATTCCTTCGTGGAGAAGACAATCTCAGAATGCAGCTCAGTGAAAAAATCGTGCCTGTTGTGTGACATTTGTGCAAAATATTACGTGCATTGATTTCTAAGTGTAATTTCCAGTTAGTGGCGCTAAAAGCTGTTCAGTTTATGTGAAACAGATGAAGATGAATCTGGAAATGTTTCACTACGTTGTTTGTTGTAAGTAGTTTGAAAATGAAATGAATGGCGACTGGCGCTAAAAGTATAATTATCTTTTGCGTCTGAAAAGGACGTAGCACCTGCACTAAACGCTGGGTGAGCAGTTAAAAGACAAACATATGAAGATGGATATGGGATAAAACATCAAAATGTATTAGTTTATAAATCATGCACTATGGATAAAAGTGTTTTAAAAGCCCACTGAAGTCCTTGGAACGCGCAGCTTTGTATAATGCATTGACTTAATTTCCACCAGAACAGGAAGCAAGGGCGGGACATATTTAATGGCCCCTCCATCTTTTCAAAAAGCCAATACCGTTTAGTTTCCCTCAGACTGCAAGTCAAATTTGACAGCACCATGGAAGTGAATTCAAGCGCTGATGAAACATTGGATTCAATAGTAGAGATGTGAATAAATTCTAGCCATTTCATTCTTAACCAACAGTTGGAAAAGAGGCTAAAACTCGAGCGTTTGAGCAACCGAACACACTTCTCCAACCCATATTGCTCTGTGACGTGTGTGTCAACAGTGCTTTGGCCAGGTGGTGTTTATAGCATAGGGGGCGGAGCTTCAGATTCTAAAGAGCTTTTGATTGGGCAGAAGATGTGATGACAAGCTGAAGTCAGCGATGACGTCATAAAAATCCCTGATCCATTTTAGTGGAAGTGAGAGACTATACATTTTGAATGCTCCTAAATGCTAATTTTCAGGCTAACATATCCATACTAAAAGCTAAAAGACATACATTTTGATTTCAGGGGGACTTTAAGGTCGTAACATGTCATGCGTCATTGCTTCCTGCTAATATTCACTTCTGATGTGATGTAATACTACCAAAAATGAATCCTTTATCTCCACACTGAAATCTCAGATGGCCAGACAGTGATTCATCTTTTTTAAATCGTTAAAATATCCGTGTCCATGCTGTGAGTACAGAGACTGTAGTGTACACCGTAAGTTTTTTAATGCTCAGCTGCAGCGGTTTGAAGAGATAATATCCTCAAGTGAAACGAGAATTATTGGAATCGATTGATATGTGCATAGTTGTATTTAAGATGCTCCCTTAGAAGGTTGCTACCTATTTAGGAAGTATACATTGGAACAGATCTACAGTCCACACACACTCTGCTTTACAGTTTCCATCCAAAGGCCATGTGTACTTCCCCTGTGTAAAGAGCATTTCTCAGTGTTTTGATCTTGGACTTGTGTCCTCAGGCCTTTCATATCTTTTCCGTGTTGAAATGAGTCATGTAGCCACATGTCACCTAGACGTTGTGTTGTGAAAACAGCTCTGCATGTGCTTTATGTTCTCGCAGTCAAAACATAAAGAATATGCTCAGACGGCAGCCGTGGGGATGGAAGACGCAACATACGAGTGTGAGGTACGTAGAGGACACTGTAGATATAAGGATGAAGAAGTGGACAAACAAGGGAACACTGGACGGTACCGGGACCCATCAGCTTGCAGCGCTGAGATATCAAAGTGCTGGGATGATCTGAATGCTAATGCTCCAGCCTGTCACTCACTACAGCAATCTTCTGCTTTTGCCATCACTACTATTACACACACACACATTGAGCAGCACAGCCTGACAGGTTTGCTGCCAACCGGCTATGGGGCCAAGCTTCACAAAAAAAAAATATATATATATATATATTTTTTTAAATCTGTCAGTCATCAGAGAAAGGAGAGAGGAGAGGAGGTAGGATGTTTTGCTCACGTCAAGCCCACAAAGCTTCCTCTAACAATGGGCATGATTAATATTTATACCTGTCCAGGTGCCTTCACAAAAAGCTTCAGCGAAGGGTCTGAAGGGCTTCAGAGGAACTTCAGAACAGATAACCGCAGCTCTCACCTGAAGAGAAGAACCTTAAAGAAGTGCTGATGTTTGTTGGCAAGCTGACTGGCATATGTTAATGTCCTGTTTACTTGTTACAACCCTGATGTTTAGTAAAGAAGAACCATGTCACACAACTTTTTTTTTCAGCACTATGGTTTTGCACAAACATAAAAATGTTTGACATATAAAACATGTAAAACTAGTGGAACAAAGTATGTTTAATATCAAATTAAATGTAAAAATGCATTTAAAATCACGAAATATAACCTAAAAACACTTGATGGAGTGGGTCGACTCATAGGGACAGACGACATCATAGGTCGGATACAAAGTGATCGGAAAAAAGTGATCATGGCTGACTTTAAATAGAAAAGTCAAGTCAACTTTATTTATATAGCGCTTTTTACAATACAGATTGTGTCAAAGCAGATTCACAGTGATAACATGAAAATAATAAAACAAAGTTTGTTTCTAGAAGAAAAGTGCGTCATCATCCACTTTAAGTAAGGCAGATCAATAATACTGTGTCCCCAACTCAGCAAGCCAAAAGCCAAGGCAACAGTGGCAAGGGAACAAAACTCCATCAGTGACAGAATGGTAAAAAAAAAACCTTGGGAGAAACCAGGCTCAGTTAATCAGTCCTCCTCTGGCCAACGAATGCACAGTGTAGGATTCTGATTCAGGCAGCATTACAGGTCAGAGGTCAGATTTGATCAGAACATTCAGAATATTATCCAGTTCCATCTGGTTGGAAGTCAGAGTCATCACGCCGGTATGGAGACGAGTGTGTTGAGGATCGATGGGTGTCGTGTCGATGAGGGCTGATGAGGCTGGCACTTCAGGGATTCGTTGTGGATGCGTCCAGGCGCAGGTCCACCATCTGATCTGGATACGGCCCGGATCCGATATAACATTAGCATAGATGACATTCTTCTCATGATGTAACGAGTACATCAGGTGTTATGGGAAGTGTCCCCGGTTTCGGCTGACATAATTTATGTAGCCTAATAATCATTTAACTGATTTGAATAAAATAAATGTATAATGTTCTATATGAATGCCAGGTAAAAGAAATGTGTATTTAGTCTAGATTTGAACTGACAAAGTGTGTCTGCTTCCCGGACAATGGTAGGAAGACTGTTCCAAAGTTTTGGTGCTAAATAGGAAAAGGATCTACCGCCAGCAGTCGATTTTGATATTCTAGGTATTATCAACTGGCCCGAATTTTGAGATCGCAATAGACGTGAAGGACTATAATGCGTTAAGAGCACGCTCAAGCACTGCGGAGCTAAACCATTTAGTGCTTTGTAAGTAATCAGCAATATTTTAAAATGTATATGATATTTAATAGGGAGCCAATGCAGTGTTGACAGAACCAGCTAATATGGTCATACTTCCTGGTTCTGGTAAGAACTCGAGCTGCAGCGTTTTGAACAACTGGACTTTGTTTATTACGCGTGCAGGGCAACCACCCAGTAGAGCATTACAATAATCTAGCCTTGAGGTCATGAACGCATTAACTAATTGTTCCGCATTTGTCAATGAGAGCATATGGCGTAATCTAGATATATTTTTTAAGATGGAAGAATACGGTTTCACAGATGCTATAAACGTGGTTTTCAAATGAAAGATTGGTATCAAAGAGGACACCCAGGTTCCTAACCGACGACGAAGACTTGACAGAGCAGCCATCAGTATTCTGGGTTAATACATGCAGAGGTTTTTTCGCCCAATAATTAGAAACTCTGCTTTTTTTTTCAGAATTAATTGTAGAAAATTATAGTCATTCAAATTTTTATATCAGCTATTCATTCCGTTTTTTTGTGAATTGTTGACTAATTCTCTAGGATCAAGTTGCGTATTTTTTTTAATAAGAAATTTAATAATAGTCAGCTTAAAAGTTCTCGGTACATATTCTAGTGACAAACAAGAATGAATGATATTAAGAAGAGGATCTATGACCTCTGGAAGCATCTCTTTCAGTTGCTTAGTTGGTATAGGGTCTGACATACATGTTGTCGATTTAGATGGTTTAACGAGTTTAAACTATTCTTCCTCTCCTATAGCAATGAATGAATTAACATATTCCTCAGGGAGACTACAATGCACTGTCTGATGCGATACTGTAGTAGAAGGTTGCATAGTTATAATTTCTCTCTAATATTATCAATCTTGTAAGTAAAGAAGTTCATTAAGTCATTACTGCTGTGCTGTTTGGAAACGTCCAGTGTTGGAACACAAACAATACTCTCATGTTGGCCAGCATGATATACGTTCACAATTACAGTAACACTCTCTACTGACTACAAGTCACTTTGTACTAACCTGAACCCTAACAGTCTTCTAATACTGTAATGAGAGTTTTATTTCATCGATATTGTGTCTGCAAGTACAGGTTTTTAAATATACTTTTACCATTTGACATACACTACAAGTGCATATTTAATGCAATTAATCACACTTTGTTTTCACAAGGGACACTTTATTAATCCATAAATCCTTACATTTGTAAAGTTCCTCCTTGTGTTGGAGGAAATGCTGAATTCAGATTATCTTGAATGATGCAGTTCAGTTATTGCCTAAATAACAAAATGCTTTTTCTACAAGAGATAAGGCCAGAATCATTAGACTGCCATTACTAAATGACCCACTAAAGGTCCTTATTACTTGACCAAATATCTCTAAAATGCTCTGTTTATCTGTGAAAATGCATGTGATTGAAGGGGGTCACCTTTGCACACACAGAATGTCTCAGCGTGAATGTGTAAGTCTTTTCCAACCCACGTTCTAAAAACAGAAATGAACGTGTCAGTTATCACTCCCACGCTCCCCCTGTGTGCCGTGTTAAGAATAGCCTCACGCGCTCTGGCCAGATGGACGGTCTCGTCCACACCTCATGTGACAAGCTGTCAACACAGAATTAGCCTCAGAAAGAGGTGGGAGTATCAGGCACAAATCCAACTGAGGAGAGAAACAATTAGATCTCAGCCTGAGGGGCATTACATAATGACTTTATTATATAGGATTTGAAACGTTAGGAAACAACGCTCATGAATAAACTGAGGTTAAAGGTCGGCGTAATCATCAAATGTCAAGTTACTATTCATATACTATCATATACTACTATTCATATACTATACTATTACTATTCTTGTGAGGGGTCTCCCTGGTTATTAGTAAATCATTGTGATTTTCTAGGTCGAAATTATTTTTTAAATAAATGCTGAATTAGTTCTGTTTCAGAACATTACATCCTTTAAATCCATCCGTGTTATTACTGATCTCTGATGTTACTTTAAAACAGTTTATAGACCAGAGACATTCAAAAATAACAGTCTCTCCAGGCTCCAGCTAAATGGCTGTCATTAGCCTTAGCTAAGTCATGCTATTAAACAATGACAACTGTCATCTAGGATCATTATAAGAGGCTAAATAAACTAGCAGTGTAAAACGGCAACAATTAAGTTCGGCATTCCGGTTGTCTTCTGTCAAAAACAACTCTATCAAGATGGAACTGGAGGGGTGGTGGAGACTTATTTGGTTTCTCTTTCGCACCAGCTTGAAGGGAATCTATTTGGCAGCTCTGCGCTCCTAAAGCCTCACATCCCTGGGCGGCGCAGACCATAAAATCATAATGAGATTAGGAGAGATGAAAAGTGAGCTGTGGTGGTGAAGGCCGTAGAGGAAGGCGGGAATTCAATCAGAGGAATCGGGACACACCTGGTCGTCTGGACTCATATTTTCTGCCCTCATCGCTTGCATAAGAGTGAGCTCTCTATTTCCCATGTGGATCTCCGGCCAATCAGAACATGCCTGGTGAACCTCAGACCAGACTGTCTGTCTGGAGGATCCCGTTAAAGGAGTAGTTCATTTCAGAATTAAAATTTCCTGATAATTTACTCACCCCACCTTCATCCAAGATATTCATGTCTTTGCCCTACTCTAGATTTTTTAACCGTAACACGCATGACCTTTCTGACTTTCTACAAAAATGTAGGGTAGGGCCAAAAACTCCATCTCATTTTCTCCTCCAACTTCAAAATTGTCCAACATTGTTGTTTTACTTTTTATTTTATTTTATTTTTTGTGTTTGTTTTTTGTAAAGGGCGGTTGACTTAGTCTTTGCATGTTTGCTTTGTAAACACTAGGTCGGTTCTTCCGCCTACGTCATGTGTGACCTTTCAACATGATGACGTAATGTGTGGCGCATCACAGCTAGTGCAAGATGAGCATTTGTAGCTAAAAAGTATATAAATGTTTATCTTTTTTAGAAAATGGCAAATGGTTTGTCTAGATGAGACTCTTATTCCTCGGTTGGATCGTGTCGAGACTTTGAAGCTGCACTGAAACTCACATTTGGACCTTCAGCCCGTTGATAACCGCTGAAGTCACTATATGGAGAAAAATCCTGGAATGTTTTCCTCAAAAACCTTCATTTCTTTTCGACTGAAGAAAGAAAGACATCTATCGTGGATGACGTGGGGGTGAGTAGATTTTCTGGAAATTTTAATCCTGAAGTGAAATAATCCTTCAAATATATTGACCGAATCAGCGGCAATGAAAATGTGTGAAATTCCACAGCTCCAGGCTTATTGAAATGATATTACACCTTCGAGCGATGAGGAAGATTGTCCTTTTGTTTGGCTCTCACCTGTGTTCTACCTTGCTAATTAGCACTCTGGCATGACCGAGACATCTGTGTCCGGCAGAATCTGTGGATGATTTAAACTATTAGAGGATTTGCTGGACTGTGTCGCCTTCTTGAAGACAAATGAGGAGCCAGGACGATACAGTTTGATTGCAGAGTTCAGCTTTGGTGCTTTAAGAGGGAGAGCTAGTCTGTCTCAAGACAGCTGCAGGTGTGTGTGTGTGTGTGTTTGTGTGTGTGTGTGTGTCTGCATCTGTGCTAATTTTCACGATGATAAAGCAAGTGTCATCAACAAAGCTGAGTCTCTGACTTTCCTAGTTAATGTTGCTTTTCTGAGTCTGTTCAGTTTCATAAAATACTGCTAAGATTGCATCTTTTTTTCTTTGTATTGAGGCAGAACCATTGAAGGTGCACCTTTATATCATATCTACCCTCAAAGGATGCAAATTGTTATATTTTTATGGCCATATGATTATATATATGTATATACATATATGATATATAATTTTGCCTAAGGTAATTTAAGCTCATTGGAAAAACATTTCTCTACATACATTTTTGCAAAACTCAAAAAACATATCAATGCATTCAATTCACAGCAGTTTCCAGTTGAAATTAATACTTGTTGCAGTAGAACACCAACAACTTGTATTGCTTTCACTCAAATTATGTTTACATGGGCAGATTATCGATTATTATTGACTTATTTTTGCGCAGTTCCTTAGACAAGACTATGTTATAAGCGCAAAACACTTTTACCATAGTGCATGATTTGTAATCTAATACATTTTGGTGTTTGCATCACATAAGCACTCCCATATGTGCATCTTTTCTGATGTAGTAATCTTGCTCGGCAGCTAACCTGATACAGCTAAAATGACATGGTTTCGTCAGCAAATCTCATATTTCTGTTATCACTGTCGGTCAGGTTTAGGGTCATGTGATTAGTGTATAGGTGTTACTTTGTTAGCAAACGCATTCATCCGAGTTTTATCCGAACATGCTTTTAG
>CM060633.1:2050827-2093327 GCA_030578275.1 Meda fulgida | reverse complement strand
TGCAGAAACATAAAAAACTAAATGTTATGTTTGCCACCATGGTAAGGCCCTGATCACACCTAACGCGTTTTTCAGGTTTGGAAACGCGAGGCACACAGCACTGCCCCAATCACACAGAGCGAGCAGTGCGCTGCGTTTTTTATGTTGCTAAGCAACCACCGAAACAGCTGTCCTGTCAGTCAAGTAAACGTCAACTCATCCTTCAAATTAACTTTATTTACTTTCTGTTAACATTGTGGTAGCTACGCTTCGTTAAGTCGCTCAGCTCCTTCAACCCGCGAGAGCACCACAAGTGTATCCTCCATCATCACACTCTCGGGCGTTGAAAGCAACTGTAGCTTTCATCACTACAGCGGGAGGCGGAAGCGCGTTAGGTGTGATCGGGCCCTAAGTGTGTAACAATAAGGTTAACACTAGGCAACCAACTAACTAAGAATAACAAATTATTCTGAAGAATTTATAAATCATGATGGCCTAATTATTAGGTTAATAGGTGGGAGGTTCACTTCCCTGATTGAAGGATGGGCCAGTCAAGAGTTGAAACGTAGACAAGAAAAATCCCAAACCGGTGTGTTAGAATCCAGTAATGAATGAGCACGGGCTATAAGCAGGAGTGAGTACTAGTTTTGGCATGTTGTCTCGTCAGGAGAGATGCGGCACCGGTAAGCTGCTATTTCTGTCCGTTGAGTTGTGGATTAAGTTTGTTTGTCTCTTTGCGCTACCGCTGTACTGCCGCTGTATATGTGTGCAGGTCGTATGCCTGATAACTGTTACTTTGGTCACGCTGATAAAACCTCGTTTGCGGCCTGATGTTTAACGTTGTCGGCTTTATAGTATCCGTGGTTATATTTAAGTAAATGTTTGGATTTGGAGCGTTTCACTGTCACACGAGTTACTTCCTGTTTGCGGTGCCGGATGGGTAATGTAGTTAATCGCTTTACATTGATAATGAATTACTATGCTCAGCGTTATTACTTAAAACTACACTCACTTGTTTCACTTTGGGCCAACACACTGAGAACACCTTTTGTGGTTTTGGGCGATTGGTTTAATGTGAACCAATTAACATTGTTGTATATTTGGTGTGTGTGAAACTGTTGCATTTCTGTGTTTAAATGTGTATGCTGTTTAGTCATTCAGTTTAAACACTAAGTATATTATAATATTTATAATATTAAATGTTAATTAAATTCCATAATATATTATATATTACTCCATAATGTTTATAATATAAAATACTGGCTATATTGGTATTTTTATTTATTTATATTTGTATATTATTCATATTATTGGTCTATTATGTATATGGTATAATATTGTCATTTACACCATTGTCTTTTTATGTCTACAGGTTTATAACCTGTGTGGACTAATGTGTGGACTAATCAATTGTATGTGGAAAATTAATCAAAGTAAATAAAAAACCTCAACGAGTTATAACAACGTGTCCTCTCGTGACGCCCCGTTCGGTGGGGAGATTCTTAAAGAACCGAACAATTATAGTTATGATTTAATACTCATGTTTATACATTTTCAAAAATTAAACAAAGCAATCCATTTTCTTGACTATTTGATCCTCGAATTGAGTTTACTCATGCTTACACTTCCCTTTAGTTGAGTTTACTCATGTTTACACTTCCCTTTAGTTGAGTTTACTCATGTTTACACTTCTCTTTAGTTGAGTTTACTCATGCCTACACTTCCCTTTAGTTGAGTTTACTCATGTTTACACTTCCCTTTAGTTGAGTTTACTCATGCTTACACTTCCCTTTAGTTGAGTTTACTCATGTATACACTTCCCTTTAGTTGAGTTTACTCATGTTTACACTTCCCTTTAGTTGAGTGTACTCATGCTTACACTTCCCTTTAGTTGAGTTAACTCATGTTTAGACTTCCCTTTAGTTGAGTTTACTCATGTTTAGACTTCCCTTTAGTTGAGTTTACTCATGTTTACACTTCCCTTTAGTTTAGTTTACTCATGTTTAGACTTCCCTTTAGTTGAGTTTACTCATGTTTACACTTCCCTTTAGTTGAGTTTACTCATGCTTACACTTCCCTTTAGTTGAGTTTACTCATGTTTACACTTCATGTTTACACTTCCCTTTAGTTGAGTTTACTCATGTTTACACTTCATGTTTACACTTCCCTTTAGTTGAGTTTACTCACGTTTACACTTCCCTTTAGTTGAGTTTAGTCATGTTTAGACTTCCCTTTATTTGAGTTTACTCATGCTTACACTTCCCTTTAGTTGAGTTTACTCATGTTTATACTTCCCTTTAGTTGAGTTTAGTCATGTTTAGACTTGCCTTTAGTTGAATTTACTCATGTTTAGACTTCCCTTTAGTTGCGTTTACTCATGTTTACACTTCATGTTTACACTTCCCTTTAGTTGAGTTTACTCACGTTTACACTTCATGTTTACACTTCCCTTTAGTTGAGTTTACTCACGTTTACACTTCCCTTTAATTGAGTTTAGTCATGTTTAGACTTCCCTTTATTTGAGTTTACTCATGCTTACACTTCCCTTTAGTTGAGTTTACTCACGTTTACACTTCCCTTTAGTTGAGTTTACTCATGTTTAGACTTCCCTTTATTTGAGTTTACTCATGCTTACACTTCCCTTTAGGTGAGTTTACTCATGTTTACACTTCCCTTTAGTTGAGTTTACTCATGCTTTCACTTCCCTTTAGTTGAGTTTACTCATGCTTACACTTCCCTTTAGTTGAGTTTACTCATGCTTTCACTTCCCTTTAGTTGAGTTTACTCATGCTTTCACTTCCCTTTAGTTGAGTTTACTCATGCTTACACTTCCCTTTAGTTGAGTTTACTCATGTTTACACTTCCCTTTAGTTGAGTTTACTCATGTTTACACTTCCCTTTAGTTGAGTTTACTCCTGTTTACACTTCGTTTACACTTCCCTTTAGTTGAGTTTACTCATGTTTACACTTCCCTTTAGTTGAGTTTACTCATGTTTACACATCATGTTTACACTTCCTTTTAGTTGAGTTTACTCATGTTTACACTTCCCTTTAGTTGAGTTTACTCATGCTTACACTTCCCTTTAGTTGAGTTTACTCATGTTTACACTTCCCTTTAGTTGAGTTTACTCATGTTTACACTTCCCTTTAGTTGAGTTTACTCATGCTTACACTTCCCTTTAGTTGAGTTTACTCATGTTTACACTTCTCTTAGTTGAGTTTACTCATGCTTACACTTCCCTTTAGTTGAGTTTACTCATGTTTACACTTCTCTTAGTTGAGTTTACTCATGCTTACACTTCCCTTTAGTTGAGTTTACTCATGCTTACACTTCCCTTTAGTTGAGTTTACTCATGCTTACACTTCCCTTTAGTTGAGTTTACTCATGTTTACACATCATGTTTACACTTCCCTTTAGTTGAGTTTAGTCATGTTTACACTTCCCTTTAGTTGAGTTTACTCGTTTACTCATGTTTATACTTCCCTTTAGTTGAGTTTACTCATGTTTACACTTCCCTTTAAAAGAGTTTACTCATGTTAACGTTGAGTTTACTAAGTTTTTAAAGGCAGCAGGTGAACTTTCATTTCTAATTTTAACCAGCTGGAAATATTTTACAATGTAGTCCTAAGTTGAATCGGCTGATATTATTTAATGGACACAAGTTAACATTAGCTAACAATAAACAGCTGTATTTTTATTAGTGCTGTCTATAAGGGTTTATATACTGTGTGTGTGTGTGTGTGTGTGTGTGTGTGTGTGTGTGTGTGTGTGTGTGTGTGTGTGTGTGTGTGTGTGTGTGTGTGTGTGTGTGTGTGTGTGTGTGTGTGTGTGTTTATGATCATTAAGTAATTATGATCATTCGCCAAATCTCTGTCCAATTAGAGAGTGGAAAAGAAATGCAAAATGTTCAAACTATTTATTAGTCTCTCACAAATTTATCTTTATCCACTGAAGTCAGATTGCAGACATCTTTCAAACAAGATAGGACGTCTTTATCCAGTTGACAGGAGAATCAGCCAATCATGCAGAGGCACTTTCAGCATGGAACTTAAAAGTGTTACTTTTCATGTCATGATTTACTTATGTTTTTGTGTATTCCTTATTTGTCAGTTGGTTTAGATGAACGCATTTGCTTAATGAATGAATGCAAATGTAGCATATCCAGTAGCTGCACTGTTCATTGTAGAAGAGCATGTAGTTTTAAAAAGTATCTGTTTCATAACATTGCTTGTGGAGAAGTAGAGAAGATAAAATAACAAGTCTTGCTTCATTTCCTGAAAGAGTGATATTTAATAAAACATCCCAGAGTCACAATTAAAATCCAATGGAAGTCTATTTTGTCTTGTTCATACAGGATTTGCAGGCATGCATACCTGTCAGCTCTGACCCATATATCTGAAAAACGACAAGCCATTCAATTATTCTCCCTGATGAGTTCCCATGCCTGGGGAATTAATGTCTCTCAGCTTCTCTTCACACTCAATTCTTGCACATAAATAGAGGTCTGAATGAACCTGCCATTAGATGACAAAGCTATAATGGGTGCAGGAATCCCGGAAAAAAAGACCTAAACATTGCATAGTTTTTTTATGAGATTTCCCTGTTCAAATGCATGTCAAAGTTATCATGCATAATAGCAAGTGTGGGTGCATGATGATGAGTGAGCTGTAGCTGTGCCATTCCCATCATCGTGGCAGTTATTGAGGGGCAAACAAGGGCACAGATTTCTTTGGGGAAAATAGTTTGGGGAAGAATTCAAAACTTTAAAACCATGCCTGTGCTTTGCTGTGATAAAACAAGTAAAGCATTTACAAAGTTTCGCATTTGTCAAGCGCTCTTATAAGACGGCCCAGAGGCTGAGGACTTTTGTTAACCTTAGCTTCAACGTTAGTTTCAATGAGTTCACATTAGGTACTGTGGCATGTTTATATTACTTATTAATAGCTTAATGCAACTTTATAAACGATTGTCAATTGGTAATTATTTCTTTACATACGAATTGTTAACTTGAAATGTTTTTTTTTATTAACATCAACATGTATAGTTTTAATAAATGCTTTAAAAAATACTAAAATAATTTTTAGTTCATTGTTAATTTTTTGATATCTAATGCATTAACTAATGTTGAAATGTATTAAATGGAGCTGAGCACCAAACTTGCCTATACTGTATATATACTGTAACAAAAAATATGTTACTTGCCATTTCTCTGTAGCTGTTTGTAAAATTGAATAGCAATTTCTAAGTGAAAGCTTTAGATATTCAACTGACTATAAGTAACTTTACTTTAGAGATCAGGTTTGTAGAATAAGTTGACCTGTACTTGTGAAGTTGCTTATAGTCAGTAGAATGAGTGTTGAGGAGCATCAGAATAAAGAGTTAGCAGATATTAATCATCAGTCTACTACTCGAATGACTGCTACCTGACATGTATTTGCAAAGTTACTTTTAGTCAGGAGAATGTCACAAGTGGACTGTCAAAATAAAGTGTTATCAAAAGTAAATGTACTTTATTCCCCCCAGTGTATATAAATACAGCATTGGGAAAGTGCAAAACTTTGTGAATGACAGATGTTAAAATGCTGCAGAAAGTGTGGATCTGCTGAGTTCTGCAGGCACAGATTCAGTGCGGAGCTGCTTATAGGTCAATCATTATTAATTTGCAGTGTAAGAACTCATTTTTATGCAAAAATATTATTTGCATAATCGTGTTATGTATGTATTTATATCATTTCTCATAGTGATAATGAAAACATGTAAACGTCACTCTATACACAGGCCTCTTTGTGCAAACAGACACGATGTTATCAGCTGCTATGTATGGTTACCCATGATGCACCTGACCGAGGTTGCATAGACAGTGTGGGCCTTGTGGACACGATTTACTCTATATTTGACCCACTTATGGATGACATAGACGGTTTGTCCAGCTCGCAGCAAGTTCCTTGGCCAATCCGTCACAGAGCAAAAGTGCCGTGAGCTGACAGAAGAGGACTGACTTTCACATTTAAATTGCTGGAAAAAATGTTTGTTATATAGTCTGCTACTATTAAGCTGCTAGCATTGAAGTTTACAAATAATATAAAAAGTGAAGAGAAGGGAAAAAAACCCTGCCTTTTCTTGGAGATCATATCTAATATATAGGGACAACATTAAAATTCTGCTTTTGCCCCAGTGATAAATCACTGCATATACTGACCTGAGAAATATGATATTCTATTAATTGGATTTGATAATCTCCATCATCTAGGTGTAAAGGCTGATTGTCACACTAACTGATCTCAGCAGTGAATGACCTACTCAAACACACCTTCATCAGAACCTCAGATTTACTCAGAGATCATGTTGTACCTACTGGATATATATATATATATATATATATATATATATATATATATATATATATATATATATATATACATACAATAGCCTATGATATTCAGACTTGGCTCCTGTTCAGTTTTGAACTGCATATATAATTTGACAACACACACACACACACACACACACACACACACACACACACACACACACACACACACACACACACACACACACACACACACACACACACATTTGCATATATGTAACTCAAGGGCCCGGTTTCACAGACAGGGTTTAGATTAAGCCAGGATTAGGCCTTAATTCAATAAGGTTATTTAAGTAGCTTTTATAAAAGGTGCCTTAGAAAAAACATTACTGGTGTGAATCTTGAGATACATTTTAACATATTTTAAGATATATCAGTCCAAGTAGCTTTCAGTTAAAAGAGCTAAAATATGCATTTTAATCTGGGACTATCTTAAACCTTGTCTCTGAAACGGGGGGAAGAAGTATTAAAGATATCTTAATATCCTTGGATTCTTAGCAATGTTTTATTTTGGTATCTTAATTTTTAAGGCCCTATATATTTATATAACTCCAGAGATATGGGCATCTCAAAAAGTAAAAAAATCTCTTTTGGAATCTCAATTTTAAAGTCTGGTTCAATCCCAGAAATATGCGGATCCCAATGTGACTCGATGTTATGTGTTGTATGTGTTATGTTATGTAATGTGATCCCTAAGTGTTGGATTTTACCCATTTTCAATGAATGAAAACCAACTGTGGGTCATTTTGCATACAGCTGATACTTATTGTATTGAAATAATAATCTCTGAAGAACAAATAATATTGAAAGAAAAATACTGTATGTATTATTTGAAGTTTCCCTCTTTCAAAAAATAAATAAAAAAAAGCATATAAAATACCTCTCTAAGAGACAAAAAATGTTATGTTTCCAAAGGTTACGTGCCTGTAACCCAAGAGGTATGAAAGATCATCTCTATATCCTTTCAGAATATTTTTTTTTTCTTTTGGCATCTTCATTTTTAAGGCCCTATATGGTTCAGTCCTATATTGGGATCCCAATGTGGCTCCATGCACCAAATTGTAGAATTGTACCCATTTTCAATTATTGAAAATAATACAATATGTGGGTCACTGTGTATACTGATATTGTATTTAAAGAAGAAAAAAAGCAAAAACAAAAAAAACCTCTCTTAGGGACAAAAAATATATTTTTTTCCAAAGGTTACACGCCTATAACCCAAGAGGTGTGAAATATTATCTCAATATCCTTTCAGGTTTTTTTTTTTTTTTTTCATTTTTAAGGTCATATACGGTTCAGTCCTACAGATATGGGGATCTCAATGCGGCTCCATGTCTGAACTGTTGAATTTGACCCATTTTAATGGTCAAAAACCAAATAATAACTTCACTTACAGCTTATTGTATTGAAAGAGGAATCTTCCTTTTCTAGTTAAAATCTAGAAAATATGAATTTCTTTCAATTTCCAGATCATCGCACTTTAATTTCAAACTGATTCTAACTCAAACTTAAATTCAGGAATTGATTTGAATGCTGCACAACCCTGAAGCACAAGCCGTCTCTTTTTAACCCTATAACGGCTCTGAAGGAGCTTCTCTCGGGGCTTCTGAAAAGTAATACGATCTAGGAAATTCAGCCCTGCAATTCCATCACACAGACAGCTTGAAATGCCCTCGAAATTAATCTAACATGAAGTGGGGGTCAGTAATATAGAATGTGCTTGATGTTATCATGTTTTTTTTATCGTAATCTGGTGTCTGCTTACACAGCGGCGCAGCACAGGGTCCAGACTGGCAGAGATGGATTAGTGCGCTTTATCAAACCCACACAAAGATTTGCCAGCAATTTTACCACCAGTACTGTACTGTCTCTGAGACTTCACTCTGCCAGCGTGAAAAGTGTTCACCAGAGGACACTGGACACACATCAGATGCTATTTAGTTTTTCCAAAGTATTCATGGTTTGGCCATTGCAATCTGATAATGGAGTCAATTATTGTGTAAAAATAAGAGCTTAATTGTATTGAATGTGTGTAAATTACTTGATTCAGGGGAGGAACTCTAGGCAAATCCATGGAAATACATAATTTTTTTAATAATAAAATGAACAATATAATATAAAAAAAATCTTCAGTAATTCTTTTAAATGTGATTTGTGATGCATTCAAACTCTAGTCTAATATTACACAGAGCTGCCAACTGACTCGCGTTCAGTGTGAGCGAAGAGGACACGTCTCAGCTTTAGTTGTCTATAATATAATGAAATACTCCTATTAAATACTAGTTATAACACAAAATCATCATCATTAACATCAGAAGAAATATTGAAAGAACTCACTGAAATGTATCATGTCTAATGCGGAAAAACAGGGAAAAATGTCAATAAAATGCTTGTTAACAATATGTCGGATGCTACATTTACAGGCAGATTGCAAAGTTGCGTATGGAATCATGCGAGACATTAGTCGTGCAAGGTAAGATATGGGTAGGTTTTAAGTCTGGCCTGCCGTGGATTATTACGCAATATTTGCATTTAGTATTTGTGAGTTTTCTGGACAGTACCTAGGGCACATGTACTGTATTAGCAATGTGAAAACATTGCATTTAGTTCACACTTAAGTATGTTCTTTTATTATTTGCATAACAAGTACTCTTTAAAGTGAACTTTTTTTTCTTTCTCCTTATTTTGATTACCACGCAGAGCTCTGCTTGATTCGGATTGGCCAATCATTTTCTGCAGTCAAAATTTCATAAAATTGACTCTAAACTTGACTGACCATTGTGTCACTGTGTTTCGGTTTCATTTTCCTGTTACCGTTTTGTTATCATTCCTTCTTAGTTGCTATGGTTTCCATCTGAGTTACGCACCTGTTCCATGTTATGTTGATTAGTCCCTGTGTGTATTTAAGCCTTTAGTTCCTTTTGTTCATGTATTTCTTTTTTGTCATTAGTTTACGTGGTTGTTGGATCCATTTTCTGTGTTTTCCTGAGTTTCTAAATATTGTATTTAAAGATAGTTTAATCAACATTCAAGCAGGAAAACCTGTTCTAGTAGAGATCAAAAACAACATCAAGACTTTGTAAAAGGGCATATATTAGGTTTTCTTTAATTCATCTGGATGTGTCATTGTCATTGACTGTCATGTAAGTATATTCCATTTCCATCTATTTAGGATACTTTCATATTTTTGTTTCTTCATTCTTGTCATTATGTATTCTTTTAACATCAGAAACTGTCACGCGTTTATCAACATTAAAAACGTAATTTAGTTCTTTGAAATTCAACACTGACAAATCTGTAAAAGATGTTAGAATGAGGATGATGATAAGGGAGAGACATTTTTTGGACCACACAACAGGCAATTATGACTACAAAAGGATGATTTGTGAATACATTATATTCCCTCGTTCTTCTCTTCAAACATAATGGAAATGTTTTGATAGAAAAGCCTTTAACAGAAAAAAGTTTTTTTTTTTTTTTTATACGCAGCTTAAGAAAATGATCTAAGAAAACGTCTGCCAAACTGTACCATCTCCAGCCGCGCTGAACGGCGTTCTGGCCAAGACTCTGTCAGAAACACACCTAACAGGATCTCTTTGAAGCATTCACCATCACACCAGATCTCATTCAGATTTATTCCCAGAGATCACGTCACGAGGGACAGAAATCAGACCGTCTTCAGTCAGTATTTGAGGAGCAGATGGGACAGCTGCTGCAATCATTTTCAGAGCACGTGAAAACCTGTGAACTTCGACATTGATTGATTGGTCTGATAGAAGCCTTTTGAGAGGACAGACTGGAAATAGAAAATGTAAATGTACTTTGAAGAATAAAGCAGAGGATTCTTTTCACAGAGTTCACTCAAGTATTTCCGCTTTAATTTAGCTAAACTAGCAAACAAGTCGATACAGCTGCTGTCTACTGCATCGAAAAGCATCATCCTTAGCTTTATTGATGACATTTTAATTGCGAAAAGGGATGTGGGATGAATCTCTTCAATCTGAAAGTTGTGTGTGTGGTTTTATTTTAAACCCGTCTGGCACCCTGCTAATGTTTTATACATATACATATATAGTGTCTGAAACGCTTCGATCAAGGATTCAGTCTCTCTAAGCCCCGTCTCTCTGAGAGCTGCTGTGCTGTGATTGGTCAGATGGCCCAGTCTGCTGTGATTGGTCAGAAAGCAAACGCTCATTATCAAATCTGAATCTCAGCTCTTGATCACAGTGATACGAACAGTGACGATGGCGTGGGTTTTACCGTATCGATCTCATCACAGTGGATTTGCTTTGTCAGCAGAAAACAGCGTCTTCTCGACACGAACAACACGAACCAAACTCTTCCAGTCTCAGATACACTACAGTGTTTGAGGGCGGAGCTAAGAGACGCTGTTCAGCCAATGAGCAGGCATTATGCAAATTAGTTACAAACCTACACAGGTTCAGCAGGAAGTGAGACTGAATTACGGACGACTCGTTTCAGTTCAGAATCACTTCATTCTTTTAGCAGACAATAACTTTATCTGACTTTGATCTTTGAAACTTTGCAGAGCTTTTACATTCACAAACAGATTTTACACTGCTTGAAATGTAATATTCAAAAGAAGCATAATACGGGCACTTTAAACAAGTTTGTTTTCACATTTAGAAACTTTTGTTATTGCTCATTGATGAGTTTTGTATGCTGTGTGTTGATATCAGTGCATACAGTGGACAACTCATAATTAAAGCTCACCAGAGACAACAACTCACTCACAACAATGCAAACAACCCAGCCCGTTTAATTGCTTACAAAATATTATATTATTTCTTATCTGTAACATACAATACTGCCCAATATATATATTGTCAATTGCAAATTATCATCAGACTTAAGTCAATCATAATGCTCTTATTTTCATCTTGTAACTAAGTGTGTGTGTGTGTGTGTGTGTGTGTGTGTGTGTGTACTTGTCTACCTATCTAAGAGGGGACCTTGGTGTCGTTACACACTCACCAACAGGGGACCGCCGAGCCAAGTGGGGACATTTTTCAAGTCCCCTGTTGGTCATGCCTTAAAACATGTTAAAATCATCTAAAATACGCTCTGGTGAATTTTTTACATTTTTGACCAAGTGGGGACCTGCAAGTGTGTGTGTGTTTAAGCCCATACTCAGCAGCGCTCCTGTAGGCTGGAGCAGGAACTGCAGTGGCCCATTAACACACGTCGTTCACACTTCTCTATTGTTGGAATGGCTTGCTGTCTCAGAGAGGCTCTGAAACTGTAGAGCTGCTGTTTAACTGCTGCTTAGTTAAAGAACTTACGGTAACTTTATAATAACCCCACGCTAGGTATCATTAGTTAAGCATTAGTAAACAGTTAATTCAATATTTATAAAGCATTAATAGACATTAATAAGCAGTATATAAATACAGCTATAAAAGCTTTATTCTTGCTTTAAAAGCATATCTATAATGTGTTTAATTGTTGTATTTTCATACTTTATTAATGATCAATTTATAATTTTTAAATGAAGTATAACATTATATACAAACCAGTTATTTAGGAGTTGTCAGTGGTTCATAAGATCACTTAGAAAGTGTGAGTAAAATGATTAATGAACTATTTCAAATGTACATTCATACATTATACCGACATTTTGTAATAGGTACTTAGTGTGTTAATAAATGCTTTATTAACATGTATTTCTACTGTAATTCAGGTAGTTATAAAGCATTTGGTAGTGGTGAGTATAAGTATTTTATAAAGTGAGGACTAGTTATGCCTTGTAAAGCTTTTATAAAGGAGATTTAAAGGTTCAGTTATATATTTCTATGTTCTGTATCACAGTGTTGTGTTTGTTTCATTTTTCTGTTTAGAAGATAACTGAGTCTTTAAATCTCCTTTATAAATGCTTTATATTTTGTGATGAGCTCACAAAAATAGTTAACTGACCACTACTAAATGCTTTATAACTACCTGAATTTACTGCATTTACTTACACTTAAGTGATCTTATGAATCACTGACAAATCCCAAATAACTTATTTGTAAATAATGCTATATTTCATTTAGAAATTATAAATTGATCATTAATAGAGTATGAAAATACAATTATTAAACAAAATATAGATATGCTTCTAAATAAAGAATAAAGCATTTATACAAGAACAAAGCATGTATAGCTGTAATTATAAACTGCTCATTAATGCATATTAATGCTTTACAAATTATGAAGTAACTCTTTACTAATGCTTAACTAATTATTAATAGTGTGCAGTTATTATAAAGTGTTACCGAACTTTCAAGTATTTTCAAACATGCCCAAACATACATATATATGTAATTATATAATGTTCACACAGGCATCAGAGATCACAATATGCACAGATAAACATAAACAACTAAAAAAAGAATGACCAAACCATCAGTTATCAATAATGTACAAATTTGAATTGCTTGAGGAAAGACCATTTAAATCTACAACGGGGTAAAAAATACCGACGGCAACAGTTCAAAAGCAGAGGCGAGAAGACGCCTCTTATCATTCATACTAATATTATTTTTCTTATTTAACTCTCTTTCTTCATAGATACTTTCTATTCTTAGTTATGCAGTCCCTAACACTTTATTTGCAATTATTATGTGCCATTGTACACACACACATACATGTAATATATATGAACAGAGCAGTGTCGCTCTACACTGGCCAAGAGGGGACCTGACCTCCATCTCTGAACGATCTCTAACCATCCAAGTGGGGACTCTCATAGCCTGCAATGAAACTGTGTGTGTGTGTGAACAGTGAAGTCTGTCATCATTATGTAACACATATAAACATTATTTATATATATATATATAGTGTGTGTGGGTGTGTGTGTGTGTGTGTTTGAGTGTGTGTGTGTATTTTCACACTGGCATCAGAGATCACAATATGCATAGATAAACATATACAATATACAATTAAAAAAGAATGACCAAACCATCAGTTATCAAAAATGTAAAAAAAAAAAATTCAGGAAAGACCATTTGAATCTGTATTTCAACGGGGTAAAAAATATCGGTGGCAACAGTTCAAAAGCAGAGGCCTTAAGATATTCATATCAATCATAATATTATTTTTCTTCTTTAACGCTCTCTCTTCATAGATACTTTCTATTCTTGGTTATGCAGTCCCTAACAATTTTTTTGCCATTGTTATGTGCCATTGTACAAACACACACATTTCTATATTACTAACAGAGCACTGTCGCTCTACACTGGCCAAGTGGGGACCTGAACGATGTTTACCTATAAAACAGGGGACTCCCATAGCCTACAATGGAACTGTGTGTGTGTGTGTGAACAGTGAAGTCTGTCTTCATTATGTAACTTTTATATATATATATATATAATATATATATAATGTTTATATATTATATATGTAATATATAATTATATAATGTTTACACAGGCATCAGACACACACAAACACACACATTTCTATATTACTAACAGAGCACTGTCGCTCTACACTGGCCAAGTGGGGACCTGAACGATGTTTACCTATCGAACAGGGGACTCCCATAGCCTACAATGGAACTGTGTGTGTGTGTGTGAACAGTGAAGTCTGTCTTCATTATGTAACTTTTATATATATATATATAATATATATATAATGTTTATATATTATATATGTAATATATAATTATATAATGTTTACACAGGCATCAGACACACACAAACACACACATTTCTATATTACTAACAGAGCACTGTCGCTCTACACTGGCCAAGTGGGGACCTGAACGATGTTTACCTATAAAACAGGGGACTCCCATAGCCTACAATGGAACTGTGTAACTTGTGTGTATATATATATATATATATATATATATGTATATGTATATATATATGTATATGTATATGTATATGTGTGTGTGTGTGTGTTCATACAGGCATCAGAGATCACAATATGTATAGATAAACATATACAATATACAATTAAAAAAGAATGACCAAACCATCAGTTATCAAAAATTTAAAAAATTAGAATTTTTTGAGGAAAGACCATTTGAATCTGTTTTTTAACGGGGTAAAAAATACCGATGGCAACAGTTCAAAAGTAGAGGCTCTTATCATTCATATTATTATTTTTCTTCTTTAACGGTCTCTCTTCATAGATACTTTCTATGCTTGGTTATGCAGTCCGTTTAGGGTTCATGGGATAAATCAAACAGAAATAGCTCTTTAAGGTAACAATTTCAGGTCAATACTTTATACAGTCAATAATGATTATATTAATCAAAGTGAACTTCGCGTCCCCAGTTGGATGGTAAAGAACGACACCAGTTCTTCTGCTTTGTACATTTCTTGCCATCACAAAAACACGGTAAAGATTTTGGAGGTCAATCTCAAAATGTTATGTTGACTTGCTGCATTGAACAATTTTACTTCATTCAGTTGAAATATATGAAGTAGGGATGTTCATTTAACATTTTGTTTTCTGACTGACAGCTGATGCTTGTTAACCAGTCATCAGCAGTTAACTGACATTATTTTAAGGTTAGATTAGAATTAAATGTAATTAGAAAAGATAAGTGTCTGTGACCCATTCAAATACCTCAAAAATGTAGATTTACATGTGCAAATAGCAGCATAAACAACAGAACATGAGGATTCACACACACCGTCACATCGAGCACCCGCAGTGCTTCTGTGAACACAGTAAACCAGAATAAAAGTGTATATATAACTGTATATATATATATATATATATATATATATATATATATATATATATATATAGTAATATATATATTAGTGCTGTCAGTTTAACGCGTTATTAACGGCGTTACCGCAAACACATTTTAACGGCGTAAATTTTTTTAGCGCGAGATTAACGCTCTTTTTGGCCTAGCAAACATTGTAGTTTTTTCACATGCTGTTGCAACAACTGGTAACGTTAGAAAAACTACAACATCACACCGGATAGCTAGACCGGAAACAAAACAAAACGCGGGACTAGATTTGATGGCCGAGTGCGAGCGCGGGCGGTAATGCACTCACTCTGTGTGTGCGGGTACGGGAGAATACAACGATTCGGGACTCCCACAAACTAGAAAAATCTATGAATAAAACATAAAAACTAATAAATTTTTATTCTTATGTTGCAGAAAAGCAACAAGAACAACTAAAACAAAATAGAAACGATTTACAGGCCAGAGTTACTTTTTATAACATGTTTGCAGCGTTGAGCGATGTAGCCAATCACAGACATGTGTTGATTTCTTAAACGCAATGGCCAATCAGATGCATTTAAAATAGACTCCCCTCACTGCTCAAAACTGACTTTCTGTTCAGTGCTGAATTCTGGATATTGGCAAATCCTCTAATTAAAACAAACAAAGTGTATATATTATGAAAGATTCATTGTGCAGTCAGCTTCATTGATAATAACAGAGATGTGTGAGATTGCGATGAACTGATGTCAGCTTTTTAGGAATATTTAAAGGATTGCACTTTGTGCGCATTCAGTCATCCCAAACCATGCACTCAGTAGCCTGCTTGCTTTTATATTATAACCGTGGTTTGTGTGTTAATGCTTTAATAACAAATAATTGATCAGGAGCATTTATGCTGATGTGTATGGTGGCGACACGTAGGCGAAGTAGCCTACAAATAAAGTCTATTTGCGGGCGGGAGCGGGACAGAAATGTTGCGGGCGGGAGAAAGTAACATAGAAAGTAGTTGAGAACGTCAGTTATAACGCCCCACGTATTAAAAAGAAATGGACGGTTTTAAATCGGGCTCGGGACGGGCTCATAATTACAGTAAATGTGTCGGGCCGGGCTCGGACACAATGCGCACGGGCTCGGGTCGGCTTGATTTTTTGGGCCCGATCTAAGCTCTACAATGGATGACCTCAGACAGAAGCACATGGATACCACAGCTAAGAACAAACTTATTGCTGATCCACTTTTCCTTGTTCATAAGAGCATTAAAATTAGAAAAAATGATGGGACAAATAGAAATCAAGGGACATTTAGAATAGATAAAAATGTGCGATTAATCGCGAGTTAACTATGGCATTAATGCGATTAAATATTTGAATCGTTTGACAGCACTAATATATATATATATATATATATATATATATATATATTTACACAACATTATTTTCAACTGAAAATTGCAAGCTTTTCATGTGTTTTGGCCGCTCATTTACACGAAAATGCCATTTTGGAGGCCTGACAATGCAAACTTTCCAACCCGGTCACACTAAATGCGTCTCTGCTTAGAAATCTTGGCTTGCTCAAAACTTTTTGTCTTTAAATGAAGTCAAAACTGAGGTGATAGTTTTCGGCCCCACTGATCATTTTAATACCACCAGCATCGATTTGAGGAGCTTCTCTGCATTCAGATCTACGCATGACAAACAAATATCTTCGGTACACTTAATTGGATCTAGTTTCTATCAACTCCATCTTTTGTATCAAATTAAACACTTCCTATCTGACAAAACTCTAGAGATGTCTGTTCATGCTTTTATTACTTCCCGTTTAGACTACTGCAACTCATTGTATTGCGGTATTTCCAAGTCACAAATCGCTCGCCTTCAACTGGTCCAAAATGATGCAGCAAGATTTATTCGCAAAAGTCCTAAATATGATCACATGATGATAATGATACATTTTATTTATATTGCGCTTTTCTCCAACCCAAAACGATACAAAAACAATACGCAGTACCAATATATATATATATATATATATATATATATATATATATATATATATATATATATATATATATATATATATATATATATAAAGAGATTAAAAATTGTAACATTACAAAATTTAATGACAGTACATTTCAAATACCTAAAAATGGTACATTAAGTGGTTTTGTTCAAGTCAAAATATTACTTAACATTAATGAACCAACCTACATACAATAAAACTACATTTTTGGGGGGTTAAATCAAGCAGAAATATCACTTCAATGTAACAATTGCAGGTCACTACACAAGTTAAACTGTACATGATCTCGACTCTAGATAAATGAAATGCAATCGCAGCAGTAAGTCAGGGCAATGCTTATATTTATTTCTTTGGTTTCAATTTTGAACATGTTGCAGTTCTTTTTAAAAAGGTATACATTTTGACATAATTATAAAATGATATAACATGATTTGATACTGTATATTAGCAGAAATTACATATTTTTCACTTCAGCAACAAAGTGGAGACCCTCTTTTCTGTAATGAAAGACCAATCTTATGGGTTGTGGTCTCTCAGACATTGGCCAATATCAGTAAAAAAAAAAAAAACATTGTTTCCCTTAGGGCTTAAATGAACCAGATTTTTTTTTTACATCCTTACACTTTTAGACAGGTGATGCTTGCAACCCGACCATAATCCATTAGCCGACAAGATTAGAATGTTATATTCTAATTAAATTAGAATGTATGTATTTCTCAATACTTATCACTGTTTTAAAAGCTCTTCACTCCGGTGTCTTAACCAACTTTCAGCTTCACTGCAGTAAATTTCACATTCAAAACGCATTAAAACTACCAAAACACATCATTCATGTCTCAAAATAAGTCATTCTTTCAGAACACTAGTAAAGGTTTCACCCAACAAACAAAATTAAAAATACAAATAAAAAAACACAAACAACAGGCAGTAATATGCACTATTTTCTGCTGTTCAGAATTCAAGGCAGTTTATTTTACATGGTTCATGTTTACATTAATGTACAAAATGATTTCCTTTTGTATCGATGGCGATGAAAATGAAAGACTAACACTAGTGTAGGTGTTTAGTTACATCTTAATTGTTCTGATAGGTTTTTTTTAGATTCAGAATATATTTCAATGTGGTATACGGTATAAAAATATTGCAAATTTCAGTCTCATTCATTTTTGTTTGAGTTGAAATGTTTTTAACTTAAATATAACAGTCTTGGAAATAATATGTAAGCATGTGCAAATTGGCCTGTACAGTAAATCAAGTTCTGCTGGTCTTTGTGTTTAAGTGAGAAATGAATTCATGTAAATTGAAAGATCTCAGTTTAGCCGGACACTGATCTTGTGATCACTGTGTGAAGAGTTTCATGGTATTAATTCATCTTGAGAAGGTATTAATCTTTCAGTTTAAACACAAATGTGTACTGTAATGTAAACATTGACCATGTAACATAAAATGCTGTGAATTCGGAACAACAGAAAACAGCAGAAATATTTTATAAGGCTCCAGTTATTTGTGTTTTTTGTATTTTATGAGTGAAAAAGTGTGTTTGTTGGGTGAGCTTTACTAGTGTTCTGGAAGAACTGTATTAGCAGCTGTAAATGGATATTCTGACATAGGTAGTTTCATGTGTATGTAGACTCTTGTGTGTGGATTGAGTTGCTGCACATCCCCCCACACGCAATTTACATCTCAATACTTGAAGGTGTGTGTGTGTGTGTGTCATGGAGAAACCGGCCTAAAGATCTCACAACTCTAACAATACAGTTACCAATGTCCAAGAATCTGTGGAACTTCTCAAATAAACTACAATAAACTAGAGAAAACGCTGGGATTTACTCGGACAAATTAAATTACAGGTTTTTACAGTCGCTAGGACACATTTCTCAATATTTAGGTACATTTTCAAAACTCTTCACTCAGTTCTTCATTTCACATTCAAAATGCACTGACACTTCCTTCATGTCTCAAATCCCAACTCAATCTTCCAGAACACTAGTAAAGGTTTCACCCAACAAACACACTTTGTCACTCATAAAACAGAAAAAACACAAACAACAGGAGCATTACACAATATTTTCTTTTGCAAATTGCTTTTACAAAACAAGAATGGCACTACTCTGCTGTTTTTAATTCACTGCAGTTTAATATTAGATTTTAGAATCAGAATATTTATTTCAATATGATATTACTGTGGAAATGTTGCAAATCTCGGTCTTATCATTTTTTGTTGTTAGGTTTTGAAAATAAGTTTAACAGTTTTAAAAAGAGTATGTAAACGTGCAAATTATCCTGTATAGAAGATAAAATTCTGTAAGTGTTTGTGTTTAAGAGAGAAAATAATTCATGTAAATGGAACAAAATCCATCCGATGACATTGTTCAAAGCACTGATCCACAGTTTAGCTCATATAGACGGATGGTCCGATCGCTGTGTGAAGAGAGTTTACAAAAAAAGAGAATTTTATGTTCTATACAGGATAATTTGCACGTTTACATACTCTTTTTAAAACTGTTAAACTTATTTTCAAAACCTAACAACAAAAAATGATAAGACCGAGATTTGCAACATTTCCACAGTAATATCATATTGAAATAAATATTCTGATTCTAAAATCTAATATTAAACTGCAGTGAATTAAAAACAGTAGAGTAGTGCCATTCTTGTTTTGTAAAAGCAATTTGCAAAAGAAAATATTGTGTAATGCTCCTGTTGTTTGTGTTTTTTCTGTTTTATGAGTGACAAAGTGTGTTTGTTGGGTGAAACCTTTACTAGTGTTCTGGAAGATTGAGTTGGGATTTGAGACATGAAGGAAGTGTCAGTGCATTTTGAATGTGAAATGAAGAACTGAGTGAAGAGTTTTGAAAATGTACCTAAATATTGAGAAATGTGTCCTAGCGACTGTAAAAACCTGTAATTTAATTTGTCAGAGTAAATCCCAGCGTTTTCTCTAGTTTCTTGTAGTTTATTTGAGAAGTTCCACAGATTCTTGGACATTGGTAACTGTATGGTTAGAGTTGTGAGATCTTTAGGCCGGTTTCTCCATGACACACACACACACACACACACACCTTCAAGTATTGAGATGTAAATTGCGTGTGGGGGGATGTGCAGCAACTCAATCCACACACAAGAGTCTACATACACATGAAACTACCTATGTCAGAATATCCATTTACAGCTGCTCATACAGTTCTTCCAGAACACTAGTAAAGCTCACCCAACAAACACACTTTTCACTCATAAAATACAAAAAACACAAATAACTGGAGCATTATCAAATATTTCTGCTGTTTTCTGTTGTTCCGAATTCACAGCATTTTATGTTACATGGTCAATGTTTACATTACAGTACACATTTGTGTTTAAACTGAAAGATTAATACCTTCTCAAGATTAATTAATACCATGAAACTCTTCACACAGTGATCACAAGATCAGTGTCCGGCTAAACTGAGATCTTTCAATTTACATGAATTCATTTCTCACTTAAACACAAAGACCAGCAGAACTTGATTTACTGTACAGGCCAATTTGCACATGCTTACATATTATTTCCAAGACTGTTATATTTAAGTTAAAAACATTTCAACTCAAACAAAAATGAATAAGACTGAAATTTGCAATATTTTTATACCGTATACCACATTGAAATATATTCTGAATCTAAAATAAACCTATCAGAACAATTAAGATGTAACTAAACACCTACACTAGTGTTAGTCTTTCATTTTCATCGCCATCGATACAAAAGGAAATAATTTTGTACATTAATGTAAACATGAACCATGTAAAATAAACTGCCTTGAATTCTGAACAGCAGAAAATAGTGCATATTACTGCCTGTTGTTTGTGTTTTTTGATTTGTATTTTTAATTTTTGTCTGTTGGGTGAAACCTTTACTAGTGTTCTGAAAGAATGACTTATTTTGAGACATGAATGATGTGTTTTGGTAGTTTTAATGCGTTTTGAATGTGAAATTTACTGCAGTGAAGCTGAAAGTTGGTTAAGACAACGGAGTGAAGAGCTTTTAAAACAGTGATAAGTATTGAGAAATACATACATTCTAATTTAATTAGAATATAACATTCTAATCTTGTCGGCTAATGGATTATGGTCGGGTTGCAAGCATCACCTGTCTAAAAGTGTAAGGATGTAAAAAAAAAATCTGGTTCATTTAAGCCCTAAGGGAAACAATGTTTTTTTTTTTTTTACTGATATTGGCCAATGTCTGAGAGACCACAACCCATAAGATTGGTCTTTCATTACAGAAAAGAGGGTCTCCACTTTGTTGCTGACGTTGAAAATATGTAATTTCTGCTAATATACAGTATCAAATCATGTTATATCATTTTATAATTATGTCAAAATGTATACCTTTTTAAAAAGAACTGCAACATGTTCAAAATTGAAACCAAAGAAATAAATATAAGCATTGCCCTGACTTACTGCTGCGATTGCATTTCATTTATCTAGAGTCTAGATCATGTCCAGTTTAACTTGTGTAGTGACCTGCAATTGTTACATTGAAGTGATATTTCTGCTTGATTTAACCCCCCAAAAATGTAGTTTTATTGTATGTAGGTTGGTTCATTAATGTTAAGTAAAATTTTGACTTGAACAAAACCACTTAATGTACCATTTTTAGGTATTTGAAATGTACTGTCATTAAATTTTGTAATGTTACAATTTTTAATCTCTTTTTATATATATATATATATATATATATATATTGGTACTGCGTATTGTTTTTGTATCGTTTTGGGTTGGAGAAAAGCGCAATATAAATAAAATGTATCATTATCATCATGTGATCATATTTAGGACTTTTGCGAATAAATCTTGCTGCATCATTTTGGACCAGTTGAAGGCGAGCGATTTGTGACTTGGAAATACCGCAGTACAATGAGTTGCAGTAGTCTAAACGGGAAGTAATAAAAGCATGAACAGACATCTCTAGAGTTTTGTCAGATAGGAAGTGTTTAATTTGATACAAAAGATGGAGTTGATAGAAACTAGATCCAATTAAGTGTACCGAAGATATTTGTTTGTCATGCGTAGATCTGAATGCAGAGAAGCTCCTCAAATCGATGCTGGTGGTATTAAAATGATCAGTGGGGCCGAAAACTATCACCTCAGTTTTGACTTCATTTAAAGACAAAAAGTTTTGAGCAAGCCAAGATTTCTAAGCAGAGACGCATTTAGTGTGACCGGGTTGGAAAGTTTGCATTGTCAGGCCTCCAAAATGGCATTTTCGTGTAAATGAGCGGCCAAAACACATGAAAAGCTTGCAATTTTCAGTTGAAAATAATGTTGTGTAAATATATATATATATATATATATATATATATATTAGTGCTGTCAAACGATTCAAATATTTAATCGCATTAATGCCATAGTTAACTCGCGATTAATCGCACATTTTTATCTATTCTAAATGTCCCTTGATTTCTATTTGTCCCATCATTTTTTCTAATTTGAATGCTCTTATCAACAAGGAAAAGTGGATCAGCAATAAGTTTGTTCTTAGCTGTGGTATCCATGTGCTTCTGTCTGAGGTCATCCATTGTAGAGCTTAGATCGGGCCCAAAAAATCAAGCCGACCCGAGCCCGTGCGCATTGTGTCCGAGCCCGGCCCGACACATTTACTGTAATTATGAGCCCGTCCCGAGCCCGATTTAAAACCGTCCATTTCTTTTTAATACGTGGGGCGTTATAACTGACGTTCTCAACTACTTTCTATGTTACTTTCTCCCGCCCGCAACATTTCTGTCCCGCTCCCGCCCGCAAATAGACTTTATTTGTAGGCTACTTCACCTACGTGTCGCCACCATACACATCAGCATAAATGCTCCTGATCAATTATTTGTTATTAAAGCATTAACACACAAACCACTGTTATAATATAAAAGCAAGCAGGCTACTGAGTGCATGGTTTGGGATGACTGAATGCGCACAAAGTGCAATCCTTTAAATATTCCTAAAAAGCTGACATCCGTTCATCGCAATCTCACACATCTCTGTTATTATCAATGAAGCTGACTGCACAATAAATCTTTCATAATATATACACTTTGTTTGTTTTAATTAGAGGATTTGCCAATATCCAGAATTCAGCACTGAACAAAAAGTCAGTTTTGAGCAGTGAGGGGAGTCTATTTTAAATGCATCTGATTGGCCATTGCGTTTAAGAAATCAACACATGTCTGTGATTGGCTACATCGCTCAACGCTGCAAACATGTTATAAAAAGTAACTCTGGCCTGTAAATCGTTTCTATTTTGTTTTAGTTGTTCTTGTTGCTTTTCTGCAACATAAGAATAAAAATTTATTAGTTTTTATGTTTTATTCATAGATTTTTCTAGTTTGTGGGAGTCCCGAATCGTTGTATTCTCCCGTACCCGCACACACAGAGTGAGTGCATTACCGCCCACGCTCGCACTCGGCCATCAAATCTAGTCCCGCGTTTTGTTTTGTTTCCGGTCTAGCTATCCGGTGTGATGTTGTAGTGTTTCTAACGTTACCAGTTGTTGCAACAGCATGTGAAAAAACTACAATGTTTGCTAGGCCAAAAAGAGCGTTAATCTCGCGCTAAAAAAATTTACGCCGTTAAAATGTGTTTGCGGTAACGCCGTTAATAACGCGTTAAACTGACAGCACTAATATATATATATTACTATATATATATATACAGTTATATATACATGTAGCAATGTTCAGGGAAGAAGGAGGCGGGAACCGGCGAACAATTAAAATATAGTTTATTTAAATAAAACAAACAACCAAAATACCACCAGCAGCCCCTCGCGGACGACTGCTGGCTACCGAAAATAAATATAACTAAAATAAAATACAAAAACAAAACACAACTAAAATACAGGCCTGTTCCTCTCTCGATCATCAACGTCGTCGCTCCTCCTTTATGCTTCCGCTCCTCCGTGAGAGATGCGAGACCGGTGTGCCTAACAGGTGTTGCTCATTAGCAATCGCACCACCGGCCTCGCGCCGTTCTCTCACGTCCCTCGGCCGTCCTGTTCGCCACATACCCCCATCGCCCCTCACAGGCCGGGGGGTACCCACGAGGCTGTGCCTACTCCCCCCCCGGCGGCGGCGATCCCTGGGGAGTATGGACAGACAAACCGAGGGAAACGGAGACGGAAGCATGAGGAGCGACAGATCGAGAGAGGGGAGAGAGGAAAAAAAAAAATTGGTCCGGTTCCCACAACGCGCTGCCATCTGGTCCCCCACCAGCTGGCGATCTCCTCCGCGGTGCCTGGCGGTGACGCTGGGTAGCCCTCGGTGGACGGCTCGACGCTCCTCCGCTGCCCGGTGGACGGCGACGGCTCCTCGGGTGCCTTGGGCAGACGGTAGGAGTCCCCCGCTCCCTGCTCCTCCCCTTCACTGGTGGACGGCAGCAGGCTCCGGCCCACGGCGAGCGGCGGCGACTCCTCCTCTCCCTCCCGGATGGCAGCCGCCCCTCCAATACCCAGGCGGCCGGAAGCGAGCTCGACCGTCCCACCGGCAACTCACTCCAGCGCCCCGCCTCGAGCGTCCGTGGCCGCGAGTCCCCCGCTCCCTGCTCCTCCCCTCGCTCGGCGGATGGCAGCAGGCTCCGGCCCACGGCGAGCGGCGGCGACTCGCGCACCATGCTCGATGGCACCGCGGATTCCCCACACCGGCGAGGACTCTCTGACAGCGCGTTCCTCCCTCTTCCCGGGTTTCGGCACCAGTGTAGCAATGTTCAGGGAAGAAGGAGGCGGGAACCGGCGAACAATTAAAATATAGGCCTGTTCCTCTCTCGATCATCAACGTCGTCGCTCCTCCTTTATGCTTCCGCTCCTCCGTGAGAGATGCGAGACCGGTGTGCCTAACAGGTGTTGCTCATTAGCAATCGCACCACCGGCCTCGCGCCGTTCTCTCACGTCCCTCGGCCGTCCTGTTCGCCACAATACACTTTTATTCTGGTTTACTGTGTTCACAGAAGCACTGCGGGTGCTCGATGTGACGGTGTGTGTGAATCCTCATGTTCTGTTGTTTATGCTGCTATTTGCACATGTAAATCTACATTTTTGAGGTATTTGAATGGGTCACAGACACTTATCTTTTCTAATTACATTTAATTCTAATCTAACCTTAAAATAATGTCAGTTAACTGCTGATGACTGGTTAACAAGCATCAGCTGTCAGTCAGAAAACAAAATGTTAAATGAACATCCCTACTTCATATATTTCAACTGAATGAAGTAAAATTGTTCAATGCAGCAAGTCAACATAACATTTTGAGATTGACCTCCAAAATCTTTACCGTGTTTTTGTGATGGCAAGAAATGTACAAAGCAGAAGAACTGGTGTCGTTCTTTACCATCCAACTGGGGACGCGAAGTTCACTTTGATTAATATAATCATTATTGACTGTATAAAGTAGTGACCTGAAATTGTTACCTTAAAGAGCTATTTCTGTTTGATTTATCCCATGAACCCTAAACGGACTGCATAACCAAGCATAGAAAGTATCTATGAAGAGAGACCGTTAAAGAAGAAAAATAATAATATGAATGATAAGAGCCTCTGCTTTTGAACTGTTGCCGTCGGTATTTTTTACCCCGTTAAAAAACAGATTCAAATGGTCTTTCCTCAAAAAACTCTAATTTTTTAAATTTTTGATAACTGATGGTTTGGTCATTCTTTTTTAATTGTATATTGTATATGTTTATCTATGCATATTGTGATCTCTGATGCATGTATAAACACACACACACACACACACATATACATATACATATATATATACATACACACAAGTTACATAGTTCCATTGTAGGCTATGGGAGTCCCCTGTTTTATAGGTAAACATCGTTCAGGTCCCCACTTGGCCAGTGTAGAGCGACAGTGCTCTGTTAGTAATATAGAAATGTGTGTGTTTGTGTGTGTCTGATGCCTGTGTAAACATTATATAATTACATATTACATATATAATATATAAACATTATATATATATTATATATATATATATAAAAGTTACATAATGAAGACAGACTTCACTGTTCACACACACACACACAGTTCCATTGTAGGCTATGGGAGTCCCCTGTTCGATAGGTAAACATCGTTCAGGTCCCCACTTGGCCAGTGTAGAGCGACAGTGCTCTGTTAGTAATATAGAAATGTATGTGTGTGTGTACAATGGCACATAACAATGGCAAAAAAATTGTTAGGGACTGCATAACCAAGAATAGAAAGTATCTATGAAGAGAGAGCATTAAATAAGAGAAATAATAGTATGAATGATAAGAAGCATCTTCTCGCCTCTGCTTTTGAACTGCTGCCGTCGGTATTTTTTACCCCGTTGTAGAATTAAATGGTCTTTCCTCAAGCAATATTTTTTTTGATAACTGATGGGGTCATTTTTCTTTAATTGTATACTGTATATTTTTATCTATGCATATTGTGATTTCTGATGCCTGTGTGAACACACACACACACATATATACATATATATATAATTTATATATATAATGTATATAAAAGTTACATATATACAAGTTACATAATGAAGACAGACTTCACTCTTCACACACACACACACAGTTCCATTGTAGGCTATGGGAGTCCCCTGTTCGATAGGTAAACATCGTTCAGGTCCCCACTTGGCCAGTGTAGAGCGACAGTGCTCTGTTAGTAATATAGAAATGTGTGTGTTTGTACAATGGCACATAACAATGGCAAAAAAATTGTTAGGGACTGCATAACCAGGAATATAAAGTATCTATGAAGAGAGAGCGTTAAAGAAGAAAAATAATATTATGAATGATAAGAAGCATCTTCTCGCCTCTGCTTTTGAACTGTTGCCGTCGGTATTTTTTACCCCGTTGAATGAAAAACAGATTCAAATGGTCTTTCCTCAAAAATTGCAATTTTTTAAATTTTTGATAACTGATGGTTTGGTCATTCTTTTTTAATTGTACATTGAATATGTTTATCTGTGCATATTGTGATCTCTGATGCCTGTATTAACACATACAGGCATATATATATACGTATGTTCACACAGTCATCAGAGATTACAATATGCATATCACAATATGCAATATTACATAATGGAGACAGAGTTCACTGTTCACACACACACGGTTCCATTGTAGGCTATGAAAGTCCCCACTTGGCCAGTGTAGAGCGACAGTGCTCTGTTAGTAATATAGAAATGTGTGTGTTTGTGTGTGTCTGATGCCTGTGTAAACATTATATAATTACAGATTACATATCTAATATATAAACATTATATATATATATATATATATATATATATATATATATATATATATATATATATATATATATAAAGTTACATAATGAAGACAGACTTCACTCTTCACACACACACACACACACAGTTCCATTGCAGTCTATGGGAGTCCCCTGTTGGTAAGGTAGACATCGTTCAGGTCCCCACTTGGCATGTTTTTTTAAAAATAAAAAAATGCATATTTAAAGTTATATTATGAAAAAAGACCTTAAAAGAAAATTTTGTATGTCATTTTTGTTTCTTCAAAATGACTAGAAACACTAGTCCCCTCTTGGCCAGTGTAGAGCGATAGTCCCCTGTTAGTAATATAGACGTGTATGTGTGTGTGTGTGTGTGTGTGTGTGTGTGTGTTCACAAAACATTCACAAATCACATATGGTCCATTATAATGTCCACTTTTACTCACTGCAATGTAACAGCGTGTCTCAGCTCTGATGTAGCTTTAAATATCAGTCACAGGAGAAGTGAGCAATGTTCTAACTGCAGTCGATTATTTCTTGATTAATCTCGGTAAGCCGTTTTGCTGCCAATCCTCTTACAATTCTCCCTCTCAATTCTGGCCTGCGATAACATTTTCCTTGGGCTGTAGGGGGTTTTCTCTGGGTCCACAGGTCCACACTTTGATCATAAGGACGAGGGATTTAAAATGAGAGTTAAGGAACAGGAGGACAAGACCCAGGCTCTGCTGTCACGTTGTGAATTTCACAGTTCGCTCCCCGTAGACACGCGCTTTGATCTACCTGTGCCCTGCAGCCTTTGCTGGAAGTCTTCAGCCTTTATCCCACAGACCCGAGACAAACACAAAGGAACAGGTATGAGTGACCATTGGCCACTAGCAAAGAGAGCGGGAGGAGTATAATTCTGATCAAAACAACTCAAACAATACACTGCACAGTACATTTGTAGCTCATCGCGAAACCTTGAACTCATTAATATACTGCCGTTTCTCTGGTGGAATGATTTTCTTTTCCTTGCTGAGGAGAAAAGGTGACAGTACTAATTATTAATGTAGATTATAGCCTATCAAGGTAAGGATGGTTTATGGTAATGTACTAACCGGATGCGAACAACGATATATAGTCTATAAAATCTGGAGAAAGATAGCCGTTAACATTCCCCTTCATCCTAACATTGACTATATAAGTTAAATATGGAGTTAACGTTAATTATCGGGTCAAAGACAGATTCGGTTGACATGTTCTACCCTTATTATGGGGAAAAATCTGCAGAATTCAGTGGAATCGTTTTGCATATTTTATTTGGCCATTTATCAGATGCTTTTATCCAAAGCAACATTCAAAAAAGCAGCATCACAAACATTGTATCATACAAAAGACAACAATAGTCATAGCATCACTTGTCAAGTTTGAAGAGTACGCTACAGTAGTACAGAAGCTATGTGTGAAATGTGTTTAAATGAGCTTGAAAGTACTTTAGTAAGCCAGACACAACTTTGTGCAAGTACACAAGACCAGATATGAAGTTTTGGCAAGTTCATATTGTAAATACAGTGCTCTTGTGTTCAGATGGATGGATGGAATGATAGAATGGTGGATGGATGAAATGATAGAATGGTGGATGGATGGATGAATGGATGAATGGAATGAACCATGGATGGATGGATGGATGGATGGATGGATGGAACGATAAAATGATAGATGGATGGATGGATGGATGGATGGTGATGGATTAAACAATAGAATGATGGATGGATGGATGGAACGAACGATAGAATGATGGATGGAAGGATGGATGGATGATGGATTAAACAATAGAATGATGGATGGACTGATAGATGGATGATGGATTAAAAAATAGAATGGTGGATGGATGGATGGATAGATGGAAGGATGGATGGATGATGGATTAAACAATAGAATGATGGATGGACTGATGGATGGATGGATGGATGTATGATGGATTAAACAATAGAATGGTGGATGGATGGATGGAAAGATGGATGGATGGATGGAACGAACGATATAATGATGGATTGATTGATGGATGGATGGATGGATGGATGGAACGAACGATAGAATGATGGATGGATGAATAGAATGATGGATGATTGAATGATAGATTGGTGAATGGATGAAACTATAGAATGATGGATGGATGGATAGAATGATGGATGATTGAATGATAGATTGGTGAATGGATGAAACTATAGAATGATGAATGGGTGGATGGATGGATGAATGGATGAAAATTAAGACTGTTTATGCTATATTCTTAATAAACTCTACTTGTCTTGTACTTGTCCATTCACATTGTGCCCAACTGTGCATTCTGATGTTAACACACACTTATCCCTTGGTGAGATACTTGCCCGTGATACTTCATCTTTTGAACAGAAAGTCGTGATGTACAATATTACCCACACTGCACCTCTGTGACCTGCAAACACGTTCTGTTGTGCTTCCCGAGACAAAAGCTGCTGATCTACGACTGACTCTGAGATTTGCAGTGGTTCAAACGGAGACAGAATCATGAGTGTTTCCGTGCTGAAGCATCACCATCTTCCTTTACTAGGCAAAATAAAATGTTGTTATTCTGTTCAAGGCGGAATAAAAAAAAGCAATGCTAATTAGCTACAATGGTAATTACCATTATTGATATTAGCTGATATAAATGAGCTTCTTTATTGGATTTCCCTGGCAAGTGCTAATGAAATGATCATTACTTTGCAGCAGTATAATACAGAATGCGTAATACATATTAATCATGCATACTTTTTTTTGGCAAAGGTCAATTTATGGTAACAAGCTCTAGATCTAACAAGCTCAAGACACTACGACACACACTTACACAGAGGTCATTTCATATCTAATCTAACTCACAAATAATCACCAATACAGTTGAATTTGCATTCTGCTTCAAAACAATGGATATGAATATGATATTTGTGATGCTGAGACGACCAGCGTCAGTACAACTGTCCATGACTCTGGAAGTTTTCGAAGCCACAAAAAAAAGAAAAGAAATGTTGCCAAATATTTCAGAGAAAGCATTAAACCATGATAACCCTACATCATGACAGCTCTGGTTAATAGTGAGGACTCATTCGTTCACTCATTTGCTCAGTGACCCTTCCTGTCGGCGACATCATGTCTGAGGCAGATTCACAACTGGCATTTACACTCTAAAACGAAATGTAAGAGTTTAATTTAATTTGATTTAGTCGAAATCAATGGATTCAGCAATTGAATCATTCACTTAAATGACTCATTGAATCGTCATTCTTTATTAACATACAAATGTGTTTATCTCCATTTTCACTTTCTCCAAAACAGGCCAACTACTTTCCTTCATGTTTCCAGAGCAGGGCTCACCAAACTATTGAAACTCTTAAATGCATTAAGAGTTTTAGCAACATCCTCAAGCAGTGGTGGGAAAAGTGTTTAAGTTGTGAGTTACAACGTGCCTTAAAACACTGCATTTCCCAATGCTTCACTGCAGTCTAGCTCTAATAGTGTTGGGTCAACCGTGTTTTTACCCATTCTACAACCCTATAAAACGTTAGCCTTGCTATTCTCATTTATTGCAATGCCTCATGCTATATTTTCCTTGACAGAGTTGAAGATACATGTTTTCATTACTGTAGCTGCCAGTTTGCTACGTTTCAAATGATTATTAACCGTGGGGTCAAGCACAAACTATGCAAAAGTGGCAGCCCTTCCGGTGCAACCAGCAGAGTCCTGCACGGGTCTGTGAATCCGCACCCCCAGTGCTCAAAACCACATCCGACCCGTTTTCCAACCGCAGCACTAATTAAAATCCACACCCGACCTGCTTAAAATAGGACCGACACCCGACCTGCACCCGAAATAAAATCAGATTAGCCCATCACATTATTCGAGGCACCTTCAGTTCTGTCCCCGTTGCAAAATACTGTTCGATAGAACTGCTGCCTGGTTCCTGACCACAGTTATCTGCGTGCTTCCTCAGCGATCAAGTTCCACATGTGCGGCAGGTTTTGCATGCATGCATGCATCTGAGATAACTCCAAATTCCTCCCACACACTGGACTTGATTTTTGATGACGTATTGTCGACAACTTTACAATCTCCACTAGCTATTCTTTTCTTCAACTCCTCAGGATCTGTCTCGACGACTGCAGGCAGATCGCGCGCGGTTGCGATTTGTTAAATGTGAAAGTAGGCCTAGAGACTCCTTGGAGGGCTGATGAACTGATATGGATTTTAAATTATTTAAAAAACAGGCATATTTTTGTAGATGTGTTCCTAAAAAATATGTATATATTTGTACGTTTGCACGTGACTGTTTTAAACCCCTTGATTCCCCTTTGTCCGACCCGACCCGTATCCGACACAGTTGGATATTTTTCACCCGTTTCAGCAAAACTCTGGCACCCAGTGTCCGAATTCACTCACTCGTTCTCATTCACTCCTTCAAGTGAACTATATTAGTGGAGTAAAGTAGGGAATCGTGAATAAGAGATTCGAACGCAGCCTGAGATCAGTCTGGCCAGGCTTTCAACGCTGTAAAGGACCCTTACCGAGGACCAAACTCACCAAAGATTTGTTGTTTGATTTTCTGAAAGGATACAAATTAAGTTTCAGTTTAATTCTGAAACCTGAATTATGTTTGATGCCTCATTTCAAAAACGGTAAGATTCTGCCTGTGAATGCTTACCTGAGTTGTGTTTGATGCATAAAAAGTAGGGGTGTAATGATACCCTAAAGTCATGATTTGATACACTCACAATATAATATTAGGATACTGCGAGACATATGATAAAAGGTTGACAAAAAATTAAATGTTGATTAAAATGATAAATTTAGTATAGGTTTGGACTTGGTGCTGGAAACCCAAAGCGCAGGACATTAGAGACACCAGAATAAACATATTCATGATTCTGAAGCTGAAAACTGAATTATTTTAGACAAATATGCTTGCACTCTCACTGACTAGATATGTTTTAAATAATGATGGCAACTTTTTACTCGTATCATAAGACATTTGGCATTATCAGAACCCACAAATATTCCCCCATTGAATAAGAGATTCTCTTGAATAAGAGATACATTCCGTTAAAAAAAAATTCTCACACAGTAATTTTCATTTTGGCTGAACTATACACAATACATATTGCCATTATCCACGATACTTATTGTTGCATTTTTGTATTGCGATATTTTGTGACACGATATATAGTTAGGTACCTAATTAAAAGCCTGTAAGTAATCTTTTATCCTGTTGTGCCCGTTCGGGTGAAAGCCTTCCTGCTGCAGTTCTGTGCTGTGCCACCCGTGGTCTCTCTCCGTTACAGCCATCCTGCTTGTCTTCTGATGATTTCAATGAAACTCCTGGAACTGGATTCACATTAACTACCTCTCCCTAGAACCATTACAGCCCGACACTGTCAGAAAATAATCTGCACAAACTGTACCTTTAGAGGCACAGCTCGTCTCTGCGGCAGTTCCTTTAAAAGAACAAATGTGTTCCTTATCTATCCTAAAAGGTGCATGCTACTACCTTAGACTTCTATGGCTTTTATGCTTTAAGGGGTAAATGAGGTACACGGTTGTCCTTTTAAGTGTGATGCAACATGAGCATGACAGTGCATGAGCAGGATTGGACACCCCTGTGCTGTAGTGAAGCTTCAATGAGTGCAGCAATAACTAAGCAAGCATAAATGTTATTTGGGAATAATGCGATTTACACGGACTCAAAACAGCAACTTGGTAACAGTGTCCAGTGTATGTTCCTATCCGCTTGTTGAGTCTGATGCAGCGTCAATGTTTCAGGGGTCCAAATGTTCTAACAGATGCCAAAAGCAAACAACAAACGCTGCTAATATACACTCATGGCCTGCTGTAAAACTACAGAAGAGTGATGATCATAAACTTTATCTCCTTTCAAACTCTCAGACAGTGGCCAGACAGTGATTCATCTTTTATTAATCATTAAAATATTGGTGTTTGAGATGCCGTGGGCCTGGAAACTGCAGTGCAGGACTGTGACTTCAGTCTTTGAAGTAGAGGTCTTCACAATGCACCCGAGACCCGTCGACCCGGGACCCGACCCGGGACCCGACCCGGGACCCGTACAGGTTCGGGTTTATATTTTAAATGATCAGCCGGGTCGGGTCCGAATCTATTACTTCGGGTCCCGGGTCGGGTCCGAATCTATTACTTCGGGTCCCGGGTCTGTTTAACATTGTGTGTAATACCCGTGCGATCGGAGTCATCGGACTCGATCAGAGTTAGAATGAGTCGTCAGCACTGCTTGTGTTTTTTTGCAACTTGTAAAATTAGGTAAAGAAAAGTAAAAAGGGTAAAAGGGTAAAAATTAGGTAAAAAAAAAGAGCGATCTCTCTCTCTCTCTCTCTCTCTCTGCCGTTAGAAGCAGAGCGCGCAGACTCAGAGTCAGAGTTAATGCAAGTGCACGCTAATAATGGATACCTTCATGAGTGATGTGCGAAAAAAGCTAAAAAACAACGAGTATAAAGAGGTAAAACCTACGGGCACCTCTTCTGTCTGGGCATCCTTCATGCATATTGTAGACAAAGATGAGAAAAAACGTTCAAATTGCGTTAAAAAAACATATTTTAGGTTGATCCAGCTAGCGTGCATATGCAGTCTCAAGCGCGTGTCATGTTTCTATGGCAACCAGAGCTTCCGCCAAACCGCGCTTTACATTTTCTCCCATTTTTATAATAATATAAATAAACTGTCTTGTTTAATCTTAAAGTTTTGGTGGTCAGATTCAGACTCAATGCAGAGCAGAGTGCACAGATATGATAGCAAATAAATAACGTCAGCGGCCATGGCACTGAACGAGCAATCGTTATTATAGTTCAAAAGGGCAAACAGTTAAAGTTATTATGCGAGTTAACTCGAGTCAGAATGTACATGTGCAAAGTTGCATTTGTCATCCATCACCGTGACATCAAGTGGACTTTTAAAGCTGAAATAATGAGTGGATTAAGCTTGGAATAACGAGAGAAATAACATGGATATAAGTTTCTTGTCGATGGATTGTAATGCATCACAGTCAGTCAGGTAACGTTAACGTTACAAGGAAGTGAGACGACGGCTACTAAAATTAGGTAAGACAAAACGTTTTATTTTTCGCAACTTATGTGAAATAATATGTGACAATCGGGTCCAGTCGGGTTTGTGTCCTCCCGCCGGGTTCGGGTCCAGTTTTCAAATAATAGACGGGTCCAGGTCGGGTCCGGGTAGTAGATTTATGGCCTTTCTCGGATCTGCACGGGTCCGGGTCCAACTTTTGAAATAATAGACGGGTCCGGGTCGGTTCGGTGTAGCATATCACGGGTCTCTTCCGGTTCGGGCATGAATTTTTGGACCCGTGAAGACCTCTACTTTGAAGTCAGTAAAAGAGAGAGAGACCTGAGTGAAGAAAAAGATGAGTCTGCGCATGGAGGTGAACAGGATCATATCATTTTCCTACAGCAAACGATGAGTTCAAAAACATGACGGGAACCTTCACCATAGCACTGCTCCATATTAGCTATGAGCGTCTAGTTGTAGATTTAATAAATAAAAAACCTTTAATGTAAATGTCATTTAGGGCCTGATGAGTGACCTATTTCTTAGCACACCTCTCATTATAAGCTACGTAATGAACTGCTGACAAAGACGATTTACCATCCATTGGTTTATTTATCATGCACGGTCATTTTAGAGGTAACAGCCTGTAGAGATGCAGTTAACAAATATTGATTGGTTAACATTTTTTCTTTACAACATACATATTGTGAAAAACTGCAAGACATCTAGGATATTTCACAGGATATTTTACTGTAATTGTACAGTAAGATACTGTTAAATATACATTTTATGGAAGTGAAAAAGAACAAACCATTATAATTTATAGTGAAAAACACAACATAAATTGATATTCCCAGAATTCTCTGACACATATGATGTTTTTTTTTTTATTGAATTAATTATAGAATTTTCTTTCAGTTATGTGCATTAGGTTTTTTGTTTATTATTACTAAAATACATATTTTCCAGTAAAGTTCTGGCAACCATGGTTGTATTTTGTTTAATTTTTGTAGTCAACATATGAGTGTTTAGATGTAAACATCCCCTACGAGCCCTTCCGTTAGCCACGGGGAACACCAGACGTTTATTGTGAGCATCTTCAGTCTTAGGTCAATAAGAGGAGCGTGTTAACAGAGTCTCTCTTTCTCCCTCCTTCCCTGCTGTTTCTCTATATGTTATCTTGTTTCTTTCCTCGCTGTCAGGCAACTGTCTGGCATATCAGAGGAATCGGGAGCGCAGGCATCCGCCTGGCCGTAGCCCTCCAACACATTTCTCCATTATATCTGTCTGTCACACAAGATGGAGGAGATTGCGCAGGCGTTCCTTTTGTGCTCGTGGCGTAGGCTTGTGTTCGGCTTTGTCCTCTTCACTGCTGTGAACTGCAGATGACGGTGTGTGCCATGCAATCTGTCACCAGTGTCGTAGTGGGAGGATGTTTATTTTGGCCATATATGCAATGCAGGGAAGAGGTGCAATTCCGGCTGTCTCAAAAAAAAAAAACTAATTATATAAGGAATGAAATAATTAAATGCAACATATCATCCTTGTGCAACACAAAAAAGAAGTTGTCTAGAGCGAGAAGAACTGCACTATATCGACTTGACGTGTCTCATTCTCCACGAAAGCCGTAGGCGTGAAGCAACATGAGCGAGAGAGACGGGTGCTGAGTTGGATGAGATCACGGCAGTCACAATAGGAAATAATCCCTGGAATTTCCTTCACAATTTCACGGAAAGAGTCAAAATTAAATGGAGAAAGAACAGTCGTTAATTGCACATTTGGGTTTTCCTCCAGAAAACGTCCAGCGCAGACATATTATCGTAATGATGGCTTGAGTCTTCTGAGAGAAAGATGTGTTGACCTGCCATTGACTGCGGATCCTCGTTTTTACATCATATTGACTGAGCCTGTCAAAAGCTATTCGTTTAAATCCTCGCCTTCCAAAACGAAAGCTTCGGCTGTATAAGAAATACGCTTTGGATCATGAACCTGCACAAACCTTTGGACAAAGGACAAGGGTATACGTTTGTTTTACAGTAATGTCAAAAATGACAAAGCGGCCGCTATATTTCCTAAACGAGACCTCGGGACTCGCAACCGTTTTTCTTGACTGACAGCTTTTATTGCCAAATTCTTCAGTTTAGAAATCAATCTGGCTGTCTGCAATCTCAAAGGTTAACTTTATTATTTTCTCACCTTTCTAATCAATTTTGAATTGATCTCTAGATTGAACTGATCTCTGTGAAATCTCTGAGATTACCAGTCAACGCACCTTTTGGGGAATGGTTGCATCTTTAAGGGTGAAGATATTTTTGCACCATTATTGTCACCAAACAGATGTGCAATAATAATGATTGATTGATAAATGCAGAAATGTATTAAAAATAAATACATAAATAAATGCATAAAAATAAATACATGAAATAAATACATAAAATAAATGCATAAATGGACGGACAGATTGATAGAATGCCAGATCAAAAGTAATTATCAGTGTTTAATTATCAATGATTGATTGATAAATACATAAATGCATTAAAAAATAACTGCATTATGGATGGATGGATGGATGGATGGATGGATGGATGAAAGAAAGAAAGAAAGAAAGAAAGAAAGAAAGAAAGAAAGAAAGAAAGAAAGAAAGAAAGAAAGAAAGAAAGAAAGAAAGAAAGAAAGAAAGAAAGAAAGAAAGAAAGAAAGAAAGAATCAATGTTTACTGAAATTGCTCAAACCCGAGACCTGTCAGTGGTGATTTGATTAGACTTGTATAAGATGCTTTAAGATCAGTAATGAACTTAGTGTGGCGTAGCGGGAGTTACTATGGAGACCATTGTGTTTTCAAATTTGCTAGTTATACTTGCGGCGTTATTATTGCATAATGGCTTTAATGTTCCTTTTTAAATGCATTGTCTAATGCTGAAATGTGCTCGTTCTCGGCAGTCTAATGTTGAGTCTAATGTTTGCAGTAATTTGGTCGCTCTCAGTGTTTCTAATTGGAGCCCAAAGGTTGTTAGTTTAGATACCACTTTTTATGTGTGTCTTTGATTCTCTGTTTGATGGAGGAGGAAAGGCAGAACATGTTTTACATTGGAGATTTATTTTGGGGAAAAATCTACAAAACTGTGGATGGTTCTTAACAGATGTAAGAAAAGCTTAACCTGGACAGATGATTGATTGATGGACAAATCAGTTCAATTTGCATACATTATTCCATGGAGAAGGAAAGCTAATGAAATACACAAGTAAACTGGTTGATGGTCAAAGTTTTTTTAGTGACCCATTTAAACATGTTTGATTTTGTGCTTCAAAGGCTCTGATTGTGTGGCCTCTTTAAAGCAGTCCTCGAGGAAGAAGGGATTGCATTTTTAAGTGCTTTGTGCTTTTCTGTGGAATACAAATCAACACGAAGCGGTGAGAACGTGAAGTCCATGTCTCTGCTGCTGATTACTGCTCCACTCACTGCACTGGTCAGTTCGCAGATAAAGCTCTTCAGATGTGAACTTCATGGCACTTCTTCCACAACATTGTGCACAACAGAGACGTTCAAAGCTTTTGATGCACAGACCCCCAGAATTTAACCTTTGCTTCCTGTTTGCTATTTTATGTTCTGTTTAAACCATGCATTTCATGCAAGAACCATTTACAGGTGACACTCGAACGATTAGAATATCGTGCAAAAGTTCGTGTATTTCAGTAATTCAAATTTAAAAGGTGATTCTAATATATTTAGTATATATGTCTATATACATATGCATGATTATACTTTTCAGAAGGCCGACATTTCTGTATTTAAAATATTTTCTTTTTATTGATTTTATGTAATATTCTAATTTTCTGAGATTTTGAATATGGGGTTTTCAGAAGCTGTAAGCCATAATCATCAAAATTATAACTTTTGCATGTTATTCTAATTGTTCGAGTTTCACCTGTATGTGGTTAACTGTAACGATGCAGCGAGGAAGAAGCGGAGAGAGAATCCAAATGCAAGCACTTTAATAAAACGAGCAGGTAATTCAAAGGAACTCAGGACAGGGACAAGAACAGAAAACGTCTCAGGTTACTATTGTAACCATAGCTCCCTGAGAGCAGGGAACGAGACGATGCGTCGATCGACGCCATGGGAACGCCTCCAGCGTGACTGCGTCTGAAGCATCTATATCAACTAGTCCAATGGAAAGAATGAGCGTCACGGGCGGGTGACGTCATGACCAGGAATTGATAAAAGCACATCCGGTGCAAGCCGGCATTAGCTTCGAAAATTGCCGAAGCAAGCCGATCACAGGGATGCAGGAAGTATGGCAGGGTGACGCATCGTCTCATTCCCTGCTCTCAGGGAACTATGGTTACAATAGTAACCTGAGACGTTCCCTTTCGAAAGGAACTCAACGATGCGTCGATCGACGCCATGGGAACGAGAATACCCAAAGCGCCAGAATTCCAAGAACCTGAGTGTTAGTCTGTTGTAACTAAGCACTAAGCACCTGAGAACCTGGGGCAGCATCCAGGTCCAGGCTGTAAAACCTAACGAATGTGAGCGGTGAGGACCAGCCTGCCGCATCACACACGTCTTGAAGAGAAACTCCAAATAATAAGGCTTTAGAGGCCGCCATACTCCTAGTAGAGTGAGCTCCGACCGCCAAAGGACACGGCTGGTCAGAGTACTCGTATGCAAGTGAAATAGCATCAACTATCCACTTACTAACCGTCTGTTTAGAAGCAGGAAGACCCTTCTTAGGTGATCCAAAGCAAATAAATAACTGGTCGGACTTCCTCATTGAAGATGTCCGATGAACATAAGCATCCAGTGCTCGCACTGGACACAAGAGGTTCAGCCTTTCCTGGTCCACAGATGTAAAAGGAGGAGGACAGAAAGCCTGCAGCACAATAGGCCTCGGAATCAAGGTCGGCACCTTAAGGACGTATCCCTGTTTCGGATATAAAAATGCCTTGACCATCCCCGGTGCAAACTCAAGGCAAGTGGGGGAAACCGAAAGGGCCTGAAGGTCTCCAACTCTCTTAAGGGATGAGATAGCTAGCAGAAAGATAGTCTTAAGGGTAAGAAATTTCTCTGAAACCGAATCTAAGGGCTCGAACGGAGCCCTAGAAAGGCCTTCTAGTACTATTGCCAAATCCCAAGCTGGCACCCTAGTGCGAGTTGCAGGCCTCAGCCTCAATGTGCCACGAAGGAAACGAGTAATCAGGGGGTCTCGACCCAACGATGTACCCCCCACCAGGGCGCCACGTAGACCTTAGGCGTGGAAGGACATAGACCGGACGTAAAGCGCTCCTGCAGGAACTCGAGTACTGTGTTCAGAGAACAGTTAACTGGATCCCACTGATGTTGGTGACACCATACAGAAAAAACTCTCCATTTAAGCGCATATAGTTTCCTAGTAGCTGGAGCTCTGGAGCTTAGAATGGTCTCAGCAGCCTCGGCTGAAAGACCACTCTCTATGAGTTGGGCCCCCTCAGAGGCCAAACCCACAGGTTCCAAATCTCTGGTCGGGGATGAAATATTGCGCCCCCCGCCTGAGACAGAAGGTCTCTCCTGATCGGGATCTCCAAGGGAGGACCGTCTAAGAGATGGATCAGGTCCGCAAAAAAGATCCGACTCGGCCAGCGTGGTGCTACTAGCAGTAGGCTTATTCCATACCGCCGGACTCGCTCCAGAACTCCTGGGAGCAGAGCAACAGGTCTGGGAGGAATTGTTTCAACGCATTGAAGACCGCCATCATCTCCAGGCAATTTATGTGCCACGAGAGATGATGACTCTTCCACAGACCCTGAACCAAGCGGCCTTCCATTACCGCTCCCCAGCCGGTGAGGGAAGCATCTGTCGAGATAGTAACTCGATGGCAAAGAGCTCCCAACACCGGACCCTGGGTTAAGAACCAGTGCTTCCTCCATATAACTAGGGCACGAAGGCAACGTCGCGTGACCTTGATCATACGAAGTGGGTTTCCCCTCGGGGAGAACCCTCTGGTCCTGAGCCACCACTGTAAAGGTCTCATGTACAGCAGGCCAAAAGGTATCACGTTTGACGCTGCTGCCAAGAGACCCAACAATCTCTCGAACTGTTTTACAGTGCGTGACTGGCCTAGCTTCAGCTCTTTTGTGGCTGACAGGATAGCAGCTACACGAACGGGCGATAGGGTGGCCCGCATCGTCACTGAATCTCATACCACACCAAGGAAAGTGGTTCTCTGTACTGGAGAAAGCACACTCTTCTTGGCATTGAGCCTCAACCCCAACCTCTGCATATGAGCGAGAACGACACCTCGGTGCCGAACCGCCAACTGCTCTGATTCCGCTAGAATCAGCCAGTCGTCGATGTAGTTCAGAATACGTATGCCCTGCAGCCTGAGCGGGGCTAGAGCTGCATCTACGCATTTCGTGAACGTGCGGGGTGATAGAGCTAGACCGAAAGGAAGTACCCGATACTGGTATTTTTGCCCCCGAAAGAAAACCTTAGGAACTTCCTGTGCTGAGGGAGGATGGAGACATGGAAGTAAGCGTCCTTCAGATCTATCGTGACAAACCAGTCCTCGGATCTGATTTGAGTCACGATCTGTTTGAGTGTCAGCATCTTAAACTTGAGTCTCTGTACTGAACGATTTAACAGACGAAGATCTAAAATGGGACGCAACCCTCCATCCTTTTTTGGAACAATGAAATAACGGCTGTAAAAACCCGACTCTCAGTCGGGTGAGTACACCTGTTCTATAGCTTCTTTCGCTAACAGGGCCTTTACCTCTTGCTCCATTACCAGAGCCTGCTCGGGATGCACCACTGTGGGCAACACCCCGCTGTAACGAGGAGGACGAGAACCAAACTGGACTCTGTATCCTTTCTCTACAATCTGCAGGACCCAACGAGAAATATTCGGCAAGCTTCCACGCTGCCAGAAAATTTACTAAGGGAACCAGCCTCTCGAGGCTGGTCTCTGGTGTCACTGAGACAGCTAATTCTGGAGCCTGAAACATAATGGCAGGAACTACCTGCACTGGCTGCTCTTAAGCTCCCCTCAGAGGGCGCGAAACCGATGCTCTACCGCAGCATAGCATCAGCGACTCGCTGGAGACAGCTGCGCCCTGAAGCACCAAGGGTGGCAGGGTTGGCAGAATGGTCTCGTGAGGACCCCGAAATGGAACGGGCACCGTATAATGAGGTGTACACCGCTCTACTTCGGTCGGGGCTGTCCTCACAGGCCTGACCCATAACCTCAGGTCTTTTTTTTTTTTTCTCAGCCGAAGTCTTCTTCGCCTGAAGAACGGCCCTCAGATCCGGCTTCGACTTAGAAGACTTCGACTGAGAGTGTTGCGTCTGACTCCATTGTCTAGGTGGAGGTGCACGGGACGAAACACTCTTTTTGTTGCACACGATATGATGAGCTTGTTTTTTAGACTCCTGAAATCGCTCGACGACCGCGTGAACTGCGTCGCCGAAGAGACCAGAAGGCTCAAGCGGAGCATCTAAAAGAAAAGCCCGATCTTTTTCTTTAATCTCTGAGAGATTTAACCACAAATGTCTCTCAGTAGCTACCAAGGCTGCCATAGACCGCCCAATTGCTCTGGCGGTCTCCTTAGTAGCCCTGAGAGAAAGTTCGGTAGCCCGACGAAGTTCTCGAATTTCGTCACGAGAAATACCCTCACTATTGTCCAAATCCCCCAGCAGTTCAGCTTGATAGGCCTGTAGCACTGCCATTGTATGCAGACACGCTCCAGCTTGACCTGCTGCCGTATAAGCTTTGCCCACTAAAACCGAGGTGGCTTTAAGCGGTCTAGTGGGCAAAGCCGAGGCTTTCAGAGACGATGCAGGACCAGGCGAAAGATAGCTGGCTAAATTCTATTCCGCCAGGGGCATCGCCTCATAACCATACTCTTTTAGCCCTCTTATTCTCGAATAAGTGTTAACTTGAGGGCTAAAAAGTCGTGAAGAGTATGGTTTATTCCACGATTTCGATAATTCATTATGAAGATCGGGAGAGAAAGGAAGCCCTCGTGGTGGAGATAATGTCGCTGAAGATAAAAAACGCTCATCTAATTTACTTTTAGGACGAGCGTCCTTATTCTCAGATGGCCATTCAATATTTAAT
>CM060633.1:1870827-2045827 GCA_030578275.1 Meda fulgida | reverse complement strand
CACTTAGGGGCTTGTTCTCAACTGTGTTCACGGACTGAGAGAAGACACTGAGTCAAATGTGTGTTAGATGCGTGCAGATTCAGCACTTGTTTGTCAGTGACACACTGATCCCACTATGCAATCAAAGTCAGGCATGGAACATTTTTTCAGTCATTTATGTGTCGTACATATAAGTGTCTATAACTCTTCAACAAAATTAGATATTTTCACCAAATTTCACAGGCTTATGTATTGGGGCATTTTGAGAACACAAAAAAGCGATGGAACTGATTAATTAAAACATTAAATAGCCACTAACTACAAACTACAATACAGTATTCTGACATAAATTTAATATTTTACAAATGCCTCATTACGAAACATCCAGCCTGGTCTCATGAAACTGCGTATCCATACCACGAATATAATTTCTCGTGCTGCTTATACGCTAAAAATAGTTTTTGCGTGTATATGATACGCAGTTTTCATTGGTTCATGCTCAGAACATATGCCACCTTTGCCATATTTGGCCGAACTTTCTGTGTGCCATTTAGATTTTCTTTCATATAATTGTATCATCTTCAGACCGTGCTGACAAAGTTATTTTATCTATTATTTCGATAGACTGAACTGTTTTCGTAAACCGCAGCAAGTTGAGGCATGATGGCAAACGACTCCATATTGACATATTGGCCTATTGACAGCACACTTTGCATGTGTTATTGCCACCTCACTATGACCACACCACATCAGTTTGGTCACAGCGCCCCCATTGGTCGAAAGTGATAAGCCATCAAATCAAATTATGATTTTCATCCATTTTGCCTAAAATGATCTTAATATGTCTTTACTTGCTCATTGTTGCAGTAGGTCTGATGCTCGCATACTTATCATGTCTTATTTGTGCTTGAACCCCTAGTGGCTGCTTGCAGCTATTTTTTATTATTATTATTTCTTAAACCCTGTTCCACATATGTACTTTGTGGTTTTAATCTTGTCTGAATCAAACATGTTTTCCTCACACATGCAGCCTTGGTAAAAATTAGGGAACCAATAACTTAATATTTCTCAGCTAACTCAGGCGTCCTCTGAGAAATCTACTCCTGTCCAGATAACAGTGTCTGTGATTATACGGTAAATAACGTTTTTGTCAGTTCCAGAAAAATAAATCATTGAGGGATCGAGGAGTCCCGTCATAGACTGCTTGAATGATTGCACGTACCAATAATTCACTTTCAATGCAAAAGTACCTGTTTTAAAGGTTCCTGATTTTGTCTACAATATTTACATGCATCCAAGTTGAAAAAACACTTTGATTTTCTCATATTATTAATTGCAACATCAGCCCTTTTCTCACTGAACCTTTCTGAGAGCTGCTCTGCTCTGATTGGTCAGAGGGCCCAGTCTGTTGTGATTGGTCAGAAACCAAACACTCATTAGCATATCTGAATCTGAATCTCTTCCTCAGCACTTGATAGGATACAAACAGTAACGATGGCATCAGTTTTACCGTATCAATCTCATCCTTTGGAAGTGCATCAAAATGGATTTGCTTTGGCAGCAGAAAACCGGTTCCAGGCAGTTCAGAATCGCTTCGTTCTTTTAGGAGACAATAACTCCATTTATCTGCACTTTGATCTTTTAAACTTTGCAGAGCTTTTACATTCACAACCAGGTTTATTTCTCACTTCATGAAAGGGAATATCAGAGAAAGCATAAAATGGGGCACTTTAATACAATTCACACATTTAGATGCCATTTAAAAAGAGAGAGAAAGAATGAGATAGAGACAGAAAATAAAGCGTCCTTTTTAAAATGACAGGCTGTCAGTAACCAACAGAATACATGTTTGATAAGGGCCAGCTTTCTATACGAAGAGATGCAAGGTTCAGGTTATGACCCGAGCAAAAACAGTTATTGTTGAACGCTGCTCAAATCCTTTTTTTCATTTTTGAGCAGGAAGCAACGTCAGAGGTAATGAACTGATTCCAGGCCCAAAAACGTGAAGGGAGTGTGGGCGAGCGAAGCTCCTGACCTCAGGTTGTGTGCGTGTGTGTGTGTGTGTGTGTGTGTGTGTGTGTGTGTGTGTGTGTGTGTGTGTGTGTGTGTGTGTGTGTGTGTGTGTGTGTGTGTGTGTGTGTGTTGTTGATGCTCTAATTACTCTCCTGAGAGATGCTCGGCTAACCAGGAACAGAACTGGGACTGGACAAATCCTAATTAAAACTCATGTCAGGGATCTAGAACTCCACAACTCTCGATCCACTGTTATCACTGATTCTCAAAGGACAGAGTGGGAAACTGTCAGTCTGCAGTGGATGACACACAAAACACAATCATGTTGACATTACTTCTTTCCCCACCAGCATTTTTTTTTAAGTTGCCATCCAGCAGCAACATTATTTTCAACTGTGTGTCTAAGGCTTTGTCCGGATCAGATTCAGAACGGATGATCAACATAGATGAAGTAGATCGAGTCCCAAAGCTTCCTGTCTCTCTCTTTAATCCAACACAGAAGAGATTAAACTGCAGTTCATCCACTGGCCACTAGAGACCGGCTGCAGAAGAGAGTCAATCCCATAAACCCACATGTTAAAATGCCCAACTTTACAGCAGATAAAAACATGTTTACAGCCTGGTGCAAAAAGTGGTTTTGGTCTGTAAAGCTAATTTTGCCCTTCATGACGACTGTGAGTGATTTTTTTTATAACTCATTTTTACACTCTGCAGCATTGCTCAAAAAAGTTATCATCTGTTTCACTGTTTCACCCACCGGCAGCAGGTCGAGTAGGACTGCAACACAGGTAAAGTCTTAATGTCATTTCTTCTTACAAAACTCTTTCTCTTCTGATCTCTCATACATGTACATTATTATATCCTTCGAATTATTAAGGGCCCTAAAAGAAACTCCTGAAGTTTGCGGGGATCATTTGACATGAAAATGTTTTGTGTAAAGGTTTCATTTTCTCAGATTCTGCACTGTAGATTTACTGTACTAATGCCAGAGCAGGGGGAAGTAATTAGTCTATTTCTATCCCATGTAAACAGCGTCATTAAAGCTGATCTCTTATGGAACATCTTTCATGCGGGTTGACTGGCTCATGAATTTAGAAGGCAGCGACATTTGCAGCAACTCAATGATTTACTGAACTTGAAGATGAGCACTAAGAAAATATTAGCTGCACGCTGTCTGGATCAGTAAACAATGCGCTCCGAGCTCAAATAAATCTGAGGAAAGCTTACCGACTACATCTGAAATGAGAAAGAGGTCAAATTGCCACGTTTATTCACCTTTCCTCCTCTTAGTGTGAATATTTAAAGAGATTCTCATTAAGTAGCACTGCAGAGCAAGAAGCACAACTCATTTACATCTAGCAAATGCATTCAAAACACGGAACAAAAGGCAAATTATAACCATTTAAATGGGACATATATTGGAGGATTTCACCTTTGTATATGCTACTGAAGTTGATATTTAAAGAAATTGGAGGGTAATGTAAAGATGCACATATAAAAGTGTCATTTAAAATAAAATAAATCCAATTGGAATAGAGCAGGTCTGATTTATGGGTAGAGATTATATTTTATTTTAATTAATTTATTTTATTATGTTTTCTTTATTTCAAAATTTATTTTATTTTTATCTGCCACTGGCGATGGTACCACTTGTCTTCCGCTATACATAAATAAAAATATATATATAATACTGCTAGTAATCCCCATTTTTACTAAATATATTTATAATATGATTGCGTCTTGCTATGTCGACATCTAACGTTCACAAACATCCACAGCGCTTCCTTCCCTCTTCATCCAGACTATTTATAGAAACTAAGCAGCTAAAATGGGTCATTCAAAAATTCTCATGTATTGACGTCAATATCAGTGAATCACATTATATCAACACAGATTAAAAAAACGTTGTCTGCCCTGGTCAATGACAGTAGTTGTCATACAGACCCCAGAACAGGGGCTCAAATGAAACGTGTAATTTCATGTTCATATCTTGGTTTAGTTCCATTTCCAATCTAAAATTGCTCTGTATTTATCTTTCTTAAAAATGAATTCATCTTGACTGTGTCAAAGAACACCGGAGAGAGAGAGAGAGAGAGAGAGAGAGAGAGAGAGAGAGAGAGAGAGAGAGAGAGAGAGAGAGAGAGAGAGATTGTTTTCGAAGTTGGCACTAATTAAAATTGGATGAGGGATGGAAACAGACTGAACTGTTTGACGGTGATATAAAAGCAAGGGCAACCTCACGTGAGATTACAAGGTTATTCGAGGATGTGGGCATTCTGAGACGGAGGATGGACAGTCAATGCATTTTAGATCATGCGTGACCGTTTTTGTGTTTTAGCGTGACTGCGCAGTACAATTAGCCTATCTGATTCAGTTCCCTTGTGAATAACATCCTTAAGTGTGAACTGAATGCTTTCGGACTCTTTTCTGCAAGATTATTATTAAAAACAAATGAATACGGTTTAAACTTACATTAGATTAGATGAAATATAGTGATTTTTTTGACCCACTAAACAATTAATCACACGGGTTATTTTTGAGTTAAGAAAGAAAATGAAATGCTACAAACTATAAGCATAGGCTACAGAATATGGCTCCTTTAAGGCAGCAAAACGATTAACATAAACACATAAAATGCCACTGTGGTCTCAGACCCAAAACGACGAGATTTGATTTTCGGTCATCGGTAAATCAACATCGTGACTCGCTTTTACGATGTATAAAATATGGGCCCTTAGGATAGGAGAAAGCTTTCAGATTTGCACAGCTGTCAAGAAAGTGCTCTCTCTCTCTCTCTTCACTTCTCTGACAGGAGAAGAGGACTGATTTGTGGAGATCTCTCTCTCTCTCTCTCTCTCTCTCAGAGAGTCTGGGTGGAAATTTTAAACTAAGCGACTGAGTGGTGTATTACATACTGCCTATTCAAGCCATTACTGTGTGTTTTGTGCTTGGTACAGTAATTATTGCAAACATGAATGTGATAAGACCACTGCAGTTATTCAAAGGGGCGTCTCTCCGAGGACAAGGAGGCTTTAACTCAAGCGGTGTTTCCAGCACAGAAGTCTCAGGAAGAAGCTGTAAACTGTGGGATGCGCAGTGATTTCCCCAGGTGCTTCCAAATCACGGCTGATTCAGGAGGATCAACACATGCGGATGGCTTCTGAGAGCGAAATCAAGCAAATGTTAAATCTTTGGACAGGATTCAGGAGTGGAACACTAAAAAGATCAACACCTGACATTTGTGTTGCCAGATTGAACACTGTTTGTTCTGGGAAAGTACAACATTAATCTGGAGCAAATAAGCATCTAATTGCATCCCAATTAATGCCACTAGAGACAGGAGCAAATTATTTTAAGGAATGTTTATTTTTACTCAAGAGTGGCTGGTATTATGAAACATGCTGAAAAAATATATTAAAATAACATCACTACATGAATAATGCATATTAGTAGGCAAAGACTAGGAACATGGATTGAGTTGTAACATTGGAAGTTTAACAAGGGAAAGTGGCGATGAAAGTTAGTCTCTGTGTCGAAATATAAAAGTTTTCCACTCTACAATGTATACTTTTGCTGGACATGCAAAACAGTCTATATTTGTTTCCAAAATGGGATTATTTCAGCATTATTATTTCAGTAAATTGAGCATGCATGCATAGATAAATACATCAATAAAAATGTTAATAAATGATTAAAATTACTGCATAAATAATAAATAAATATGTAAATAAATGCATAAATAAAAGCATAAATTAATAAATGCATAAGTACTTACTGATGTTCATGTTTCTTATTTTCGTATCAACAGCACTCGGCATGTTCTCGACATTAACTTGTACGTGTGTAACTGATAATGAGGGAATAATAAGTACAGTTTTGAGATAAAATTGGCTGAGTCACGTGCAGGCTTCCAGGTCTGGAAATGAGGTAATATGTTACTGTTAAAACAGCTGGTAAAGAAAAAGGAAAAAAAAGGTTTTCAATGCCTGAGTTCTCAAGACCTGCTGAATTACGAGAGTCTGAAGATCAGCAACACTCGCATGCATCAGCTCCTCCTGGCTCTATTTATCTATATAACTATAACATCCACATGCATCCCCTCAGGTCCTCCTGGCTCTATACATCTATAACTATAACACCCGCATGCATCAGCTCAGGTCCTCCTGGCTCTATACATCTATAACTATAACACCCGCATGCATCAGCTCAGGTCCTCCTGGCTCTATACATCTATAACTATAACACCCACATGCATCAGCTCAGGTCCTCCTGGCTCTATACATCTATAACTATAACACCCACATGCATCCGCTCAGGTCCTCCTGGCTCTATACATCTATAACTATAACACCCGCATGCATCAGCTCAGGTCCTCCTGGCTCTATTTATTTATATAACTATAACACCCACATGCATCAGCTCAGGTCCTCCTGGCTCTATACATCTATAACTATAACACCCACATGCATCAGCTCAGGTCCTCCTGGCTCTATATATCTATAACTATAACACCCACATGCATCAGCTCAGGTCCTCCTGGCTCTATACATCTATAACTATAACACCCACATACATCAGCTCAGGTCCTCCTGGCTCTATATATCTATATAACTATAACACCCACATGCATCAGCTCAGGTTCTTCTGGCTCTATATATCTATAACTATAACACCCACATGCATCAGCTCAGGTCCTCCTAGCTCTATGTATCTATAAATATAACACCCACATGCATCGGCTCAGGTCCTCCTGGCTCTATATATCTATAACTATAACACCCACATGCATCAGCTCAGGTCCTCCTGGCTCTAAACATCTATAACTATAACACCCACATGCATCAGCTCAGGTCCTCCTGGCTCTATATATCTATATAACTATAACACCCACATGCATCAGCTCAGGTCCTCCTCACTCTATATATCTAAATATCTATAACACCCACATGCATCAGCTCAGGTCCTCCTGGCTCTATACATCTATAACTATAACACCCACATGCATCAGCTCAGGTCCTCCTGGCTCTATATATCTATAACTATAACACCCACATGCATCAGCTCAGGTCCTCCTGGCTCTATACATCTATAACTATAACACCCACATGCATCAGCTCAGGTCCTCCTGGCTCTATATATCTATATAACTATAACACCCACATGCATCAGCTCAGGTTCTTCTGGCTCTATATATCTATAACTATAACACCCACATGCATCAGCTCAGGTCCTCCTAGCTCTATGTATCTATAAATATAACACCCACATGCATCGGCTCAGGTCCTCCTGGCTCTATATATCCATAACTATAACACCCACATGCATCAGCTCAGGTCCTCCTGGCTCTAAACATCTATAACTATAACACCCACATGCATCAGCTCAGGTCCTCCTGGCTCTATATATCTATATAACTATAACACCCACATGCATCAGCTCAGGTCCTCCTCACTCTATATATCTAAATATCTATAACACCCACATGCATCGGCTCAGGTCCTCCTGGCTCTATTTATCTATAACTATAACACCCACATGCATCAGCTCAGGTCCTCCTGGCTCTCTCTCTATATATAACTATAACACCCACATGCATCAGCTCAGGTCCTCCTGGCTCTATACATCTATAACTATAACACCCGCATGCATCAGCTCAGGTCCTCCTGGCTCTATATATCTATAACTATAACACCCACATGCATCAGCTCAGGTCCTCCTGGCTCTATATATCTATAACTATAACACCCACATGCATCAGCTCAGGTCCTCCTGGCTCTATATATCTATAACTACAACACCCACATGCATCAGCTCAGGTCCTCCTGGCTCTATATATCTATAACTACAACACCCACATGCATCAGCTCAGGTCCTCCTGGCTCTATATATCTATAACTATAACACCCACATGCATCAGCTCAGGTCCTCCTGGCTCTATATATCTATAACTACAACACCCACATGCATCAGCTCAGGTCCTCCTGGCTCTATATATCTATAACTATAACACCCACATGCATCAGCTCAGGTCCTCCTGGCTCTATATATCTATAACACCCACATGCATCAGCTCAGGTCCTCCTGGCTCTATACATCTATAACTATAACAACCACATTCATCAGCTTAGGTCCTCCTGGCTCTATATATCTATAACTACAACACCCACATGCATCAGCTCAGGTCCTCCTGTCCCTATATATCTATATAACTATAACACCCACATGCATCAGCTCAGGTCCTCTTGCCTCTATATATCTACAACTATAACACCCACATGCATCAGCTCAGGTCCTCCTGGCTCTATATATCTATAACTATAACACCCACATGCATCAGCTCAGGTCCTCCTGGCTCTATTGATCTATAACTACAACACCCACATGCATCAGCTCAGGTCCTCCTGGCTCTATATATCTATAACTACAACACCCACATGCATCAGCTCAGGTCCTCCTGCCTCTATTTATCTATAACTATAACACCCACATGCATCAGCTCAGGTCCTCCTGGCTCTATATATCTATAACACCCACATGCATCAGCTCAGTTCCTCCTGGCTCTATACATCTATAACTACAACACCCACATGCATCAGCTCAGGTCCTCCTGGCTCTATATATCTATAGCTACAACACCCACATGCATCAGCTCAGGTCCTCCTGGCTCTATATATCTATAACTACAACACCCACATGCATCAGCTCAGGTCCTCCTGCCTCTATTTATCTATAACTATAACACCCACATGCATCAGCTCAGGTCCTCCTGGCTCTATATATCTATAACACCCACATGCATCAGCTCAGTTCCTCCTGGCTCTATACATCTATAACTACAACACCCACATGCATCAGCTCAGGTCCTCCTGGCTCTATATATCTATAACTACAACACCCACATGCATCAGCTCAGGTCCTCCTGCCTCTATTTATCTATAACTATAACACCCACATGCATCAGCTCAGGTCCTCCTGGCTCTATATATCTATAACACCCACATGCATCAGCTCAGTTCCTCCTGGCTCTATACATCTATAACTATAACAACCACATGCATCAGCTTAGGTCCTCCTGGCTCTATATATCTTTAACACCCACATGCATCAGCTCAGGTCCTCCTGGCTCTATATATCTATATAACACCCACATGCATCAGCTCAGGTCCTCCTGGCTCTATTTATCTATATAACTATAACACCCACATGCATCAGCTCAGGTCCTCCTGCCTCTATATATCTATAACTATAACACCCACATGCATCAGCTCAGGTCCTCCTGGCTCTATATATTTATAACTATAACACCCACATGCATCAGCTCAGGTCCTCCTGGCCCTATACATATATAACTATAACACCCACATGCATCAGCTCAGGTCCTCCTGGCCCTATACATATATAACTATAACAACCACATGCATCAGCTCAGGTCCTCATTTAACGAAAATTATCATGAGCATTGTAATGTTTATCATAAGCATTGTAAAGCAGATGTCTTAACACATTTTTTTTGTGAAGACATTAAACAAAACCCGTATTGCCAAAGATGGCGGTTGTGCACATGCCCCGCCCCTCCCGCTGGAAAGCCAATTGTCTGCTTTTAACAGTCAAGCCGGGAAACATGTAAGCCTATCGTCTGGTTCCACTGACGCGTGCGCACAGGTGAGGTTTGCGACAGCGGAGACGAGAACGCTTGCGCATGCGTAGTAGAAGTATAAACTGTGGGGGAAAAGGCGTTTTAAACCTTATTTTGGGGCAAAGTCATCAAACTTTTTCAGCGATTTTTATCATATTTTACTGCTGTTTCAACGCTATCTCACGACCAATTCGCGCAAATTTGTACGAGTGATTAAAAGGTGGCTGATTTGTATGAATTCATAGGACGTCACTTGTACGAATTCATTTGTCTAAACCCACGTGATGGGTAGGTTAAGGGGCGGGAATTTGGGGGCGGGAACTTGTAAAATATGTACGATTTAGCAAAAATCGTACAAATTCGTACGAGTGAGGTCGTATGAATTGTTACGAATTAGCCACCTCGTAAAATTCGTACGAATTGTCGTGAGTTTGGGCAAGCTGTTTCTATACATGCAGTTTTTATGTCCCGGTGACCAGTGAAAGTGCAGTTCTGACTCTCTGCCCGTTCATGTAGACAGGAGCTGGTCTTGTCAGTGCGGAATACCCGGAGGCGTTGCCAAGATGGCGGCCGAGTGCCATGACTGGCCTAAAAGGACTTTGGTTATACTTAGCAGCGCTCTGTTATCAAGAAATAACAGACCGCATTCTACATTAGAATTCAACCAAGCCATGTAATAAACTTTACTAAAACCATAGCTTTTTACTAATGGTGCTTTTTCTGCTTTTATTTTGTCTTTGTTAAATTTAATCACAAGATCTTGACAGATCAGCTGGGTAAACTGTGTTGCAATACTTGCGGTGTAACCAATTATTATCCTCTGATACCTTGAATCATCCTTGTCTTGAAGATATTCTGCAGTTCAGCGCTTCTGCGTGTTCTGCTGACTAAATCTGACTGAGCTTTCACAAGGTTATCAATCCAGCTGTGTGTGCTGGAATACACAGATCTTTGATCCCACTCTCGCATGCTACAGTACAGGAATCAAAGCCTTCGCAAGCTTGAAGACTAAAATCTATGTTCACACTGATGCACATCCTCACAAATGTTCTGCAATTTTGCTTCAATACGTCATCAAGCTTCTGTTGAAGTCAGAGAAGACATGCATGTCTCACTTCTAGTCAAACTCAGCACAATATTACTCTGACAGAAGCCTTCACTTTCCTCTCGCTCTCAGCCGGAGACGACAGGGACGGCACGTTCTCTCTTCCACGACACAGAAACGTCAGAGTATTACGCTCAAATGTTGCAATTCTAATTTTTTAGACAAAGACTGAAGGATTTCTGCTGAGAGAAGAGGCACTTTCCTTTACACTTTCATAAAATAACACCTGGTAAATGATGAAAGTTTAAAGGAAAACTCATGTTGTTCCATGCCGATGTGACTCATGGAACAAAAAAATTACATTTTAAATAAATTTCACGCTGCTCTTTTTCCCTTCAGCAAAATAAGACAATGGCCTTCAATCTTCGAAAAGGACCAAAAAGCACCATAAAAATAGCATTAGTCCAGTATATTATTGTTATTATTATGTAATTATGTAATATTATGTGATAAGAATTTCAGAAATGACTTCAATCCCTCTCACAATCTCTCGTCATATGCTCTGCGTAAAATCAAAACTTGGCCGGTCATGATTGAACAGTATAAATAATTGATGTCAAACCTGGCGCAATACATATTTACCTATGAATTTGTGGAGGGAAAGATAATCACTGAATAACAGCTTATATTTATGTCTCCACTTCACACAAACCGATTGAATGGCTGTAGAAATATTTGATGTCCTTTTTGGAGAATGACAGCAAAACCTGTTTATGGAAAAGAGCAGCTTTTTGAGATTAAAAATAGTATTTTGAATGATAATGGAATTTTATGTATGTTTTTATCCCTTTGAATCATTTATTCAAGCAAGTAAATCAATCTATGAGCAATGCTGGCACAGTATACACAACACGACAACACGGTTTCTGAAGCTCTTCTTTGTCATTCCCAAATCGTGCGTGTCCATCCCCTTTACTCTCCCACAAGGGCAATTGTGTTGATGTACTGAAGAGAAGTCGTTTCAAAAGCTTGTGACATGAATCAGTGTTGCGAGATGAAAGATGGTGGCTTGACATGTCATTGGTGATGCTGACTGAAGCGCTGGATTTATCCATAAAACATTGGCCTGGTTTTGCCAATATTAAAACATCATGATGATATAACTACACTGACCCCATCATTCATAATAAACTTTACAAAAGGACAAAACCAATGATGCAACATGCACCCATTCATTAGAAAGGTGTGCATTTATGCAATGAACTGATTATATTCAAGTCTTACTTAAGAGTGTATGTCTCAGCAGTGTTGTGGGTAACGCATTACAAGTAATGCGACGAGTTGCATATTCAGATTACTTTTTCAAGTAACTAAAGTAACACATTACTTTTAATTTCACAACAAACGACCTACTTTTACAAATAAGTAACTCAAGCGACTTTGTTTTCTCATTTATTGACTGACAGCTCTCCTGTCCTGAGCGAAAGCAGGAGTGAGTGCAGAGACGCTGTGTGTGAACATGATCATTATTGTAGTATAGAGCAAATGTGAACATGTATTTACTCATCTCATGTGCACAACTACAGGCTCAGTATTACTCGAACCCCCAGTTTCACAGACAAGGCTGAAGATAGTCCCAGACTGAAATGCATGTTTGAGCAGTTTTAACTGGAAGCAACTTGCACTAAAATACGTCTCGAGATCCTTAAATGTCTGAACTAAGGCCTAGTCCTGGCTTTACCTAAACCCTGCCTGTGAAACCAGCCCCTAATAAATAAAAACAGTGAAATGCAAACTCAAAATGTTATGCAAACCTCCAATAATAAAATATGAAATAATACAAATATGTTTCATGCATTTAATCTGACATTATTAACCAATGTCTTGCAGCTGCCTTTCAATGATTTGATTCAACCCTAATAGTACAGTTATATTAGATAAACATCACATTTGTTTTAATTGTTTTATTGCTGACGTAAGAGTGTTGAACTTTCTGTTTGAGCGGCGCCCTCTACTGTACAGGCGTCAATTTGCATTTCCTTCAGTCTGAGGCTTATTCATTTCACTTTTGGTATGAAAGGGAATTTATTTGGCAAAAATATTAGTTTTATTTAGTTATTTTTAAAACAAATCAGAAGCGAGCCCAGGTGAGAAAAAACAACACAAAAGTAATATAACACATTACTTTCCAGGCAGTCTATGGTAGCCACGATATCAAAGAATAAAGAAGGTAATAGTTCGTTTATATCAAATTTATATCGCGCAATTCAGATCTTTATTCATAGAATTATTCTCAGATATAAACTCGGAATTGCAAGAAAAAAAGCCATAATTGTGGAATTAAACTGTTTTAGGTTTATATGTTATCTATAGGTTTAAATGTTATCTATAGGTTTAAATGTTATCTATGGGTTCAAATGTTATGCCATGCTTTAACTATAGGGCTGAGACATTATGTCCCTATGAACTGCATTATATGTTGATCTACTGTTAACATTGAATTCATGCTTAGATCGGGCAATCGCCGCAGCGTTCATCAATCCAGCCTGTCTGTTTAATGGCTTGTAACCATAAATGTCTGTGTTCGCTGCAAGTGGCTTTATCAACAACAGAATTCTGTAAAAATTAAGACAATAGTTTTTCCTTTTCTTTTTGGCATCACGATTCTGAAATCCAAAGGCATGACAAGACATTTCTTTCTCATATTCCATGGATCTCGCCCATTTTCCTCCACTTGTTACTCTATTGAGTTTCAAGCGTTTGCCAGTGCAAACAAAGTTACATTTAGCATCTAAATTTCTCACTCAAAGTCATCCCTCTGCTATCTCACGCTGCCCTTTTGTTGAAATGCTTCACATTGTCATTTATCACTTGACTCCACAAATATGTTATGGAGTGGGCATGAATAAGGCGATGCGAATCTGGTCGGATTTAAAGCTATCTTTCCAGTGCAAAAGAAAGCCGTTTCTGTGGCGCAGACTTATTAGTGCAGCAAAATTGTATTTGCACTTCTCTGATTTCTAAAAGCCAAATGCAAAGATCCTAAAGAAAATCCACACATAACATTTAACAGTCAACAGTCTGCTTTTTAAAGTCAAGTGCACTGCGGCGTGCTGCGCGTCCCCGGGAGATGAGAGATCAGAACAGGGTAATTACACTAGTCTCATCTCACCATACTGGGTTTACTGCTAACGGTGCTAATTATTTCAAACCAACAAAGGAACACCTAGAAGATGGCTTATGAAGACTCGCTACGGGCACAAGCTTCAAATGTTCCCTAGAGTAAGTCAGACTTCCCTGTGAAATCGAGCGGCACTGTCTCTGATCAATGATGTTAAATCGCTCTATTACTAGCATTAAAACCCAAACAAGCAGGTATTCAACTCCTCTATTGGTCAAGTAGCCTATAAATCTTCATACTATTTTAACTCTTTCGAGTATTGTTTCAGAGTCACTGAGGAGTTCAAGCACATGCAAAATGTGTGCACTGGACAGTTTCTGAAATATAAACACGGTTCAAAGACGGTCTGAGAAAGAAAACAAATTTTACAAATGCAATTAATGCATTGCTATAACTGTCTACTTGCTAACTCGAAACGTGGCTTTGTGCACTGAAAATATTGTTGGTTCTTGTGATAAATTGCTTGCAAATATTCCTCATTTGTATAAAAAATAATCTGCTAAATGGATAAATGTAAATGTATTTTCACACAGAACCGGAAACATAGCAGCTTTAAAGAGATGTGAATACTCGCATGGAACTTTTGTTTTTCTTAAGTACGTTGATCATGCAAAACATAACCAGGAAAATAATCAAGTGTGTCATCTTCTGGATGGGTCATGTAATGCCAATTATTCTAAATTACCGACTGAAAGTTAACTATTTTTAACTTTTGGCCTACTTCTTTTGCATTTCAAAGGCAAAAAACAAAGAACAAAGATTGCTAATTGAAGCTCACGGCAGGTCAACAAAGTTTTTATGCAACAGTATACATAAACTGAAAATGTATTCCAGGAAGGTAAGAAATGATAATGAGCTTGCATTGCTTTAGGGCACTGCTTGAAAGCATAACGCGTAATCTATTGATGATAATCACACAATGCTGTATTATTGGTTAAATTAACCATCTGCTGATAATCGACTCACACTCATTTGGAGAATAGACATTTCTTCCTGCTTGTGTTATTAGTTCATTCAGCAATTTGGCGCTTTAAAACAGTCTGAACAATAAAGTAATTGGCTGGAACAGCTGTAATTTGCTGTAAAAGATGTTCTGATTAGACCCATGCAAAAGACTGGAAATTACTGTTTCTCTGCCTATTGTGTAGTATTTATTAAACACTGCAGTGTTTGTTATATATTTTGTTGCATAATGAAGAAAATGTTCTTTACTTTAGTTTACTACATTTACTTTCTAATTTACGTCATTTGCTCTCTATAGAAGCGTCCTCTAAATCAATGTATGTAAATGTGCTTTTATAAATCACAATGGCAGGAAACAGCACATCGGCTCAGTGTTGAGTCTTATGCACAGTCGACAGAAAACAAGACGCAGTGATCGTCAACTGTCATGACAATGGTTGAGTTAAAGGCCCTGCATTTCATTTGCAAAGAACAAAAGCTGCATGAAAAAAGGAAATCAGTGTCACCTTCACACATTCATTTTACATTTAATGTTCAATAAACAGTCAATTGACTTGTACTTGAACTCATCACACATCAAACTGTCTGAAATGTGAATCCAAGAAAAGATCAAACCATTGCCCAAAAGTTGCATTAAGGATACACGTTTAGAAAAAAATAAAGACTTCTCTGCTGTTTTCTGTGTTTTCATTTGGACACAAAGTTTGTAATGACTGGCATGACGACTGAATATAAAAAGCTTTATTTGCTGTTGTGGACTAAAGTGATGTTCAATCTCTAATAATCAGCATTTGAAAAATGCTTTATTCATTAACTTCTGCTGTATAAGGAAACCGTGTATTCCCGATATCAAATGACTGCCTTGTTTATGTTTCCCTCCTGTAATAATTCAGTTATGATAAGCATGAAAACACCACCTTTCGCTTTGGCTCAATTTCCGAGTCGAATTACTCATGATAGAGCTTTTGAATTTGACCCAAGCATAAACAAACATTATGCATTTCTTGACACAGGAGCTCTCCATTGAAATCCACTGGAGACTCTGTAATTTGATCTGGCATTTCTTTACACAAAAATTGCAAACGTAATCCATGGTAATTTAAGAATCCACTATAGGTCTGTTAAGACAAATACTGCTAATTTCATTATCTAAATATGCAGCAGAATGCAAGAAAAGGTCAAATGTGCCTTTGGTCGCAGGTTTGTCAGGGATTTCTTTATTGCATAGGAATATTCATTATTGTAACCCGGTATTCCCTCCAGCTGCTCAGAGATCTACTTAAAATGGCATGATTTCTAAATAAAACCACCGATATGGCATAATTTCACAACATTCCTGTGAGTCAGATTCACCGGAGTGTTATAGTGTCGACAGCTTGCGATCGAGCCCAAATATAGAGGTGTGAGTTAAAGGCCTCCCAATTCAAGTATTCATAAACACAGTTGCCTACGAGGTAGAAGAATGACTTTATTACACTGCTTCCCGGCCAGTGTCTATACAGCGAATAGAGGACTATGAGGACAATTCAGAGGGCCATGAAAAAAAAAGAAAGGAAATCAAGCACACTGACAACCCAAAACACAAAATTGAAAAGATAATTGCGTTTGATTGCAGAGGAAAGAGTAATTGTGTGCTTCCCAGCTGTGAGGCTCTCAGACGCGTTTCAGCTCTTTCACCGTGGGTCGTGTCTCATCAAACTGAGGAACAAACTCCTGATCAGAGGCTGTATACAAATAACCATCAGCCCTCATTTAGGCCAGTAACAGCAGGAAAAAGAAAAAGGAAAAATACCTCAGCTTAATGGGAAATTGCACATTTGTCTCCAAAACCAATAGCTATGTTTAGATGCACACTAAAACCCAGTTAATAATCCAAGTATAACAGCTTGACCTGAATGCAAAACTTGTATAAACACCACAGTTGGGAAAATAATCAACATTTGAAAATGTGCCTCGACCTAAAACTAAAAAAACACACCTATTAACTGCCGTTTCCAGCTGAAAAAAACACTAGAGGTATGAAACAGCATTAGCTTTACTTCCTTTTCACACAAATTATGATTAAAGGGCTAGATTATCAACTAATAAAGTTTTGTTTCTTGCAGTTCCTTGCACAGTATATGTTGTGAGCTCAAAACACTTTTACCATAGTGTATGATCGGTAAACAAATACATGTTGATGATTGCATCACATAACCATCTCCGTGTCAATGTGTTTTCTGCTGTAGGAAACTTGCTCTGAAGCTCAGGTACGAGTCACGATAAAACAGCTCAGAGACTTGGAGAAGTAAGATTAAGTGGCATGGTTGCTTCAGCAAATGTGTTTTTATCTCACTAAATATTTAGGCAGTTTCACAATTAAATTCAATCTACCTGGCATATATGTGGACTGCAATGCCAGACGACTCTCTCATGCCATACTTTGCTACTCATCCAAAGATGTCTAGTTATTCAACTCACTAAAATAGACAAAAAGGGTGCAAAAATTACAACAATGCACTTTGACACAGGTTACTCTGAATGCATTTACCAAACATGCACTCATATGTGTATTTTGTTCAATTACATTACATAGACAAACAGCAAACATTCTAGACCAGCAAATGGTCTTAGGCTTATGCATCTCTATAGCTAGCATTGTATTTATTGTGCAATTTATAAGCGGAAATGAGTTTTTACATGCATATGATACGCAGTTTTCACGTGCATATGATACGCACTTTATGGCTTGTAATACACACATACCCCACACCACTAATCCTTCCAAGGGGTTTACAGTGTGTATCATATGCACGTAAAAACTAATTTCCGTGTGGAAATTGCACGATAAACAATGTGTGCTATAGAGACGCATATCATGAGATCGGGTTGATCCTCCGCCGATCCTCACATTCCCGTTCATTAGCATTTAGAAGTGGCTATTGCTTTTGTTTAGTGAAAGATACAATTCACAGTCACAGTAAATGAAAAGCAGTTAGTGGTAATGAGATAAAATGCCTTTCTGTGCTAATAGTTACCCCGCTTTAAAAATACGGCTATAGTCTTTTCTAATGTGTTGTTTTCTAGGAAGATGCCCACTGTATGAGGAAGATACGTATGTCATAGAAATAATCAACCTGCTGATTTATGCACAAACACTCCCAGACTCTACAGTTTCAAATATCTTTCAGATTTATGAAGCATAATTAGCAAATTACATTATTTGTTATTGTAATCCAGTGGCCGTAGCTGCACAAATTAATTGAATCTTTATAGAATCTCGTTGGTAGACCAAAATCTGCCATTTGATCTTGGGCACCATGCCAAGACATTCAATAAATGTGTTTTCTCCAACCCCCATTCTGACCCCCATTTGTGGCACCATAAAGGCCAAGGACGATGCATCCCAAATGGGCTTTAGTGGATGTTTGATTGAGCACATTAGCTGTAAAAGTAATTGTGTATATGTCTCCAGGTACCCTTCTTCTCTCAGGTCAAGGAACCTGAATGAAGAAATACAGCAGACGTGTCTCTGGTATAAAGGTATAAACCAGTGAAGGTTTAGCTGGGAGTGGACTGTTGAATAATATTGGTCTGTGAGCGCAGCACCGTCTAATAGAAGACCAGAGTTTACAATTCACTCTCTGTCTCATTAAAGATGCATGCCGGAGTGATTGTTATTAATTGTTTACTGCAAACGCCAGCAAACATTCAGAAAGTATGCCTCATGCATTTATAATTTGACATTATTTCCAAGCTCAAAATCACAAGTATTCGTCTTAACCCAGAAATGCAACCAGAAAACCTTGCCCATGGTGTTTCATGACGCCTATGGGGAATGTGGTAATAAACAAGCACCTGGCTTTAACCTTCATCTCCTAGAAAATACAAACTTAAACCAAAATTAATCAAATACTCTGATGTCGTTCCAAACCTATGACTTTCTTTTCATCTGTGGAACATGCAATGGAAGTCAAAGGTCACCAAAACTTAGCAAAACTGTCAAGATTCTGCCATCTAGTTCTTGTCTTTCTTTAAGTCTTGAGGCAGGATCATGACAGTCCCATGTTTTATGTGCAAACACATGGCCTTGTTGGGCATGTGCTTGTGTTGTCTCGTCATCTAGCCCGCCCTCCTTGTTATCCTTGTTTAGTCCTTATTGCTTCCCCATTATCACCTGTCTCCCTCATTAGTTTGTCTCTATTTAATCCCCTCGTGTTTGCTGTCCAGTGTCGGTTCATTGTCAATCCGTGTCAAGTTTGTGAGTAACCTGTCAAGAGTAATCGTAGTAAACATGCAGCTACATGTCAACTAGCAGTCATTCGAGTATTAGTAGACTGATGATTCAAATCTGCTAACTCTTCATTCTGATGCTCCTCAACACACTTTCTACTGACTATAAGCAGCTTTCCAACTACCTCAACTTATTCTACAAACCTGAACCCTAAGCGTCTACTAATACTCTAATGAGACTAAGCTGACATGTAGTTGCAAGGTTACTAATAGTAGAATGTCTAAAGTGAACTAGGAATATAATATGGATTAGCATTAGAATTTTCATATTGACATTTAAGAGGTTCCAGTGCACATCTCATAAATGTCATGCATAACTTTCATTAGAGACTGTTTAAAAATCCATAACAGTTTGTTTGGAAAATAATAAGAAATATATTGGGAATATATAAACAAAACAGGAACAAACATCCATTCATGTTAAAAAGGGACAAATATAGAACTGGCATAGAAATCAGAAGTCGAAAACAAACACATTAGTCCACAGTGAAACACCATTTATGTTAAAATAAGACCAAAAAATGTCCTAGGAGGAAAGATCAGGGATTTCACAGGTTGCAACTAAAAGGTTCTGATGTACTAAATGGCCAAATCATGTGAATGAATTTGGTAAAATTCAAATTCTAAAGCAATATCAATAATTTAAATTATTCAATATATCGCGCACACTCAAAATGAAGGAAATGTCAAACTCTCAGACACTTATAAAAGCTCTTGGAAATGAAAGTTTGTTTCAGTAGAAACTCATAAGTCAATGTGAGCCTCTATTGGATTTTCCTTTACAATGGCTGTATTATACATAGGGAAGCGGTGAAGTTTAATGTCCCCGGCGAGCTTGACCTCATAAAAACTGCACAATGACCCTTATTCATCAGCATTGGTGTGCTCGTCCCCTCTGCATGCTTATTATATGTGTATTCAGCATTCAAAGATTGTCCTGTTTAATTCACCTTATATGTGGGAAGAAAACAGGCCCGGGTGATGCTGTTGTTTCTTTTGTCCTCCGTCCCGATTAGCTTTCGTTATTGACACGTGTCGTCATTATTCCACCAATACGTGACCGTGCAATCACCATTTCACAGAGAAAAAGATGCTCAGCCTCAAAAAGCAAACTGCAGAACACAACAATCGTATTATTAGACTACAGATGCAAGGAAGAGTGCTCTTCTTCTTCAATAATTTGCATGACGAACTAACAAAAATATATTTTCAGTTTTGCTAACATACATTAAACGGCATTTTACAAGTTTCAACTGAAAACTTTATATGCGTTTTGTCTATTTATTTACATGACAACTGCATTTTGGGGTCTGAAAACACAAACTTTGGAAAATGAGTTTCAAAGTGCAAGAAAAAAAGATAATTTGTGACTTTTTAATCTCACAATTCTGACTTTTTCCCCCCTCAGAATTGCAAACTCGCAATTGCAAGAAAAAAAAATCTGAATTGCAAGAATAAAAAGTCAGAATTGTGAGATAAAAAAAATCACAATTATCTTAAATTGTTTTATTCCATGGAAGAAACAAGCTTCCATAAGTTACTCAAAACATAATAATATGAATATCCAAGTAAAATGTGTACAAAACAAATTCTATGATAGTTGTATAAATGTTTTTATACCAATGTTTTAAAAACATTATTTAGGACCAAATCACTTTGAATTACCATTACTGTAAGAAAGTTTGTTCATGAGAAGCTCGCCAGAACACAGTTCAGACAGCGTTCCCTGTCAGCTGGGGAAAACAGTACACTTTAATGAATTTTTATAGGCTCATGTATTTTTGAGTCATCCTTCCTCGGGTTTTATGGAATGAATGTTGTTACAGGCCATCTCAAAAAGAAAATATACTGTATGCATGAGGGAAAGGCAAAGACAGAACATGGTTTATATTATCAGAAGGTGACATTTCTCATTTCTTTTTACAGCAAAATATTTGTACTTTTTTTTCTCTCTTTTTGGCAGCCGTCTACTGGATGATCCATTGTGGTCGACCATCTGTCTCTTTAATAAAATGAGAGAATCAGCTTCCTGTAACAGTGTGATGCTTATGTGAACCCAATATATTCCATTTTAAAATTAGTGGTTAAGTTCAGGACCTCTTTGCTAAAGTTTAACGATTTTTTTCGATAGTCTGGCTTGTGCAGCTATTTTAGAACATTGGACTTTAATTTATTTATGTAGTTATTATTTATGTATGTTTGGGATGTGTGTATATACTGTATTTATTTATTTATTTAAGATGAATATTACTTTCTGTTACCATCAAATGCTGATGATGCAAAAATTCAGCCGGATGTCCTATTTTTCTCTTCCCTGTTAAAGAACAGATAGAACAAGCACAGCACCCATACTAGTACATAAAAACTACAAATGTCTTGTCATTAAAATTTAATTCACATGAAAAACCCAAATCATCAAGCTGAAGTTTTTAAAGAAAACCCTGTGGCTCAGTTTCTTCTTCCGCTGTAAATCACATTTGTCATTTTGTTATGTCTGATGACTAATAACAAGCCATATGATTCACATCTGTAGCAGAAACAGTGCGGGATGATCTATGAGACAAGATGTAACACTTAACACTTACACTTATTGATTTGTAAAGTAAGCATGACTATGAGCTATAGCTTGCAAAAACTACTAATCAACAGAATAATTGGATAAAAGACTAACATTTCATTTTGAATAATAACAATAATTACACTGATGATAATGATAGACAGTGGTTGTGAAGTGCAGATACACACTTTAAAAATGCTGTGGAGAAAGACTAGCGCTCTATTATGATATATAGCCAAAAGGTCAGACAGGTAATGCAACTCCATAACAACTGTAGGCTTTTGGTATTTCTGCTCCATTACGCTCTAAGATGGGCCGTGATTGAACTGTTAAATAAAGCGTGCACATTTTCCCTGCAGAAGCTGCCGAGGAAAGTCTGGGTAATGGTCTTTTCCAGCACACTGGCTATAAACATTGGCCTCATCACAGGTAGCTCATCTTCCCTTCTTCCATACCCTGTCCATCTAAATTTCCCTTTGACATTCGAGTGGGCGCTCGGACGTCTCTTGTCCTTAGGCTTTGCTTGAAACGCTAGACCTGTGCAATTTGACATGCGTTTGAACAATAGTTGAGTTTGTATTGAATGTGCAGTAGAGCTACAACTGAGATAAACCTCGCTTTACTGTGGGATCTGGACAACAATGGTTTAACAATCAGAGTTAACGATTTGAGCCAATCAACATGTATAAAAAAAATACTGTTGTACACCGTAAAAAATATGTGAATTTTAAAGTTAATATTTGACAATTCTGATATGTACATTATCAGTTATACTATGGTGTTATGATGGTGCTTTGTATTTGTGTGAAAGACACTGTGCACCTTCTATATATTAGTATTTTCATCAGTTTGTAGAGAAGCTACTTGTAATGAACTTTGTTCATGTGGCTTTCTCTTTACCTGCGGTGTTGTTAAAGTTGGTATAAAAGGGACATTGCGCTAGTCTTTCCCTATTGTGCCGTATATCCGAGTGAAACGCTTCTGGAACAAGAACAAATGTGGGCGGGGCTTGATTTTCTCTGTGGGGAGTTGATTTGATGGTTGTGGTTTGCTATTGGTGGATCTCATGTGAGTGACAGGTTGTCCCGCCCTCATCATCAGAGAAGAGATTTACATTTACATTTAATCATTTAGCAGATGCTTTTATGCAAAGTGACTTACAAATGTGGAGAGCAATAGAAGCAATCAAATCAACAGTAGGGCAACAATATATATGCAAGTGCTGTGACTAGTCAAGTTTTTTTTTTATAGATATAGAATAGTAAGTGTAGGTAGGTGGAAGATGGAGTAGGTAAGATGTAGATGGAGAAGAGAAGCGGTCCTAGCACTGAGGCCTGAGGCACTCCAGTAGACAGATGTTGTGTCTGCTCCTCCACGACAACCTGAAGGACCTGCGGTGAGGGAAGACTCGAATCATTGGAGTGCAGTTCCTGAGATGCCCTTCGTCAAGAGGGTTGACAGGAGTATCTGGTGGTTGACGGTGTAAAAAAACAGCAGACAGATCGAGAGGGAGGGGAAATTATTCTGAATAAAGATTAAGAGGAACATTAATTTAAAACAATAATGATCTAATGATAATTGGAAAACATTACATTATTTGAGTTAATGAAATGAACTGTAAATGTATTTTCTGTAAAACTTTAAATGTTGCTATTTTTTAACATTAAAGTTCTGGCAACCACAGCTGCTGAATGAATTAAATGAGTTAGTCAGTACTACTGTTTTTTTTTACTGTTTCTACCCATCCGTCACTCTATTTGATATTGCAACACTCTTAAGGGTTAAATCACTAAGGCCGTGGGCTGTCAATCAGAATCTTAGCTCATATCTTTGTCCTCCAAGCCATCTGCTTTGTATCGATTCACAAACTATTGAGCGCTCACACAGATACATAGCCTTGTATGTGTGTGCAATTCTCCGGGGCTAGATTTCAATACGGTGCACAGTACTTGAACTATGCTCCATTACAACTCCCATTCAAGTGTGCCTTAGACATCACCCACAGGAGAGCAACATATTAATGATCTTTGCCAGAGGAAACTGCATATTAAGTGTGAATTGTTTTCCAGAGTCATTTCATTATTTGCTCCATTACTCATTAGAATATAGCAAATGCAATTTCATTTTGACTTCTGTCACCAAATTAAGGAAGATTAAACTTTCCGCATGCCCTCAACGGTAAACGGTAACTTATCTTGTTAGTGGTGTACGTGCAAAGACAAGCACGGGAACATGAACAAAACTCTATTGTGGAAAGAGTTGGTAGAAAACATATAACATATCTGTGATGTGGAAAGGCAGAGAGCCAATGGGTCAAGACATTAAAAGTGATGATCCAAGACACATCTAATGATAGAAAAGTTAAAGTTGCCTTTATTTTACATTGGCTTTGCACAAATGGACATAACAGGTTTTAAAACCACTGCACACTAATGCAGTTCAGAAGTTAAGCTTCCCTGTGTCATTAAAAAGGTTCTCTTGAAAACCAAGGCTTAGCACAACAATCAGCTTAGCTAAGCAAAAAAGTTTCACAGATGCAGAGACCTTTTTAACTAGTCCTGGTTAAGTGTTTGGTTTGGAGTCTTCGAGATCTCAAGGCCATTTGGATGACTTTTTCTAATCTTGTGAGTTATAAGCTACTCATACATTTCAATTTAATAACACATTCCAACATTTCATCCTCTATGTTTTGACTCCAGATATAAATTATACACTATAGGAATTTCCACTTGCAAAGGTTTCTTTACATGTGCGCAGATAAGTATAGCGATTAATTCCTGCCATTTGTTTAGTTCTATTTATTTTATTGTATTTTTCAATTATCCCAAAAAAGCAAAGACGCTTAAAGGCCTTGCCAGACTAATATGTTTTTGTTTTGAAAAAAAAAAAAATCTTTTTCTCTCTTTTTTAGCCTTCTGTCAACATTGAGACAGCGTTTTTGTCAACGAAGTCGGAGCTTTTTGAAAGCGCTCTCCCAAGTGGATTTTAAAAATGCAGTTTTTGCGTTGTTGTGTAGACCGTGAACATGGAGGTATTCGAAAATGAGAAGGCATGTTTAGTCATGTGACACACATTGCACCAATAGATATCTATGGTTATACCGGCATTGTTGTGCCGGAATATTTACTTTCATAGTGTTGCTAAAGAGAAATGTTCTGTTTAAGGCCATGCAATAGTCTTGCAAGTCCTAATTTGTATGCATTTGTATGTAAATTGTGGTTCTACCACATGTACTATTACTTACATTTATATAGACATTGAAACATACCATATCGATGTATTGACGACATCTAAACTTTAATTATTTATGTATTAGCAACTGCACAGATGTACAAATATTTATGAATCTGTTTGATCTAATACTGAATTGATTACCATGGAATTGATCAAGTTTATTAAGTATTCAATTGCAATTATTAATGTAAAATTTATTGTTTACCTGTATAGCTCCCATAATAATGGCCCCTTTCAAAAGTTTTCTTTTAACACTTTCTAACATTTCAGTAATAAAAGTCTCCATATTTAAAATGCATGCACATTAGCGCAAAGCACAACAGTGCTTGGCAGTGGTCAAAAAGCATTTACAAAGTGACTTTTAGATTGATCCCTTCTTGCAAACTTGCAGAACACTGGTGTTTGTCAAAAATACAGTCATTCATCCTGGATATGTAACGCGGATGGTGGGAAAACAAACAACCATTCTGGATTCAGATTGCAACAAAAAAAACACATGGTTGAAAATACCTTATGCCCCCATGAGGAGCAATTACAGTGTGTATAGGCCTATGCAGAAATCACCTTGATGAGTCAATCAAGCCCAGATATAAAGTGCTGGCATCCCTGTTCCTGAACAGAATGGGTAATGCAGAATACTTAAACTTCAACATTATGCATGAGCCTGTTACCTTTGACCTCTCCACTGCTCCTGTGGGGTTTGCAGAGGCTGGATCAGGTGTGTTAGCCTTCTGCTGGGGTAAAGGTGCGCCTTCAGGCCCGTGGCTCACACAGCTGCTTTTACACCCTCAACTGCTGATTCACATATTGACTCCAGGCTAAAAGTCCATTGTAGCAATGTTCAGGGAAGAAGGAGGCGGGAACCGGCGAACAATCAAAATATAATTTATTTTAAAATAAAACAAACAACCAAAATACCACCAGCAGCCCCTCGCGGACGACTGCTGGCCACCGAAAATAAACATAAGAACTGCCAGCAGCCCCTCGCGGACGACTGCTGGCTAAAATAAAATACAAAAACAAAACACAACTAAAATACAGGCCTGTTCCTCTCTCGATCATCAACGTCGTCGCTCCTCCTTTATGCTTCCGCTCCTCCGTGAGAGATGCGAGACCGGTGTGCCTCACATGTGTTGCTCATTAGCAATCGCACCACCGGCCTCGCGCCGTTCTCTCACGTCCCTCGGCCGTCCTGTTCGCCACATACCCCCATCGCCCCTCACAGGCCGGGGGGTACTCACGAGCCTGTGCCTACTCCCCCCCCGGCGGCGGCGATCCCTGGGGAGTATGGACAGACAAACCGAGGGAAACGGAGACGGAAGCATGAGGAGCGACAGATCGAGAGAGGGGAGAGAGGAAAAAAAAATTGGTCCGGTTCCCACAACGCGCTGCCATCTGGTCCCCCACCAGCTAGGCGATCTCCTCCGCGGTGCCTGGCGGCGACGCTGGGTAGCCCTCGGTGGACGGCTCGACGCTCCTCCGCCGCCCGGTGGACGGCGACGGCTCCTCGGGTGCCTTGGGCAGACGGTAGGAGTCCCCCGCTCCCTGCTCCTCCCCTTCACTGGTGGACGGCAGCAGGCTCCGGCCCACGGCGAGCGGCGGCGACTCCTCCTCTCCCTCCCGGATGGCAGCCGCCCCTCCAATACCCAGGCGGCCGGCAGCAAGCTCGACCGTCCCACCGGCAACTCACTCCAGCGCACCGCCTCGAGCGTCCGTGGCCGCGAGTCCCCCGCTCCCTGCTCCTCCGCTCGCTCGGCGGATGGCAGCAGGCTCCGGCCCACGGCGAGCGGCGGCGACTCGCGCACCATGCTCGATGGCACCGCGGATTCCCCACATCGGCGAGGACTCTCTGACAGCGCGTTCCTCCCTCTTCCCGGGTTTCGGCACCAGTGTAGCAATGTTCAGGGAAGAAGGAGGCGGGAACCGGCGAACAATCAATATATAATTTATTTTAAAATAAAACAAACAAACGAAAATACCGCCAGCAGCCCCTCGCGGACGACTGCTGGCTACCGAAAATAAATATAACTAAATTAAAATACAAAAACAAAACACAACTAAAATACAGGCCTGTTCCTCTCTCGATCATCAACGTCGTCGCTCCTCCTTTATGCTTCCGCTCCTCCGTGAGAGATGCGAGACCGGTGTGCCTCACAGGTGTTGCTCATTAGCAATCGCACCACCGGCCTCGCGCCGTTCTCTCACGTCCCTCGGCCGTCCTGTTCGCCACATCCATGGACGAATTTATATATAGGACCAAACCTCAGGCCAAGTTGCAGTTTTTCAGATCATGAAGCTGTGACATGCACACATAAAGCATCATTTACTCGCCATTATGTTTTTCATCATCAAGGTCTCATTCAGAATTTCATAATATTTAGACATAATTGCACTTCCTTTCTTTCACCTACACTATTTTTAAGTAATAAGTACCACTTCCACTACTATACTCTATACAAAAAGGTACAAAAATGTTATTTAGGACAACATTTCTTCAGACCTTAATGCATATCACAAAAAAACTTTTTTTTTTCTTTTTTTTTTTTTCTAGAATGCAAACGTAGACATTTTGATGATCGTGCTAGTGATACCTGGTTTGTAACACATTTGCATAATGCCAGCCTGTGGTCTTGATTGGCTGAACAGCGTCTCTTAGCTCCGCCCTCAAACACTGTAGTGTATCTGAGACTGGAAGAGTTTGGTTCGTGTCGTTCGTGTCGAGAAGACGCTGTTTTCTGCTGACAAAGCAAATCCACTGTGATGAGATCGATACGGTAAAACCCACGCCATCGTCACTGTTCGTATCACTGTGATCAAGAGCTGAGATTCAGATATGATAATGAGAGTTTGCTTTCTGACCAATCACAGCAGACTGGGCCATCTGACCAATCACAGCACAGCAGCTCTCAGAGAGGCGGGGCTTAGAGAGACTGAATCCTTGATCGAAGCGTTTCAGACACTGAGAAAAGAGCGGATCCTGTGATGCATTTATTATGAGGAAACTGACCTTGGATGCATGTTTATAGCAGGAGGCCTTCAAAATAAAATTAGGAACCTTTAAAATAGCATTATAAGGACACTTTCACAAAACCAGTTTGAATGATTTGTTCTCAAATTAGACAAATCCATTTACTTAGTTAAACTGATTAAACGATTCAGCCCACTAAATAGGGAAGATCAGTGAGTGTTTTCATGTTGGGTCAACTATTCCTTTAAGAGTTACCAGCCAATATAGAGTATATATGTACACACTATATATATAATTTTTGTTCAGTTGTTTTCTGAGAATTAATGCATGCAGAAGAATTTTCACTTCCCAGTAAGGAATAAAACTGCTCATAACTTAGATTTGATTGATCATTTATTAATAGACTATTATGTCATGGGGTTTGAATGAGTTAAAATGATTTATTTATGAAGAATGCAACAGCATCAGAATTCATTTCCATCATAATTTCACGAATGCAGCACATCCTTAGGGTGCAAATAAAGCAGTTTTCATGTCTGTATTTCATTCACCAAAAGATTTATGAAAGAATAGGAAGCGGCTTGTGCCTCACGATGGGATTGTGACCAACAAGAGAGAGAGAAAAGACAGATGACAGTGGGAGAAAAAAAGACACGAAGAAAAAGAGTAGTTGAGAGTTTGATAGGACTGTTTGCAGCGACTGTGACATGTATATTTTTCACGGTGAAGTTGGCACTCGAGGCAGAGCTGTATGATGAACGATGCCTGAAAACGTCCACTGTACAGTCAGAGAAACACTCACTGAGTGCTGTTACAACCCTCCATACACCGACCTACATTAGACATTAGCACATCGCAATGAAAACAAAGCACATTTTCATTATACAGTATATACATACAGTATATGTAGACTTTTTTTGCAAGTAAAAAGCCTTTAAATGTCCACCTTCAGCTCGTGGCTTACATGTTTTGCTATGAAATCTTCTTTACTGATTTTTATAAAGTAAAAGTAAGAATAACTTTAATATAGATATAGTATTTCAAGATGAACACTTTCTGGACTGAATAAGCTGAAGTTTACTTGCATTTTTTCTTTCTTTTAAGAGAAATCATGTTCAAATGTGAGTAACAACAGGCTTTTGAGGAAGGTTTATTTCTTCATCTCTCAATCATCATTGCATTTCATGTTTTAAAACTCCAGAGCTTTGAAAACTAAGCATTTAAGTATCATCTTATTAAGACATTATTAGCAGATAGTGAGAACATTTTATTGTCAGTATCTGCTATACTGTTATAAAGATCTCATTTATTTCTTGAAGATTTTCTTTTATATTTTGTCTTAAGGTTAAAAAACTTGTTCCACTTTAATAAATTTGATCTGACTATCAATCTGACTATCATTTCACACATGCAGGCTTTACAGGGTTAAATTGTTGTTTAGACAAAAAAACAGATCAAGCAAGCATGCAGCAAACCATTAAAAACATTTATATCAAAACTGATAACGGCATCTCGGCAACTCCCATCCCTGCTGCGGGATTTGTTGTTTACTTGTGTTTAAACAGTATCACAGTTCTGTTAATGAACAACAGTTTATTTCGAAACAACAATCCAGATCTCGAATGGTCAGAAAAAAAAAACATTTCAGAGGATTTGAATGCATGGTCACAACATGTTCTTCTAAAATTAGTTCTGATTTGCATAAGGCTAACCTGCCTAGAAATGTGTGTCTGAAGCTAATCTTCACAGTTGGGAAGAAATTGCTGTATTTTATTTCCTAAACCCCGTCGTACGTCAAGCCTGAGCCCACGCTGCTACAGACTGAGGAGCCCACCTTGGCTTTTACCCAGAACAAATGCTATACATTCATTCAGTACTTTGGCTAAGCAGTTCAGTGACCACCGTTCATAAATGAAACCTCTGTGAATCATATTTAAAATCATGCTTTTGAAAATAGAATAATGGGAAATTAATTTAGAGCAATTCGTCATGGCTCAGCATACAGGGCCTGCTGAAAAACGCACACACTCACGAGCAGGAAATTCAGAAAGAAATCCTGATATATGTAGCTATGAATTTATGCATAATCCAGAAGGGTTCCCGGAAAATAATTGCACATGTATGATGCAATATAAAGGTATTCATAATGTATGTTGTAATGCATTGTATCTTTTCACCAAAAATTGTAACCAAAGTTAAAATTCATTATAATACATGCAGATTCCGTCCTGGTTGTTTTCCATGTCTTTTAATGCATTATAAATGTAAAGGAGTAACAAAGTATTAAAATATATGATAAATGAGTTACAATTACTCATGATATCATACAATGCATTATAAGATACATTGCAAGGCAGAAATAATGCATTAAAAATACTTTTAAAATGCATTATATACAAAGGTTTAAAATAAAGTGTTACCGGATGTTGTTCCAGGAACAAAGGATGATGATGGTGAAACAGATCTTATTCATGTGCGTCATATTAAGCATACACAGCAATAGAAACTGTACATGGATGAGTGTGTTTTAAAGTCCCTCACATGCAGAAACATCTAAAGACATCTCTTTCATTATCACTGAGTCACAATTGTTATTGTACAGTGGACAACTCTTTTCAAAGCAAATAATATACAGTATACATCTGCTTGACAAGAGAATCAATTACAAATAACGACAACGACAACAACGTAAATAGCTGACAAGTTGTCAAACAACGCAACCATTTATACTATTACTACTTTTGCCTGTAGCCATTAACCAATACTACAGAACATCAGTATTATCATAAGTGCTTTTGGTTGGACTAGTATATAAAAAACACTGAGTGCTCAATATAGTTAAACAAACACAGAACGAACTACAGCGAATGGTAACACGTGCGTATTATACCAGTATGACCGGGATAAAACTACAGTTAGATTGATGTAACAATCATCACCAAGTATTCATAGTTTGCAGTCACATGACCTGGAGGTCAAAACAACATAAACGAATATTTACATCAATTCTCAAAAGATGAAAAATAAAGATATGTGAACAAGTATACACCCCCTGCTGCAGTGTTTCAATCACTAAACACAGCGGGACTTTATAAAATGCTTAACCTGACAAACATGTAAGTGTACTAAAACAGCGGAATTCAAATCAAATTCAATATATGCCTTATTGCATATTATATACGGGCGAGATGAGGCCAGAATAGGAGTGCAACACACTGAATGGTTAAGATTTTTCTTTATAATGGTATTCTAAGGAAGACTCGCTTAATGAGAAGCGCGTGCATTTATATAATGGTATGCATCATTATCAAGGTGGACTGAATTTGATCTGTTAATATCACCGTTAGTGCTCAGTATGGTGCTTAGTAAGGAGAAAAGCTTTGTTTTGCCCTCCAGGTGCGCGTTCCTACAGTATAACAGTGTGATGTAAAGTGAAACACAACACACTGACTACTGTGGGAATGCACCCATTCAATGCATGATTACAATACAATCTACATGCAGAATTCATATTGACATCCTCAGAATGCTTAAAAAAAACATTAAGGACAATTATTTATTTATTTTATTATTAAGCATTGGAGCACGACAGCAGCATGGAATTCTTCAAATACAGCAGACTTATTATATACAATATAAGCCATCACTTTGGAGGGCTAAAACATGCAGAGCACAATCAAACTTCATCAATACATATAAAGAAATAAGATAACATCATTTGTATGTCTTGAAACCACTAGCTAAACTGCTAACACGTGCTACAAGGACTCCAGGTATCTCTCAACTTTCCTGGTTGCAAAGTTCAGGTAAATATCTTTGCACGTTTTTCAGCATTATTATTTTGAAACGTATTGCTACTGCCTTAAGGTTGAATTGCTTACTAGCGTTCCTCGTTTGTATGTGGCCTCAGATAAACATGCCTGCTAAATAATGTAGATGGAAAGATCTATCAAACCTCAAAGCACATTAACATAAGTTCAAGTACATGCTGCTAGTTCTTCATGTGCTAATCATGCGTATCAGTGCAGATTCTGAACGCCCTCCATAATGAAGTAACTAGATAATGTCAGCTTTCATGTTCATGTGATGAATTAGGCCTGTCAAAGTGCTACAATGCAACAAGGCCTTGAAATAAAACCTCTCCATCTTCACATTTGAGTAATTTCATTATGAGTCCAACATTTGGTGGTCATGTTCCTGCCTCTTTAGAATATTAAACACTGACGAATGAAGTCTGAAATGGGAAATTTGGCTGATAGCTGGAGCAAATTTCAACTAATAATCACAACCTTCAAACTAGTAAATAAAGGACCCAATTATGGCTATATAATATGGTCTCCTGTAAACATCCAACAGGGACTTCTGGGAAATGAGAGTGGTCATTTTTACACTTGTCAGATTTGCAATAATGATTTTCAAACTGTTGAACATTTATTTTTTCAATGTACTTTAGTTCAACTTTGGTAATACCAATTGTTACATCTCAGTCTGTGAAGTCGTACAGTTTCACTTATGTAAGCCTGTTAAGTAAATGTTCGAATGCAAATAAAAAATATGTTTTTTTATAGGGTCACTGACATGACTAGTTTTATTAAAAGTTGAAATTGTTGGTTCCAGTTTTAGTTAGCTCTTATTCCACGTAATGTTTATTTTCCTGTTGGGTGAAACATGATCTTCAGGACTGTGATATTCGTCTAAGCGCAGTGATACAGCTGGCCTGAGCTGGACATGTTAAACTATGTTAAAATCCACCTCTCAGAGTCCCACATGAGACTTGATTATCTTAGACAGTATTGAAGGATTTCTGAAGGTGACCTGAACGCTGACAGATACAAAGCATCGGGACAGACTCTCGAGCCTCTGGGCAGGGTGCACTTCGGCATATTTGTAGGATTAAGTTGTCAGCGTGTAAATCCACCGAGAGATAAATAACTGCTCGTGCATTCGAATCGGGGATCTGAATAGACAGCATGCATGTATTCAGAGAGGGTTGCATAGAGCCACTGTTGAGCGTTTGTATTCAAGATTATTTATGCAGAACTGGTACAGAATCTCTCAAAGATTCTCAGGCAGAGTCTCAAAGTATGCGCAAACATAAAACAGGGTTACAGCTGATATAAAAGTAGCTTTCGTTGTGTTGGTGACTCATGTTAGATCATTATCTGGTCCTGAACCCAACAATCAGAGGCTGGATTGCTGGAAATGTATTTTCTTGTCGGCCGTGCCAATAAAGTAATGAGATGCAGTAGATTTTGGTGTCTTACGCAATACACTGAAATTCATCAATGTGGGCAAGGCGTCATTGGAACCGGACTGGGCTCCTGATCTGTGATGTGCCCAAAATTATATACGGCAGCCTATTGCCTACAGCTCGCAGAATACGTGGCTAAAACGCAATGCTTACATCAGAAGAGGCATTTAGATGTCCTCAGGCGACGTTTCGGAAAATTAATTCAGTTGAATCAGTTCTGAGCTCCGAGTTTCTGCATTTTCCTCTAGTGTTTATATGATGAAATTGTATGATCTATGATATATGTATGATATATATGTATTAACAAATTCATCTTCTTTGAATATGTTTAAATCATCTCTTAAAACTTATTTTTTTTAAGGAAGCATTTGAGTGAAAGATGATTTCAGTGGTGGTTATGTGATGTATTACATGGGCTTATTATATGCCTTGATACTTATTTTTTACATTGTTTTTTAGGGTTGTAAACTTGTCTGAAATACTTTGCTTTGTATTGTTTATCATGCTTTTTTATTCTCTTTTTTCTCGCTTATGTAAAGCGCTCTGAGAATTGACTTTTAAAAGCGCTATACAAAATAAAGTTATTATTATTATTATTTTTTTTTTACAATTGGATTTTAGGATTTTATTGCATGTTTGATTGACATTTATTTTTTTGTATTTTTGGAATGGAAAAGAAAAAACATTTTATGGAACATTTCCATTCAAAATGGAATAAATTGTTATTATTTTATATAGGACATTACAAATGCACGCCAACAGCAAAGAGAGTGTCAATTATTATCACACACACTCTAAAAATACTGGGTTGTTTCAACCCATGTTTGGGTCAAATATGGACAAACCCCATTTTTTTTCTAAAATTTTAAAACTAACGGTTGGGTTTGCCCATATTTGAACAAAACATGGATTGAAACAACCCAGCATTTTTTATTGTGTAGAATACACACTGGTTTAATGAAGTTTTTATATTCTATTTCGTAAACCTGTTGAGAAAGCCCAGATCTGAGGTCTTCGATGGGGAATGCCGCTAGCAGTCTGCCGTGTTGGGATTCATTTTCTTCTTTGAATTTATAATAACATTAGAGACACTTCAAAAGGTATAGCAGTGAACAATAGAATTAAAAACCAAAGCATGCACAGATCGGCATTAGACTGAATACTAAACCAATAGTGTTTCTAATTAAAACACTAGCAAACAAACATGGACGTTCACATGTGTGCTAATGATGATCTTTAAATCGGCAACAGACCTGGAGGAATATCCAGAGCATGTAATAGGCAAATAAATTGTTTTTAACAAACCTAATTATTATTCTGTACAATTAATCTATCCTAGACAAAGCTGGTTGATTAAATATTAATGGGAGTTAAAAGCCCAGGCAGGAAAGACCCACAGAAGGGGGCTCTCATTATGTAAATACCCAAATCTCCTAAAAAAAAAACATATTATAGGCAAGGGATGGTCAGAAATGTAAAATATGGAAGGATTATCATTCTTGTTTCCTTATTCTTTGATATGAATAATATATCAAGCCTTGCATATTTTATGGCAGCAAAAAGTAGACCAACACATTTAATGATTATTTCTTTATTAAAGAGGATGACCTATTATGCCCTACAACGTCTTGATTTTAGGCTCTAGAAGAGTTTTCCATGCCTGAATGTTCAGAAACACATTATTTCCCCATATTTGACTCTTTTGCAGCCTGTCAGTCTGTCAGTAACGCTCTGTTTACTTCCTGTCTCTATGAAGCCCCTCCTTCTGAAAAGCACACTGTGCTCTGATTGGTCGGCTGGAGCGGTGTGTTGTGATTGGTCGAGCTCTTCGAGTGTGTTTGGGAAATGTCCCGCCCCTTACCATAACCACCAGTTTAACACATTACTAACTAACTCACCCAGGCCCCGCCTGGTTTCAAAAAGTTGAAAAAGTTAGTTGATGCCCAAGTTGAAAAATCTGAACTTTGGCGTCAATTTGCGGCGCGTTAACCAATCAGGAGCCTGCTTGCTGCTGTCACGTGGTGAATTATCTGGATCCCGGATGCCTCAATAAATTATTTTGTAATATGACTAAATGGAATAAAAGGACTATTCTATTCTGTTCTGTTCTAATGCACAACAAAGCAAATATTTGATCACATAAAACTTGATTTCAATATATGAGACATATTCATTTAGTATTGAATGCTATTTATTCCATATCTAGATTATATTAAACATTATTATTCTAATGTAAAGACAACAAACATACTATAGTGCATAAGAACCTAGTTCGTGTCTGGACAGTGTTGTGTGAGAAACAAGAATCACCGGACAGGTAAATCACTTTTGGAGGCTGGCTCCATTTATCATCAAAACAAAAATAAATGACAGATTAGGTGGATGAGGGCGAGGGTGACGCGGGACATGGTCATCAACTGGGCGAGAAAGTACAGCTGAAAGCGGCCGTCATCCAGCGCAGCTCCTGGAGCAACTGGTGAAACTCGCCACACTGGGAACACCTCCGGAGGGTCTGGTGGACACAGGTACGGCGACGACGCCCCCTACCGCTGTTCTGCTCTCCAGAGTGGTGACTGTCTCGATCGACAGCAGCCATCTTGAAAACAGACAACAAAATGTTCAAGGGCCTAACTAGATAACTAACTAACTATTCGCATTTGGTGTGAACGCAGCATAACAGACCCCCCTGAGAGCCATTGTTTCATTTTCACACGAATCATTTCCACCTCATTTGCCACATTTTACTTCAGTCTCTTTGACTAGCCATTCTTTGGTCATCAGGTCTAGCTATCCTTTTGAGATTTGAGATTTATTTTAAGTCTTGTTTTAACCTGAGAGAAGGATGTCTGATCTTTGACAGATGGTGCAGAGCAACGTGATGGATCATAACCTCACAAGGACCCATTAAACTGCATAAAGCTGGGACTTGGTGAATTGTTCCAGTTGTTCTCTCTGGGTCGCTATGCAATTCTTTTGGAGTAGCCGAGACAGTTCTAGCAACTTGATCTGTAGCTCTTTAATTATTCTGTCTTCTCGTCGTCTGGGGAGATGTGTGTGGTTACCTCCTGTCACTATGCATATAGAGCATTAGCTCTGGTGTGAGATGGGAGTGTAAAGGTTACGAAGACGTCCTTGGGGTGCAGGGAAGCATTTGTTGCAGTGAACTTCTGATGGACCAGAGCTAATGGCCCGCTGACCATGAGCAGACTGCTCTCTCTAATGATGATTGGATGTTAGCGGGCGTTACATGTAAGGAACCTCCTTCACATGTGACCTGTCTTGTCCCTCTGGACTGAACCGAACCATCACAAGATAACGAAACAAAGCTTTAACCCATTAAACCCTTTAAGACCGACGCTCCCGGTTGCATGTCTCTGTTTAAGAGCCGGTAGAAGCTGAAAACAAATGGCTAGCTCGATGATTCTTTTTGCATACAAAATCAAAAACGTTACACGTTCAGATCAAGCCTCCAACATGCTCCTGTTGCATTGCTTTCACCCTCTAATGAGTCTGTACAAATTGCGTAATATGCGTTTACAACAAAAACACAAAAATGCACTGCACGTCTTTGCACACATGTTCTATAGATCTGCGATTGAGTTACGTCTTCTGATAGCTCATGAAACGCTCTGTGCACTCTGACCTCAGGGTTTGTCGCATGTAGTGACGCCACAAGCTGCGATATTTGACTCCCATTTGCTGTATATGCGTCTCTATTGCGTTCTACTTTCGTTATTGTCTCTTTTTATCAGTGCTTCATCATTTTGACTCCACAAAGTTTAGATCTTAGATCATAAAAATTAGTGTATCTTACAAACTAATTTCTGTAAAGTTCAAATCAATTGTGTTTAGTTTTAAAGTGTTTTATGCAAGTTTTTTTTACATTGACAATTTTGAGGTTGACATTTGTGATATTTCTGTATTTAGTAAAATAAAAAATAACTTTTAATTTTTTTGTTTTTTGTTTATTGCACTTTTGAGCTATTTATCCAGTTAGTATTGATTTATTTCATACATAGCCTTCAAATTGGGGGTGTAAGGATTGTTTTGCTGTATGGCATATGAAAATGCTCAAAAGAATGACAGCACAGCATGTAAAAATACTAAGATATACTCTGGCGGAGTTGTTCTATGGCAGATCATAAAGGGTTAAAACGTTTCCCACACCACATGTGGGAAAATGTCACTTCAATTGATTCAAATTTCTGTGTATGACAAAAACAGATTCTGCACTTCTGCATTCAGATAAGACAACACTAACACTCCAATATATGCAAAGAATGAACTGTTGCAACATAATTTCGAAAAACAAATCAGGCCAAAAGGAGTTTGTTTTGGGAGTTTGCAAAAGCAAACTTTCTAGAAAAGTTCAGTCCAGCTGGTAAACACATTTAAACAACCATTAATCCATGGCAATTATGTAATATGTGGGTGTGACATGGAAATCTTCTCTAATTAATTTGTATTGTGTGTTTATTGTGTTGTTGAGAGGAAAGCGCAGCACATATTTACATATGCATCTAAACGCCATTCCTGGTAGCGTCTAAATGATCGATAACTGTATACCGCAGATTGTGTATTTAAAACTTCTTCCTCTTTGTTTCTTACTGCGAACTTTAAAGTATGCAAATAACATCATACTATGGTCACATTTGACAGGTAGCTCTGCAAGTTAACAATATCTCACAAATCCTATCTCACAATATGCCTCCAATTCATATATAGTTCTTTTTATTCTTGCTTGATTGGACTTCATTGTCAAGGTGAGACTCCTTGGCTGCAAGCGAGTCATCTGACACTTTCACACACACCTTAAGTGACGTGACCAAAACTCACAACATTTATTTGGTGCCACCAGTGAGACCCGCTGAACTCTGGTGTGAGAAAATGCTAAATTAATGTTGCCAGTATAGGGCAAATATTACACATTCGGAGTGAGTCTGATTCATGCATGCATTCATAATAATTCATCTTGAAGATGAAATGATACATGTATTCATTGTATGATGAATTATGCACTGCAATTCAAACACAAACATGTTCCCCTCCATAATTAAAAATAATTTTCCTTGTTAATTTTTTCAAACAAAAAATGTTATTGGAGTTGCAAGAAAGCACCACAATTGTGTGAAATCACTCTTCTACATTAGAGGTAGAGGTAAAAACAATAGTTACATTTAATACTCTACATTTCACCTTCGAAGCCACAGCAGTTGAAATACAGAGAGTGGCGTTTCGATACTGAATGATTCAGTGTTTTTGAAAGAATCGGTTGAGTAAATGATTCAATGCTTCATTCATAAAGGCAGTCACTTGTTCAGTTCCTGGATAAAAAAGCATTTTTTTTAATAAATCATTTAAGTAAATGAATCCAAAGACTCACTTATGACTTTACGCCATCTACTGATGTAACAATGTATCCTGCAATAACTCAACTCCAGTAAATGCCGTGCACCGTGATTACATTTGTAAAAGTTACGGCCAGTTACCTTTGTACCCTTTTTAGTCTTTTTACTTTGAAAAATCTGACACTTGAAATGAATCTACTCTGTCTCCCATGGATCACTGAACCACAATTGTTATTATTTTAAACAAAAAAGAAAACATAGAACAGTCCCAAATTCCAAATGTGTGTTTCACAGTCCTAAACAGTGATGTTTTAAAGTTTTGATCAGGCGTAGACTCGTTCCAAACGTCCCCAGCAAGATTCACCTCATAAATCAAATACTTAAGAGAAGGATAGATTTTTCTCAAGGGCAACTCACACACAGCGACACTGTCAGAATCAATATTTGCTAATAAAGCCGACGTCCGAAACACTGGTTACATGTGGATAACAGCTTTAAACATACTCGAATAGAAGTTCAACCCACAGAAGTTTATTCTATCCTGCCTTCAAGTATCAGGAAAAATACTAGCTTTGCATCTCTCAACATATCGAAAAAGCTTAAGAAAAGTTGATTTAAACAGTATATCAAAAACCTTGCAGCACAAAAGTGTCTCATTTCCTTCTCTGTTTAAAATGCAATACCAAAAGTCAGTCCTGAATGCTTAAGGTGAACTATCCTTCTGCCTCATATTTAATATTCCTAGACCTAATGAACCTAAACCAAGGTTACAGCTTTCGTGACTTCATGCGAAGCTTGATCAACCTTGAGAAACCGAGAAGCCTCTTTGATTAATGGTTTTGATTTCAGTGTAAGCACAGACTCAGGTCTGCAGGCTGGCAGAAAAAAAAGATGCAGTCAGCTTTGCACTTTTCTCAGCACTAAAACATTTAGGAACGGATTTAAGTGAAAAGCATCCTTGTAAATCTCAGAAACATAGAGGGAGAATCTCAAGTGAGAGATGAATTTAAAAATTGATGGAGAAAAGTGCATTTAAAGCACCAGAGAGCAACAGTATTTGATATGTATACTGTACAGTGTAGACCTCACACAGACACTTGCACACTAGTGTTCTGCTTTAAATGCATTGGATTTACCCCATAGCAAGGCAAAAACACACACTTTAGCACTGAGCAGAGACCACTGGTTGTCATATTAGTTTATGTAATGTATGTATCAGTCGGTAATTAGGGGATGCTAATGATCTGCTTTCCTGGCATTTCTCATTTAAATACAGGCCAGACAATAAAAAAAATATAGCAAAGGTAATTATGCAGCTTGGGAATAAGTTTGGGCAGATGACATTATAAGAATGTTTTACCGTGGTTGTGTCTCTTCCTTTCCGATTCTTTATCCTGCCCGCCGGGCAGATTTAAAGGTTTTGATTTACGGCAGCATTAAAAGCAGAGATGCAATTGTGGGTGCGTGTTCGAATGAAACCCCATCAATGCCGTCTGGGGAATTCATCCAGGCATTGTTCAGGACTCTATCTTATTATTGGTAATCCATTGTACGCAGAACGAGAGAGGGAGAGCGGTTCATGAACCTGATGAACATTATCGCATGTGCTTGATAATCTGATCCCTGCTTAGTTGTTTCACTGCGAGGACTGAACAATTCACTCTGCATAATCGCCTGCCATGATGTGCACGGCTGTGGTTTTGATGAATTATTGTGCGGTTAACAGCTAGCCTTGAGCGTGCTCTTTGTGATGGTTGTCCGTGATCGTGTGTGATTACCTCGAGCTGGTCTTCCACTCCAGTGACCTCCATTAGGACCGGGTTCAGGCTCAGTCCTGTGGGAGAAGCTGGAGGTGAGTGGTTTGGCAGGACTGGCTAGTATGTCACCGGCTGAGATAATATACTTGCACATGCATGGCTATTACCAGAGGTGGGCACAAATACATCAAAAACTATTTTGTTACAAAATACAAATACTGGCTCATGAAATGTAACAAAATAAAATACAAAATACTGATGTGAAAAATGTATTTAAATAAAATACAAAAATACTCCTACAATAATCTTAAGTCTGTTTTTTATTTATTTATTGCTGAAAGGTCAATAACACAGCAATAACACAAATATGAGAAATGTGTCAATTCAAAATGGCGAAGTAGCAAAATAAAAAAGTATGGGCATCTGCAACGCTATCTCACGACCAATTCGTAGGAATTTGTACGAGTGATTAAAAGGTGGCTGATTCGTACGAATTCATACGACCTCACTCGTACAGATTCATACCAGTGTCTAAACCCACGTGATGGGTAGGTTTAGGGGCGGGGTCAGGGGTAGGTTTAGGGGCGGGGTCAGAGGTAGGTCATTTGTATGAATTCATACAATTTGGCAACTCGTAAAATATGAGTGAGGTCGTATGAATTGTTACGAATTAGCCACCTCGTAAAATTCATAGGAATTGCCCTCTACAGGGCCTGAAATAGCTCCCTCTGACGTAAATGGCATGTATAGCTAAGTTCACATCAATGGTGTACTAGGCTGCCCCTAATAGCAAAACGTGTTTGATGTAGGCTACGTCATATTATCACCGTTACTCTACTCGTGCCTTAAGGCTTGAATAAGTGTAGAGAGACATTTCCTCACCACTGGCTGAGGGAGGGCCAACAGTCATAAATCTATATGTTATGTGCACTAACAGCTTTAATGAGGAACTTTATTGAAAGGTCGAGAACAGAAATAGTAGCTGTGGCGAACAGGACGGCCGAGGGACGTGAGAGAACGGCGCGAGGCCGGTGGTGCGATTGCTAATGAGCAACACCTGTGAGGCACACCGGTCTCGCATCTCTCACGGAGGAGCGGAAGCATAAAGGAGGAGCGACGACGTTGATGATCGAGAGAGGAACAGGCCTGTATTTTAGTTGTGTTTTGTTTTTGTATTTTATTTTAGTTATATTTATTTTCGGTAGCCAGCAGTCGGCCGCCTGGGTATTGGAGCGGCGGCGACTCCTCCTCTCCCTCCCGGATGGCAGCCGCCCCTCCAATACCCAGGCGGCCGGCAGCGAGCTCGACCGTCCCACCGGCAACTCACTCCAGCGCACCGCCTCGAGCGTCCGTGGCCGCGAGTCCCCCGCTCCCTGCTCCTTCCCTCGCTCGGCGGATGGCAGCAGGCTCCGGCCCACGGCGAGCGGCGGCGACTCGCGCACCATGCTCGATGGCACCGCGGATTCCCCACACCGGCGAGGACTCTCTGACAGCGCGTTCCTCCCTCTTCCCGGGTTTCGGCACCAGTGTAGCAATGTTCAGGGAAGAAGGAGGCGGGAACCGGCGAACCATCAAAATATAATTTATTTAAATAAAACAAACAAACGAAAATACCGCCAGCAGCCCCTCGCGGACGACTGCTGGCTACCGAAAATAAATATAACTAAAGTAAAATACAAAAACAAAACACAACTAAAATACAGGCCTGTTCCTCTCTCGATCATCAACGTCGTCGCTCCTCCTTTATGCTTCCGCTCCTCCGTGAGAGATGCGAGACCGGTGTGCTTCACAGGTGTTGCTCATTAGCAATCGCACCACCGGCCTCGCGCCGTTCTCTCACGTCCCTCGGCCGTCCTGTTCGCCACAGTAGCAATAACACAACTATGCTAAAAAAGAGAAAACTAAACCATTGTCATTTGGGCTGGTTGTTTTTAAGTACAACCAACTTGGCAAAATCATTTACTATGGTGATTTTTCTTAAGTATTTAAGTATTTGAAATACTCTAAATACACTCCCTCAAAATATTTTGTTACAAACTACATTTTATTTTTTCCACACCTGCAAAATACAAATTACACTAAAGTAATTAAATACGTATTTAAAATACATTTAATTGAAATACTGCCCATGTCTGGCTATTCGCTCGTGTAGTCGTAAAGCAAAGCATGAATGTGTGTTAGATCAGCAGACGTCGCTCACACAGACTCGTAGCTCACCGTGACTTTGCTCGAGGATGAGCAGGCAATCTGTGTGAATATACTGAGATCAGGACTCTCGAGCTTCGCAAGCTCACAAAACAGTGCAACCTCTGCATAGGCAGTGAATTCAACTTAGTTAATTTCATTATTGTTAGCGATGCATGATATATTAGTGGCATTGATTATCAGCTGATTTCTGTTGATAATGGACTTTAATTTGCATATTCCCATTGACCCTATTTTTTGCATTTACAGTATGCTACATTTTACAGCTAATCTTTAAAAAAACAGTTATCTGTAATCTTCAGCTTATCTCAAAATGAATATCTATGAACATTGTAATGTTGTGATTGCTATATTAATACATTATTGAGTTCAGGTTTTAGTTTTTTTTGTTTGAATTTATTTAGAAAAAAAAAAAATATATATATATATATATATAAATATATGGTAATTGTATTCACACACCTTAAAGTCACAAAAAAGCTTTTACTATTTACTGTTGCTATATTTTCACTATTCACTCTTCAAAATAAAGGTTCTAATACAGGGTTTTCTCAGTGATGTCATTGTAGAACCATTTTTGTTTCCAAAAAGAACGTTTCAGTGAACAATTCTTAAAAGAACCATTTGAACACGTTAATGATCTAAAGCTAAAACTTTTTCTATTATAAACAATCTTTTGTGGAAATGAAACGTTTGCATGGATATGCAATAAAGAACCCTATGTTTAAGAGTGTATTGTCAAGATAAATAGAACTCTTGCAGTATGCAGAAAAAATGGCAAAAAGTATGTTATGTATTACCAATCTTTATAACTTTGCCTGCATGGTTATATTTTATAGTTTTTTTCTGCTAGTCTTTTTGCTCTTTCCAGTTTGATGATATATCAGAAAATTGTAAGATTGTAATATGTCAACTTCAGTGAGTGCACATTCTCATATACTATAAATCAGAGTGCATTATGGATATAAATAATAAACTGTCACCTCAGAATTTGGATAAAAACACAAAATAGCCTGCATCCGATATACTGCACTTTATAGACGCAAATATTGATTGTTTTTTTATTTTGTAACCGTATATTGGTGTTGTACTTTTGTTTATCAAAGTCTTCTCTATCTCTCTGTTTGACTCTTTTTTCCAGTGGCTTCATACAGCCAAACCTTTTTCTAGCAACTGGACCAGTGACAGTCTGTGTATAGAGTGTATATATCCATATTTTCCACATCCATTGGAGCTTCTCTCGGATGTCAGGAGCAGTTCTCTGAGTCACGAGATAACGGTTTAATGAAAGCCTGTTGGTCTGAATCAGAACCAGCAGAAGTTTCCTCCTCCTAAAGAGCGAGTTTTCCTCGAGCGCACCGCCATCGCCACATCTGCAACAGCAGAAGATTGCCAGCGAGATGAGCTCCTCCACACCTGCACACCGCGCTGTGCCACAACATAATCACACGAGTCATTGCTTTAATCAAAATATTAGGCAATTTGTGTGCGCGCTGAAGTTGTGATTACACGTGTATTTGTATCCTGCCCAAAACAAAGATCAGAATGAACACCAAGTGTCATAATGTCGTGAGTGGTTGCTGTTGATGCCACATGGCCTTCAGGATGGATGACAGCAGCATCAGTGAGGGCTTGGATGAAGGGTTTACAGTCCCACGGCGCAGATTAAGAGGAAAAACGCTGAACACAATGAACTTCGCTCAGTTTTATGCCCCTACAGGCAACTGTGAAAAATGAGCTGATTAAGAAAAAATGAGGCCGTTGGATTTATTTACATAATTACTTTAAAAACTGGCAAATGGTCAAACAATGTAACCATGTTTTGTTTTGTTTTTGTAGATGATTATTATTATAAATTAATGATTATTCAGTCCATGCTGGGGGGACATGGGGCTGAAGCTTTCTTTTTTCTTTTTAGTGCAAGCTCCAGAATAAAATCATTAATCCAACTAATCTTCTATGCTTGTTGGTTTTTTAATAGAAGTAGTGTAATAAAATAGCTGCTTTGAGATGCATTGCTTAAATTCATGACTATTTTTTAGATTGTAATGCTTATACTTCATTTCAATAGTCCACTGTGGCAAGCAGGGCATCTCTTCCCACATCCACTTTAGATATTCTACTAACTGTGAGTAACTTTGCTACTACATGACAACTAACTCTCATTAGTTAGTTGACTGTAGATTAGGTAGAGTAGCCTGTTAGATTAGGGTTCAGGTTAGTAGAAGAAGTTGACATGTAGTTGCAAAGTCACTTATACTCAGTAAAATGTCCAAAGTGGACTATGACACTGTTACGATTATGTTTGTGTACTTATGATCTGTTTCTTGTAATCAGATTCTGATTGGCTTCAGGTCCTGTTAGTCGTCTGTTAGTCGTCTGTTAGTCGTCTGTTATTCGTCTGTTAGTCGTCTGTTAGTCGTCTGTTAGTCGTCTGTTAGTCGTCTGTTGGTCGTCTGTTGGTCGTCTGTTGGTCGTCTGTTAGTCGTCTGTACGTCGTCTGTTAGTCAGCTGTTAGTCGTCTGTTAGTCGTCTGTTAGTCGTCTGTTAGTCGTCTGTTGGTCGTCTGTTGGTCGTCTGTTGGTCGTATGTTGGTCGTCTGTTGGTCGGCTGTTAGTCGTCTGTTAGTCGGCTGTTAGTCGTCTGTTAGTCATCTGTTAGTCGGCTGTTAGTCGGCTGTTAGTCGTCTGTTAGTCGTCTGTTAGTCGTCTGTTAGTCGTCTGTTACTCGTCTGTACGTCGTCTGTACGTCGTCTGTTAGTCGTCTGTTAGTCGGCTGTTGGTCGTCTGTTGGTCGGCTGTTGGTCGTCTGTTAGTCGTCTGTTAGTCGTCTGTTAGTCGTCTGTTAGTCGGCTGTTAGTCGGCTGTTAGTCGGCTGTTAGTCGGCTGTTAGTCGGCTGTTAGTCGTCTGTTAGTCGTCTGTTAGTCGTCTGTTAGTCGGCTGTTAGTCGTCTGTTAGTCGTCTGTTAGTCGTCTGTTAGTCGTCTGTTAGTCGGCTGTTAGTCGGCTGTTAGTCGTCTGTTAGTCGTCTGTTAGTCGGCTGTTAGTCGGCTGTTAGTCGTCTGTTAGTCGTCTGTTAGTCGTCTGTTAGTCGGCTGTTAGTCGTCTGTTAGTCGGCTGTTAGTCGGCTGTTAGTCGTCTGTTAGTCGTCTGTTAGTCGGCTGTTAGTCGGCTGTTAGTCGGCTGTTAGTCGGCTGTTAGTCTTCTTTAGTCTTCTGTTAGTCGGCTGTTAGTCGGCTGTTAGTCGGCTGTTAGTCGGCTGTTAGTCGGCTGTTAGTCGGCTGTTAGTCGGCTGTTAGTCGTCTTTAGTCGGCTGTTAGTCGTCTTTAGTCTTCTGTTAGTCGTCTGTTAGTCGTCTGTTAGTCGTCTGTTAGTCGTCTGTACGTCGTCTGTTAGTCGGCTGTTAGTCGTCTGTTAGTCGTCTGTTAGTCGTCTGTTAGTCGTCTGTTAGTCGTCTGTTAGTCGGCTGTTAGTCGGCTGTTAGTCGGCTGTTAGCCGTCTGTTAGTCGTCTGTTAGTCGGCTGTTAGTCGTCTGTTAGTCGTCTGTTAGTCGGCTGTTAGTCGGCTGTTAGTCGGCTGTTAGTCGTCTGTTAGTCGTCTGTTAGTCGGCTGTTAGTCGGCTGTTAGTCGTCTGTTAGTCGTCTGTTAGTCGTCTGTTAGTCGGCTGTTAGTCGTCTGTTAGTCGTCTGTTAGTCGTCTGTTAGTCGGCTGTTAGTCGGCTGTTAGTCGGCTGTTAGTCGTCTGTTAGTCGTCTGTTGGTCGTCTGTTGGTCGGCTGTTAGTCGGCTGTTAGTCGTCTTTAGTCTTCTGTTAGTCGTCTTTAGTCTTCTGTTAGTCGTCTGTTAGTCGTCTGTTAGTCGGCTGTTAGTCGGCTGTTAGTCGGCTGTTAGTCGGCTGTTAGTCTTCTGTTAGTCGGCTGTTAGTCGTCTGTTAGTCGGCTGTTAGTCGGCTGTTAGTCGTCTGTTAGTCGTCTGTTAGTCGGCTGTTAGTCGGCTGTTAGTCGTCTTTAGTCTTCTGTTAGTCGTCTTTAATCTTCTGTTAGTCGGCTGTTAGTCGTCTGTTAGTCGGCTGTTAGTCGGCTGTTAGTCGGCTGTTAGTCGGCTGTTAGTCTTCTGTTAGTCGGCTGTTAGTCGTCTGTTAGTCGGCTGTTAGTCGGCTGTTAGTCTTCTGTTAGTCGGCTGTTAGTCGGCTGTTAGTCGGCTGTTAGTCGGCTGTTAGTCTTCTGTTAGTCGGCTGTTAGTCGTCTGTTAGTCGGCTGTTAGTCGGCTGTTAGTCGGCTGTTAGTCGTCTGTTAGTCGTCTGTTAGTCGGCTGTTAGTCGGCTGTTAGTCGTCTTTAGTCTTCTGTTAGTCGTCTTTAGTCTTCTGTTAGTCGGCTGTTAGTCTTCTGTTAGTCGGCTGTTAGTCGGCTGTTAGTCGGCTGTTAGTCGGCTGTTAGTCGTCTGTTAGTCGGCTGTGATTCATCTGAGATTCGGCTATAAAAGGCGATGCCAGCTGTCTTCAAGGGAGGGGCTTTGATTGGGGTTTGTCTGCATGCGCGCGCGCCTCGTAGAGGTTCATTATGTGGCCTGTGGCCCTTATTGTGTTGTTAATTTGTTTTCTTTAGTTATATAACTGTGGTGTTAGTATTCGGTCGTTTTTTGACCGTGTGTCCTCGTGCTTATTTACGAAGAGCAAGCTAGAATGTCACGTGACATACATCGTGCCACATGTTATGTATTAGTTCACTAGTTTAGGGAGTGTTGCCTTGAGTTGTACTTTTTGTTTGTTAGTTAGCGGAGGTAAGTTAAGGGTTGCATTAGCGCGCCGAAGATGTTTATTTTGATTTTGATTTAGATTTAATGGTGAGAGTTAGAGGTGTTTTGTTTTATTTAGTTCTTTGATTTGGCAACACTCGCACTCTTCATTTTATTTGGTGAATTTCATTTGTTTGTTTGTTTTTTCATTTATTTATATTTGGAATAATTTAAAGTTTATTTTTCCTATTGTGTTTATGGGCTGGGAAGAATAAACAAATGTTCATACTGTGAATTCCTCTGCTTTATTTATTATTATTATGATTATTATTATTATTATTACCAATGTTTGCATTGTACTTTCTAAATAATCTTCAGTGACAAAATAAATGTTACTCCCTGAAAACCTTAGACACACTTAAATCATCTTGGGTCATAACAGACACACATGCTTTTTATAATACATAATAATGTGACTTGTTCTGGAGGTGATAATCTCTGCTTTTATTTGTAAAGACTTGTTTACTGTAAGACAGTGGTGGAAAGAGTACTAACTAATTGTACTTAAGTAAAAGTATTGCTACTTAAGTAATAATTTACTTGAGTACAAGTAGAAGTACTGAAAAAGAATATGACTCAAGTAAGAGTAAATAAGTATTTGCTTTAAAACTACTCAAGTACTACAAAGTACTTTAGTATTATTTTTCTATTTTTACCCAAAATGGGGAGATGATAGCGATATTGAGCGCTAAACACACACACGTCACCTGTTTCATTCACTCTGGAAGCCCAGTACCGATTCATCCCTCACGCAGAAATTACACAACTGAGATTCATAGAAGTATCTATATAAAGGAAATGCCTTTTATAAAAACATGCCAATAGGGACGTTTTGACTGAAACATGAAGACAAACACATGATAGTGATAATATCTGTGTTCATCAAGCTATCTCAGGTATTTTCATAAGAATGATGTTTGTCTTTAAAGGGATAGTTCACCCAAAAAGGTGAGCCCATGATTTACTAACCCTCACGCCATCCTAGGTGTATATGACATTCTTCTTTCAGACGAACGCAATCAAGAGTTATATTAAAAAATGTCCTGACTCATCCATGCTTTACAATGGCAGTAAATGGCTGGAGAAAATTTGAAGCCCAAAAAAGTGCATCCATCCGTGATAAAAGCGCTCCACTTTTACTCCTGTGGCGCAAGTCGAATTACGTAGTCGGCGTATGGTCGTCTAGTGGAAGCAAGTTATTTTAGATTATAAAGTAATAAATATGGGTATTTTTCTAACAAAAACCCAGGGCTTTGCTTCCGAAGGCCTTTAATATCCCACTGGAGCCGTGCAATTTGTAATTAGTCATTTGTTTTTTTCCAAAAAAAATTCCAGCCATTTACTTCCATTATAAAGCTTGGAAGAGCCAGGACATTTTTGAATAACTGTGATTGTATTCGTCTGAAATAAGAATGTCATGTACACATAGGAGGAGTTGAGGCGAGTAAATCATGGGGTAAATTACATGTTTGGGTGAACTAACCCTTTATAGCTGCGAAATCAACATAGCTTGTATCATAGAATGCAATAAAATAATATATACTCACTCTGTGTTAAGAAGCAACATGAAACAATTTTCATTGTATTTCATGTATTGTGATTTTGAAAAGTAAGTCCAGGTAATATCATTTGAATATTTCAGTTAAATTTCATACTTGAAAGCAAAGAAGAATAAGTGAGAGGTCCCATAAAAAAAAGAGAGATTTACAACAGTATGAATACAAAAAGTGCAAGTAAAAAAAAAAATTAAGGGGGGTACGGGTTAACATGTTAAATTAAATTCTCCTTTTTTTTTTCGTTCTACGGAGAATGTGCTGGGAGCCCACTGTTGCTATAGTAACGAACTACACTTTTACGTTCATCTGATTGACAGATAAATCTTGTGATCTTGTTTCACTGTTGTTGAGGTTTTTCAGCTTTGTACAAAGTTTGCTTCGTACATTTCGTTTATCTGTGTTGTTAAAGAGGGCGAGATTCACCATTTAATTGAACTGTGTGCATGTATGTCAGATACTTACATTGTTCTTGCTCCGTCAGTGCAATAACTGGGTCCATGTTATGAGCCGAGTTTTTCATTTCGGGATGACCCATTTCAGGAGTTGCCATAATTTAAAATCAGAATATGAGCATATTCACTGAATTGAAACATAAGCGATACTGATTCAAAACACGAGTACCCCGCCCCCCAGCCGAACTGGAGGTTTGGATTGGTTTTGCACCCGAGTCAGACCTGTCTGTTATTGGCTGAAGTGCTCCAGATCTGACTCTCATTGGCTGAAGCTCTCCAAATCTGACTCTCATTGGCTGAAGCGCTCCAGATCTGACTCTCATTGGCTGAAGCTCTCCAAATCTGACTCTCATTGGCTGAAGCGCTCCAGATCTGACTCTCATTGGCTGAAGCGCTCCAGATCTGACTCTCATTGGCTGAAGCGCTCCAGATCTGACTCTCATTGGCTGAAGCGCAGCGCTCCACCGCAGTAGTTTAAAAAGTGTCTGTCGTCAGCTTTCCCTGTTGCTCCATCGGCACCTTTGTCAAAGTACTTTGTACTTTTGGTGAAAAATAAATGTACTGAAGTTGAATACTTTATTTTTATTCTACTCAAGTGAGAGTAAAAGTACCACAATTTAATTACACTCATAAAGTAGACAAAATTCCCCACATTGATCATCCTTGTTCAGGGTCACCGTATGAAACGAAAATCTTCTGTATCATCTTCTTTTTCCATTTGATGCTGGCAGATGATTGGAAACGTGCATGTGCAAACACACTCACATGCAAAACCAGACTAGCATTTAATCTCATCTGAGAACGAGAAATTAACACACATTGGGAATACAGCATCCTCTCAATGTCCTGGCAGATGTGCACACTTTCACTGCTAGCCAAATTCAGCTTAAGGACATGTTTAGGCTTCTCTCCAAATGCCTTCGTACCAAACAGGAGATAATCCATTTTTCCGAATGTTGAAATGACTATAAGATGACTTCCTGCCTCCCAGCAATCACCTGCCTCATGACACACATCATATCCTAAAAAAAACAAAATAATCATTTTTTTACGGGGGGGGGGGGGGGGGGGGATCTACAGACTCAAATCAATGTGACCTCAGTAGAGGAGTGTGTGGTGCAATGCAGAGCGCGGGCAGATGGCACTGCATGCTATCGCTTACCTAGGGATCAGTCCAATGGCCTTCTGGGTAGTGTCCCACTTCTCTGATCCCTGCCCCACCCTTCATCTTGAACTTTTATTTCTGTTTATGAATATTTCCTCTTTGATTTTCACCCATCTTCAGATCGCTTGGCAGAAGGGTAACAGTGCCACTCGACACCATTTAATCTTTGCAGTATGGATAACTATAACACTATCTAGATAACTATATTAGTGTACACACCATCCGTCTCTTTATTATGAGTGTGTGCGCAGGTTTGATAGGAATCTGATTGGCTGTCAATGCTGGGAGAAAAAAAAAACGTTCTGAAAGTGATTCCAATGAAATCGTTCCTCTGTGTCGTTATCAATACAGTTGTGTTGTAGACTCTACTCTGCTATTCTTTTACATTGAATTTTCACTATATTTGTACATCCACTAGCTGGAGTGCCCTTGATTTCCACCAGAGGCCACTCCTTCTGTCTTCGTAATCTCACCATAAACTGCAATGAGTCTCCTGGACTCATTATTAGGGGCTTTCGCGCTGGAGGAACCTTTTAGTTCCTAGAACTATTGGCGGAAGTGCCCGCTTTTTTTTTTTTTTTGTTCTAGGAACTCCTTTTGGAGGAACTAATTTATCTCCTACTTCAGAGTCGGTCTAAACCAGCGCTATAGGAACTGCGAGTGGCGTTAGCGTTGGCTGATTGGCTGCTGTATTCTGCTGCCAGGCCAGTAGATGGCGATGAAGCACTATAGACTAACATGTTATACGCACGTGCATGACGTCATCGTCTTCAGAGATTTGCGTTCTTTGTTGTTTACACAGAGACTGTTTTCAAAAACTTGCACTTTAAAACCCGTTTTAAAAGTTTGCACTTTCAGTCACCCAAAGCGACCTTGTTGTGTAAACAAACGTCCAAAACGCATTACAAAGTTTTACATTTTTATTTGAAAACAGTGTTGTGTGAACAGCCCCTTAGTTCCTAAAACTACCTGGTGCAAAATCCCCTATTGTTTCATCACTTCCAGCTGTGTGTCATTATCCGGTGTTTTCTGTCATTCTTTGCGAAGTCTTGTATGTGTCACACTGCATTTCTGAGCACTCTCCTGAATCTTGGACTATGTTATTGTTTGCATTGTCTTCCCTATGGATTTGATGCTTAGCCTGTCATATGGATTATAATCGTTGATTACACCTAATGAAAGCTGCGATTTGGATCCTCAACCCGAGTGTCAGAGCAGTTCGTAACATAGGGTGAATTCAGGGTGATTGAGAGACTTTTTGCCATTGAGATGACTTGGATAAAGTGTCCCCGTATATATTGTTATACATTTATACATTTATGTATTTGGCAGACGCTTTTATTCAAAGCGACTTACATTGCATTTCAAGGTACACATTTACAGTCTTATCAACTCTTGTTTTCCCTGGGAATCGAACCCATGACCTTGGCGTTGCAAGCGCCAATGCTCTACTGTTTGAGTTACAGAAAGCATATTAATATTGTTATCATCCTTTGTGTGAACTGGCCTTAACCCTTCATATCTCAAGACCAATAGTGTATTTTTTCATGTTCCAACCACACAGTACAGCGACACTAGCAAGAAGGGTTGGCACTAAAGGCGTTTCACATCAAACCAAAGCAGGACATATTTGACGAAATGGATTTGAGAGCAGGCATATTTGAGTTCATCTGCTGGTACATTTTCAAGCGCTTCCACAAAAGTGATTCAGTAATGTGATTCTCCAGACTCAAATATACTTATATTTGAAATCTTCTCTCTTTTCTTTCATGGGATTATCCCGTCCTGCTGTTTCTCTGACTGCAGGTGAATTCACTGCTGAAGTTCATGCTGTTCTGAACATCCCTCGGCCACTGCAGACTCGAGCACAATCTCAGAGAGCGTTTAAAGCTCGCTGGTGGCCCTGAGGTCAGCGTCGGCACGCGTTATCACCTTCTCTGACTTTAGGGAACATCCACAATTGTTTTTTTTTTGTGCTTTCTAACAAGAGGTCAGGCTACAAATCTTGTTGTTTTTTTTTGGTTTATAAAAGTTTATGGAAACTTTTAAAAAAAATTCTTGCATGCTCAGCTCGTTTGTGATTCATCTATCCTGCCAGCTTTTAAAGTGGTTTATAGGGGCTTTTCTGTAAGCTATAAAGAGCAAATACTTATCTAACTCTCAACCTCTTGCTGTTTTGAAAAAGAAGAGAGAAGTGACTTGCTGTTAAAGTGTCAGTCTGATGCCCCCCACAGCCGCTAAAGATAAGAAACGCTCTGTCTTCCAGCCCGCTGGTGCTTTAACGCTGGTTTTGCAAGCGTGCACATCTGGGAATGAAATTAATACAATGAGTGTGTTTATGGGTGTTAATGTTCCAGTTCTTTTATCTTTAGAGGTGACACTCTGAATTGCGAGAGAATGATTGAATAAAAACCTTATTAAGTATATCCTGTGTTTTCCCCCAAAATAGTTATCTTCAAAATGAAATGGCATGTTCGTTTTATTTTATTTAAATTAAATACAATTATCTCGCTAGATCTGTTTATTCATATTGTGTATATGTCAAAAGTTTGCCATTATTGTGATTTTTTAATGTTTTAGAGCTCTGCTGCTCACCAAGGCTAAATTTATTGTGAAATTATGAAATATTATTAAAATAGCTGTTTTCTATGTGAATATATATAGTAAACTGTAATTTATTCCTGATCAAAGCTGATTTTCAGCATCATTACTCCAGTCTTCAGTCTCACATGATCCTCAGAAATCAGGATGATTTGCTGCTCAGTTATTATTGGTACTCAATTATTAATGATGGTTCTTATTATTTTTAATGTTGAAAACAGATTTTGCTGCTAAATAGTTTTGTGGAAATCATGATACATTGTTTTAGGATTCTGGGATTCAAATAAAATTCAAAAGAACAGCGTTTGTTTGAAACAAACAATTTGTAACATTTTAAAATGTTTTCTTTATTGTCACTTTTGATCAATTTAATGCACCCTTTCTGAATTTTTTTTCATCTTTGTATATATCACCGTTTTATTTCTATTCAGTGGTAAATTGGCAATAGTGTTTTTAACACGCCCTTTTAAGCAACACTTTTGAGTCTCGTAGTGAATGTATTTCAAGTAAACTGCTGACTGTCCAGACACTGAGCTTTGGACTGGATCCTACCAGTATTTATTTGGCTGATATCATCTAAACCGTGGACACAAAGCAGTTTTACTAAAGCACTACAAGCACAAGCCAATAAAAACACAAAGGTGTATTGTAGACTGTAGTGAGTTGGTTACAATCATCAGGGTGAGTCTTCTGATGCAGTCTCAGATTATTAGATTTGTTTGTTTTCTGAAGGGATAGATCGCCCTAAAATACAAACTCTCATGATTTACTCACCTTCATGTCGTTCGAAACTGACTCTTTCTTCGGTGGAACACAAAAGGAGATTTGCTGAATGATATTCTGGCTACTGAGTGAGGCTGTCGAGCTCGAAAATGACACACACAAAAAAATCTAATTTGTGAATGAATCACTTTTAAATCAGATCTTTTCACAAAATGAGATATTTTTGATTACAGAGATTAACAGCTCACTGCAGACAAGGATTATTAGTGAATACTTATGCTCTTGTTCAATTTAATGAATAAAAATAACCTAAAGTAAATAGATTTTTTTAACATTTTGTTACAACTTAATTAAATTGTGTTCAAGCAACCTATTTAAAACTGAATTTTACTTAATTAATTTGTGTAAAAACTACAGGAATAATTTTAGTTGACAACTAACTGCAGTGGATCTATAGTTCCCAGCATGCTTTGCAAGGGACTGCATTAGGAGGGTCAATTTAGGGGTATAAATTGTTATTTTCTGTTAAATGAAAAGATGTTGTTAGTTAATTTTAGTGTTTAATGTTCAGTTATGTTAAAGGTTATACTGCAATTCCGAGTGACCAATGTAGTGCATTATTTAAAATATTTAAAATCCTTTTGTGTCCTCGAGAGAAAGGAAGGTTTGGAAGGACGAGTAAATGATCACAGAATGAACGATCCCTTTAACGATAGATGACCAATTAACAGTTTGAAGGATTTTACAGAATCTTCAAAAGACGGCTGGAAGATAAACTCAGAGCGGTAAAAGCACTGAGGACTCATTCGGGATTCAAATCATGTAAAGGTTTTCTCAAAATCAAATATAATCTTTGGAAAGGAGATTAACTATGAATGTGGGTCAGACGTTTTTTTTATTGTTGTTGTTGTCATTCTTCATACAGAGACACTGCAGTCTGATTGACATACAAATCCTTTAAATTCATCTGAAAATCGAGGCTTTCATTTCTCTTTAAGAATTATTAAAGGAGTCGTTCACTTCAGAATTAACATTTCCTGATAATTTATGTCATCTAAGATGTTCATGTCTTTCTTTCTTCAGTGGAAAAGAAATGAAGGTTTCTGAGGAAAACACTCCAGGATTTCCTCCATATAGTGACGTCAGCGGTTATCAACGGGCCAGATGTGAGTTTCAGTGCAGCTTCAAAGTCTCGACACGAGGAATAAGAGTCTCATCTAGACAAACCAGCGGACATTTTCAACAAAAAATCAAGATACTTTTTAACCACAAATGCTCGTCTTGCACGTCCACGACTTCACGCATTAGTAATCGCGTTGGAAAGGTCACGCGTGACGTAGGGGGTAAGTGTAGGGTAGGGCAAAAACTCTCAACTTCAAAATTGTCCAACATCGTTTTTCTACCTTTTATTTTTACTTTTATTTTTACTTTTATTTTTTTGTAAAGGGTGTTTGACTTAGTCTTTACATGTTTGCTTTTTAAAAACTAGGTCTACTTGATTACTTAACGTGTGGCGCATCACAGCTAGCATTTATGGTTAAAAAACTATATAAATGTTTATTTTTTTAAAGAAAATGTCGCTGGTTTGTGTAGATGAGACTCGTTAATCCTCGGCTGATCGTGTCGAGACTTTGAAGCTGCACTGAAACTCACATCTGGACCTTCGGCCCGTTGGACCCCATTGAAGACACTATATGGAGGAAATCCTGGAGCGTTTTCCTCAAAAACCTTCATTTCTTTTCCACTGAAGAAAGATATAAGACCTATTATAAAAGCTATCTTAAGGTAAAAGTCTTTTCCATGCAAAGCGTGCTTATAATTTTATTCCAGGCCTTCCTGTGGAAAACCTTCCAGTGATGTTTACACATTTACTAAAATCACTGGCATTCATTTGATAAATATTTGCACACATTTACAGATGAGAGAGCGAGAACTACAGAAAGTGAAAGAGAGAGGGTTTATTAGCAGGGACGTGAGGAGCCGATTGCTGAAGAGATCCGGATTCATTAACACTCTTAAATTTAGCCTCCAGTTTGACTGGGGGAACTCGTCTGTTAAACACCCACTCGCTGCCTCGACAAAACACTGCAGAAGCCGCAGAAAGCCGGCATTTTGTTTCTGCTCTCAGCGCAATTCTATTCGCAGGGCTTTGTCAAAGATCTTAAGCAAATATGATCTCAGCGGCGCTGCTGGGGAAATGGCACTCTTATCCCCGGTCTCAGATGCCATAATCTCATTATTGTCAGTTTGCCTTTCTAAATGGAGAGGGTTTTGTCTTATTCAACCTCAGAGAACCTGGTTTATAATTGTCGAGAGCGGATGGTGGTGTTCGCCGCAGATTTCAGAGCCGAAGAGCTGAAAGAGATAGAGATAATACTCTCCCCACGGGCTCATAAGAAAGGCTGTCAAGCGCTAGTGCATGTGTGAACACATATAGGACTACAACAAACTGTGGCATGCTTTCACACTGGGTAATGGTCACTCCCACGGCCAGGACACTCCAGTTTCAGCACAGAATAAGCTTTAAATTAAACCTGAAGAGTTTCACTTTGTGTGTGCGCAGATTCACTGCAGCAAATTAAATGTGTCTTCCTGTTTCAAAATAACTAAACATCCTGTACATAACAAAAAGATAAATGACTTGAAAAGCAAGTCTGTAAGATAAGGCTTTGGTGGTTGTATAAAACGTAAAAAAACAAAAACAAAAAAAAAACATTTTTTAAGAATAAACATCATGAAAAAAGGGATTTTCAAAAATTCAAACCCATTAAAGATATCTATTCTAAATAATCTGATTTGAGAGATTACAACATTATTTAGTCTAACTTGATGAACTAAAATAACTAAAACGGAAAAATAAACGAACAATAAAATGCATATAGACATGTATTTTTTTTTTAAAAACGAATAAAAATGATAAACACAACAAAAGTTAACAAAATTACTAAAAAATTTAACCATATACAGGAAATACAAAATAAAAAAAATCACAAAAAATAGTTACTAAATAGAAATTAGAAAGAAAAAGAATTACTAAAATAGCACTGAGATTATATATATATATATATATATATATATATATATATATATATATATATATATATATATTGTATTGTGTGCATGCGTGCGTGCGTGTGCGTGTGTGTGTGTGTTCTCAAATCAATTTATTTATAATGTTTATGTCTTTGTTGGTTACATTTTTTTATTTCTGCATAAAACCCCAAAGCAACACAACTGAGGAACATGATGATGCATTTCAATTGCTTGTGCATGTTGTGCACGACTACAACATTGTAAAGGCTGAGGAGTCTTGCAGTTGTCTAAGGTTGTGATTTACGTACCATCCAATTGTCTTGCCGTCAATCATTTCCATCCAAACATGTACTCAAACATTCGAGAATGTCAACAGTTCAGATCATTACATGTCAAGTCATCTTCATTTATCTAGCGCTTTTAACCATGTAGATTGTTTCAAAGATTTGCATCCAGCGCTGCACGTAAAGGGAAGAAAGATGGTGAGATTTGATTGGTCTGAATGGTTGCTCAAAGCAGCGCTGGTTATGGAAATGAAATCCTCTGGAATGGTAGGAATATGTGTTGCTGAAGTTAATAAGCAGTGTCAGGCGGCTCACATTTCAGGCTCTGTCAGGCTAATGAACCATCTGGACCCGCGTCAGACCCTCAGCTCTGAAGATAAAACAAGCGAAACGTTGTCTTGAGTGATTCCCTTGCCTAAAACGTGCGGAGAATCCCAAATGAGGACGTTTCCGGACCCAGAAAGCTCAATGGATGCAGGTGGCCGGCCTAAAATGCTCCTCGAGTCCAAGCCTGAGCCTGTGAATTCAGACACAATTCTCGTTTTCCTTCACAAATGATCTTGGAGAGCATAAACAGCGGCTCTGGTCCACATCTTTTGTTGCTCTCGGTGTATTATTGGCATTTGCCGCATGCGAATTGTTTCCGCTTTTGAAAAATTTAGAGCAATATCTGAAAGAGTTTGGACACAAACGCAGAAATGCGTATATTGGCCTCCGGTCAGCCTCCCAGGAGGACCGTCACTGACAGAATGAGGCAGATAAAGATCTCATGATTTGTTAATGCGTTTTGGGGTCAAGGGAAGAGAAAAGGGCTCGAGCGAATGAAAGAGAGAGAGAGAGAGATTGCTATCGTTTCTCATTTAATCACTCTCTGTGGTGGTGTGTGAAGGGGACGCAAACTTCCCGTTGAAATTTCCTGAAAGCAGAATTGAGACTCTACCTGTGCTGAGAGTGATAAGCAAGGGCTTGAAGTGAGCCTCCATCATCCGCTCAGACAACTTCCCATTTAACATTGTAATGCTGGTCTCTGGGAAGTTATACACTGGTGAGGATTTAATGGAGAGCGTGTAACTCCGGTTCTTGGGAATTGTGGTAAGATGGTAGAAACAAGCGCTGTCTTTTGTTCAGGTTATTCATCACTCACAAAGAGGGGAGTTTCCATTCAGCCTGTAGTTTCTGATGAGAATGGCTCAGATATTGTGCGCGATCTGGAAATGCATGCGCTCTTAAGCTCTTCCGACGAGGAACACCATCATGAGACTCCAATGCGGTGTGACGTATTCTATTGAACTTTTCTGCTTTGAATTTCAGTCTTTGGGGAAATTGTTTAGCCAGAAAGACTCTTGACAGTATGGCTCAATCCAACACAGAAGTGAGTTAAACTGCAGTTCCTCGACTGGCCACTCGAGACCGGCTGCAGAAGAGAGTCAATCCCATAAACCCACATGTTAAAATGCCCAACTTTACAGCAGATAAAAACAAGTTTACAGCCTGGTGCAAAAAGTGGTTTTGGTCTATAAAGCTAATTTTGCCTTTCTTGACGACTGTGAGGGGGGTGAATATTTTTATAACTCATCCGTTTAAATTATATCAAGCCTTACATTTTTGCATGATTGAGGGCGTGGCCACTTGAGTGACAGGTGGATTGCCGCTGATGTCACTATAGCCGTTTGTCTGCCGTCTATTAGCATCACGTCACCTCAGCTAATCCGGCTTCAAAAATGCTCTTCAGAAACACTACGGGTGACGTCACGGACACTACGTCCACAGCCGTAACTATTGGTAAGCAGGATATGCGGTTGCTCACGGGCCCGGGCCAATCCGCGTGACTGGAAGATATTGATTGACAGCCGGGGCCCCCTATCGCTACTACTTTTAGTCTGATCGCATTTTACTTTATCGCAAATTTATTTGAATAAATAATGACAACAACACATTTTACTGATCATTAAATATACATGTGTGAAACGAACAATGATGGGTTCTGGTGTAATTTGGTCCGAATTGGGACTGGTCGGTAAGTGAACATGCGTACTGCGTGCAAAACAGTAAAAACGTTGAACTTGAGACAGACAATATTGATATGGAGTCGTTGTCAACTTACAAACACAAAAGTGGCTTTCAAAAGCGAAAACGAAAAGAGGAACGGTGTTTTTTCATGTGTTATGGTGCGCATTCACCAGTGTTTTTTCATATCTTATGGTGCGCATTCACCAGTGTTTTTCATGTGTTATGGTGCACATTCACCAGTGTTTTTTCATATCTTATGGTGCACATTCACCAGTGTTTTTCATGTGTTATGGTGCACATTCACCAGTGTTTTTCATGTGTTATGGTGCGCATTCACCAGTGTTTTTTCATGTCTTATGGTGCACATTCACCAGTGTTTTTTCATGTGTTATGGTGCGCATTCACCAGTGTTTTTCATGTGTTATGGTGCACATTCACCAGTGTTTTTTCATGTGTTATGGTGCGCATTCACCAGTGTTTTTTCATGTGTTATGGTGCACATTCACCAGTGTTTTTTCATGTGTTATAGTGCATATTCACCAGTGTTTTTCATGTGTTATGGTGCGCATTCACCAGTGTTTTGCATGTGTTATGGTGCGCATTCACCAGTATTTTTTCATGTGTTATGGTGCATATTCACCAGTGTTTTTCATGTGTTATGGTGCACATTCACCAGTGTATTTCATGTGTTATGGTGCACATTCACCAGTGTTTTTTTATGTATTATGGTGCACATTCACCAGTGTTTTTCATGTGTTATGGTGCGCATTCACCAGTGTTTTTCATGTGTTATGGTGCTCATTCACCAGTGTTTTTCATGTGTTATGGTGCTCATTCACCAGTGTTTTTCATGTGTTATGGTGCTCATTCACCAGTGTTTTTCATGTGTTATGGTGCGCTTTCACCAGTGTTTTTCATGTGTTATGGTGCTCATTCACCAGTGTTTTTCATGTGTTATGGTGCGCATTCACCAGTGTTTTTCATGTTATGGTGCGCATTCACCAGTGTTTTTCATGTTATGGTGTGCATTCACCAGTGTTTTTTCATGTGTTATGGTGCACATTCACCAGTGTTTTTCATGTGTTATGGTGCACATTCACCAGTGTTTTTTCATGTGTTATGGTGCACATTCACCAGTGTTTTTTCATGTGTTATGGTGCGCATTCACCAGTGTTTTTTCATGTGTTATGGTGCACATTCACCAGTGTTTTTTCATGTGTTATGGTGCACATTCACCAGTGTTTTTTCATGTGTTATGGTGCACATTCACCAGTGTTTTTTCATGTGTTATGGTGCACATTCACCAGTGTTTTTCATGTGTTATGGTGCACATTCACCAGTGTTTTTTCATGTGTTATGGTGCACATTCACCAGTGTTTTGCATGTGTTATGGTGCGCATTCACCAGTGTTTTTCATGTGTTATGGTGCACATTCACCAGTGTTTTTTCATGTGTTATGGTGCACATTCACCAGTGTTTTTTCATGTGTTATGGTGCGCATTCACCAGTGTTTTTAAGGGTTTTTTGCGGTAGGCCACTCCTGACTGTATCAGTCATCTCATCTCTTATATGCTGTGTCTCTATGATCCTATCCTGTCCTATTATATTTGATAATCCTGCATAAGGGCCGGTGTTGGCTCGTTACGCCACTGACTACAGCCATATTTTTTTTACAATCTATGGGTGTGATGTATTATATTGAACTTTTCTGCTTTTAATTTCAGTCTTTGGGGAAATTGTTTAGCCAGAAAGACTCTTTACAGTAAGGCTCCATTGGTTAATGCGTTTGGCACGACCCTTCAGATTATTGAGCTAATGGATTTTAAATACGACTTCCACAAGGTACAAATACACTGCCGGTCAAAAGTCTGGAATATTTTTAAATTGCATATTATTCTTAATCTTATTCAGGCCGTATTTGTCTTATCAAGAAAAACAGTATCAATGGGGAACATTTTTCAGGATTCTTTAATGAATAGAAAGTTATAAATATTTGAAATTGAATATGTTCATTATTATCTTTTGTAACATTATGAATGCCTACTGTCACTTTTGATCAATTTAATGCATCCTTGTGGTATAATAGTATTAACTTTTTATCTTTCTTACCCCAAACTATTTGATTGGTAGTGTATTGCGGTTTCCACAAAAATATGACCAACATTGATAATAATCAGAAATGTTTCTTGAGCAGCAAATCATCATATTAGAATGATTTCTGAAGGATTATTACTGTCACATTGTTCATGTGCAGCGTTTTCTCAGTCTTCAAATGGCATGTGAATTCTTCAGAAACCTGTTATGCAGTTCTGTTCATTCTAGGTAATGCACAGAAATGACACTCTTCACCTGTACGTCTGAGGCCTGTCTGGTTTGAAATGCTTCAGTCCCTGTAAATCACAGTCGGATGGTAACCTGCACTTTCCAGACTCTGCAACTCAACCTCAAACGAGGACACTCTCCGTTCCTCCCTGAAGGCCTGCCGTTTCTTTGACTAGAGCCACAAACACGAGGCCACAGGTGTGACGCCGCGGCAGCAGCGAGGGGACTTTGAGCTAGTCGTGTTGACTTCCTAGGGCCCGTGGCCTGTCCCGAGGGCTCTGTCTGATCGGGGGTGTGTGAGGTTTCAGAGGAACGATATTCGGAGAGATGGGGCGCTCAGTATTTAGGATTATGTGAAGACTGAAGCTGATGGAAGGAGACTATACCTTTCAGTGACTCTCCTCAATACTGAGGCCCAAACTAACACCTGGGACATTCTCACAAAAAAAATAAAAAAGAATAATTTGGTTTTATGGATTAACAAAATGTTGAGGTTTTAAAAACAGTTCGGATAAATTTTCTCCCATAAAAAATGGTTTATTTTATTCCACTTCACAAATATATATAAACTTTACTGGATCTAATAAAATTGGTAACACTTTACAATTAGTTAGTGTAAGGATACAGGCACAGAGACAGAGGTAAGTGAATCCAAATAGCTTCATTTCAAGTGACACAAGTGCAAAGGTGAGTACTCAAAGTTCAGGTGTAGAGTCGGTGTAGATCACTACGTGCGGGGCAGATCACAGGTGAGCCGGTCCTCTTCAGGTTAACTAATGTCAAGCAGTCACAGATCTTTAATACTTGTCTTTTCTCTTTCAGATGCAGTCACGAGCAAGTCAACTCAGCGTGAACACAGGAAGATCAGGAGAAGACAGGATCTCAGGGAACATGGATCCAGACAGGGTTTCTGGAGACAGTGGAACAAGGACAGAGGTTAGTACTTCACAGGTGAGTATACGTTACTCGGCAGGCACTGGGTGCATCAGAGACTTCGGGAGACAATGCGTACGGGTCTGTTCCTGTTGGAGGCTTGACCATGAACTGAGGCCGTGGTGAGGATTTATAGAGCCTGCTAATGAGGCTGCTGATTGTGAGCAGGTGCAGGTGATAATACTCAGGGGAGAGTAATTGCAGGTGCGCCAAAGAGGATTCTGGGGAATATAGTGCAGAGATAGACGGTTAATTAATGCATTTGTTAACTAACATACGAGTATTACATTTTTTACTCTTATAAAACCTCAAATTTATTCAGTATTATTCATTCATCTTTGTTACTATTAGTTTATGTCAGCTCAGGTCTTTTAAATAATATTAACAGATACATATTGTAATTTAATAATGTAGTAGTAAATGTTGTAATTAACATTAACTAAGATTGATAAATGCTTTAAAAGTATTTTTCATTTTAGTGGTTATCTAATGGTTAACATTGGTTAATTAATTAATGTTAAGTTAAAGTTTTACCATATATTTATACTTAAGTAAAATAATTTTGGTCTGCCAGTATAATAATTTGCAAGATCAATTTTTTTTTTAACTTTTCCTTTTTATGAAAATCATTCACGCAAAAACAAAATGTTAACATCATGAGCACATTTGAACAGTGTTTGAACTTTGATTTTGAGAGTACTTAAACTCAATTTTGTGTTTTCAAAAAGCACCAATTAGAAAATGAAGAAAGGTGTTTTAAATGGTCTGGTTTTGTGTATTAGTGGCCCGTGCGACAGGCTGGATGGATGAGACGCGTGTCTCCGCGGGCAGAGACGAGGGAAGGGACTTGTTCTGTGGTTTCTTTGACTTCTAGCTCTTGTGAGCCCTGGACTAGATTTGACTCGAGTAGACAGCACTCCTGATAAACATTTTATGCCATGAAAGTTCCTGCCATAATTATTTGGACTGAGTATAATGGGAACAGAAGTGTATGCAAAGCTGGGCAAATATTCCTGACGATGTGTGAATCTGCCGAGCCTTCTGGGTTAAATTAAACACAAACACAGCTTTTATGTCATGTCTTCCCCTCCATACAGAAAAGCAAAACTCTCGCCCAGTTTCCCTCCCTTGAAAGCCGGCAGCTGTTCACCATGATATTTACATCTTCCATGTCACACAGTAATAAATAAATAAATAAATAAATAAATAACCCCAGCCGTCTGGCATCAAAATGACTGGAAACTCCTTGTCCTCAACACAATGGTCCCAAAGCTACTGGTAATTTTCTACACAAATGCTCATCAAAAGCTGCTCTCTTCGCTAGCCTGGATTTATCATCATGAAAGCAATATATCATCTCTGACTGCAAACCTGGCCAAAAACACCATTAAATGTGTATGGGAGGTTTCAGGAATGGATAAAAACACTCGCTGTTTCCAAGCTTGACACTGTGATTAAACCCTGTCAGGTCCTAATTGATTTTTCCCTCAGAAGAAGCATTAAACCCAAAGGGCTTCATCTGTATAATCTACAGTGTTGACGGATCCGTTAATTGCTAAAAGAGGCTGGAAGAGACCTCTGCGTATTTATATTTCTGGATTATTTATAGCATATTTCCACACGCTAACCGCCTGGATGCCGATGCATATCTAGCCGACTCAAATTATTATCAATGATGCAAAATCACAAGAACATGTTATCATTTATCACAGGAAGTCATGTTCAGCTGTTTCTCTGGAAATAACCCGTGTTATATCAATGCTGCGAGGTACACACACATTCACTTTTCACATTACAACATAACTCTGTGTGTATGTGTGTGTGTGTGTGTGTGTGTGGGCTCGTGAGTGTGTTTGTGTGTGTGTGTGTGTTTGTGTGTGTCAGTGTGTGTGCCAGCATGTGTGTGTGTGTGTGTGTGTGTGTGTGTGTGTGTGTGTGTGTGTGTGTGTGTGTGTGTGTGTGTGCGGTGTGTGTGTGTGTGTGTGTGCGTGCAGTGTGCGTGCGTGCGTGTGTGCGGTGTGCGTGTGTGTGTGCCAGCATGTGTGTGTGTGTGTGTGTGTGTGTGTGTGTGTATGTGCGGCGTGCGTGCGTGCGTGCGTGTGGTGTGCGTGTGTAGGTGTGTATGTGCCAGCATGTGTGTGTGTGTGTGTGTGTGTGCGTGTGTGCGTGTGTGCGTGTGCGTGTGTGCTTGCGTGCGTGTTTGCGTCCGTGTGTGTGTGTGTGTGTGTGTGTGTGTGTGTGTGTGTGTGTGTGTGTGTGTGTGTGTTTTGTTCAAAGCTTACAGCAGAGAGTATGGCTGCCATCAGCTGGCTAGAACAACAATCAGCGTTTTCTCGACTGAAGAATCACAGCTGCTGGTCATTTCGTGTTTGTTTATTGTTTTTGTGCATGAATTCTGCAGATATAGCTATAAACTATAGTGTGCTGGTGAACATATCATCGCCCGCTGAGTTTAGCAGGAACAAAACAAAACAAAAACGCATAAATGCTAAAAACTAATTAACAGATTTCACAGTCAACACTGCCCACAGCTATGGTGAATTATGTCACATTAATAATCATCTCTGTCTTGCAGGAGAGGAAGAGACCTGCAGAACATCGCATTTGTTCCTTGTGGTAAACAGATATGTTGAGAGCGTTCACACACATTCTGCAATAAATAGCCTCACGTTTGTTTGTTTTTTGACAGCATGTTCTGGTGGTCAAAATACTGCCTTAGTTTATGGGATATGACTTCAACACTTTAAAGCCTTTATCCTGCGATTATGCATTTGAACTTCCGCAGTAAAACATTGCGAGCACATCAGGTCCAGTTTACACACCCGTTTACACACATCAGAAGCACACACACGTCCAGATGTTGAGATGTGACGGCTGGTTGACAGAAAAAATAGAGAAATTAGTTTCAGTTTATAGATTTGAGAATGCAAAGTGATATCAGGACATATCACAAGAACAATATGAGGAATAGTTAAACTGTTTTCACGGGGCATGTTGTCACACTATAGACTATAACAACATGTGCTTTTAAATGATGTTTTATAAACAAGGTTCGGGAGGAGCACGTTCAAATAAATCATTCCAATCAACTCGTCACCAAACTATTACATGTCTACCCTGTCAGCACGAGAGGAAGCATATATAAATATCCACTGTCAACTCACCTAACATTCCTTGACAGTTTCAGCATCCCTCCACCACCTCCTCACTCCTGGCTCATTCTTCCACAGTCAGGAGCGGGGGGAGCACTATGGGTTCGGGCCGCGTACCGAGCCCGGAGCCCTCTCCTCGGACAGCACGCCAAATGTGCATTTATTCTATCTGACTTATTTGTAAGTGTGAACTCGTGAAATGCCTTTTTAGAGAATCTCCATTATACCAAACTTTTCTTTTTTTTTTCAACAAAAATTTGTATTTATAATAATTACTCTAATAATTCTTATACCGAAGAGTTTCAATATTTTCATGATGTAACTACAGAAGAGGCAAGATTTAAATAGGAAAAATATCGAAACTCTTTGGTCATTTTTTTGAGAGAGATGCTAACGGTCTAATCAGATTCAATGATCTATGCTAAGCTATGCTAAAAGTGCTACCGCCAGACCCGGAGATCGGCTGAATGGATTCGAAAACGGTAAAACTCGACTGTGTAACTCTAGAGGAGCTGGAAAATGAGTCTATTTAAAAAAAAATGGAGTGTTCCTTTAAGTTTTAATGTTGGAATAGGCAGATATATTTTACAGTGTTTATTAGATAGAGTCTTGCCATGTGCCATAGTGAAAAACAATAAATCCTCAATGCACCACTTTTAAGGTAGGACTCTAAATATAATCTGAATCCATAATCGCATGCAACTGGCCAGCATCTCTCACCAGACTGATCGGAGACGTCCAGAGGCGTCTCTCAGGGACACGCTGGAGAAAGATTCAGGGAAATGTCAGAGGATGTTGTGTGTGTGTGGCGAGCGCTGGAAGAGAAACAGTGCAGAAAGACAGTGCTGGTGAGGTTTCTTCCCGCGAGCAGAAGCTCTTTGACAGCTCACACCAGCAGGCCTGTTCCTGATGAATGCCTGACCTTTACAACCCGCTCTGACATTACTTGTTGATTAAGACTTTCATGCGCTTCCGGCGCTCACAAGATGTCACGTATATCTGCTTCTTTGCATGACTCAAACATTCTGTCCCTTTGTTTTAACTTTGAGGCTGTTTCTTTGACATGGGATACTGCAGATGAGGCCGGTCACCAAATAATGAGGCTTGGACTTCACGTCGGTGTAATTTATGAGACACAGCAGCCTTTGGGTGTTTTTCAGCAGACTGGGGAAATGATCATGTAGAACGGTACAGAGACATAAACACTAAATCACAGTATCAACCATCATATCTCCTTATCATAAATAAGGGCAGTGAGTGGTTGTGAAACTGTGCATGCAAACATTATTGCTTTCTACAAGTGCCTTGTTTCTTTTATAAAAGCATAAATATGTTCAAATATTAATAATAATAATATGACACAATTTTTGGTAACACTTTATTTTGATGGTCCCTTTTGAACATTCTGGTGACTATAAGTAACTTTGCAACTACATGTCAACTAACTCTCATTAGAGTATTAGTACTGTCTGCTTAATATCTGATAACTCTTTATTGTGATGGTCCTCCAACAGACAGTCTACTGACTATAAGTAACTATGCAACTACATGTCAACTTATTCTAACCCTAACCCTACCAGTCTACTAGTACTCTACTAACACTCTAGTGAGAGTTAGTAGACATCTAGGTGCAACGTTACTTATAGTCAACAGAATATGTTAAAGGGACCATCCAAATAAAGTGAAACACAATTTTTATTACAACTTTTTTTAAGGCGGCATCCTTTTAAAGATATAGATGGATGGATGGATAGATTTTTATTTATTTATTTGCTTGTTTATTTATTTATAGTGTGTTTATTTACTTACTATGCATTCAGATTTATATGCATTCAGTTATTATTTATTTAAATATTTAAATATATATTTAGTTAGCTGAGCATTTATTTATTTGTCTATTTTTGTATTTATTTATAGTGCATTTATTTATCTATTTGTTTATTTATCTATTTATTTATTTATTTAATACAATTTTATTCACATTAAATGCACGTTTTTTTGGTTTGCACTTCTGTTTTAATGTATACACCAGAAAGAGTGTTTTTTTGGACTCTCTACCTTTTACTTCTATACTTTATAACTATATATTTTAATTTAATGGAATAACATTGTATCTGTAGAATGAAAACGAAGAGCTTGACTTGTTTGTGTTTTTATTGTAAATATATTAAGATTTATTAGTTTATTTATTAGTTTGTTTGTTTATAATGCATGCATTTAGCCATATGCATTTCTTTATTAACATTTATTTATTTATAATGCATGCATTTGGCCAATACATGTATTTGTTTATTGGTCTATATTCATGTAATCGTTTATTTAGTATGCAATTGTTTCAATTTAATTTACAGTAAATGCACATTTTTTGTTTGCACTTAATCCAAAGCGGATGTTGCACCCTCTGATTTTTTCATACTTCTTTTCTTTCTTCTATATATTTTAAAAATCATCACAAAACCGATGGCTTCCAATTCACTTTATCTTGTTTTCACTTTATCTTATTTCTTCCTTTTTCTGCACAGCTTGAGTCTGTAAAGGTTCCTTCGACAAGCTGTGTGTGTGTGTGTGTGTGTGTGTGTGTGTGTGTGTGTGTGTGTGTGTGTGTGTGTGTGTGTGTGTGTGTGTGTGTGTGTGTGTGTGTGTGTGTGTGTGTGTGTGTGTGTGTGTGTGCGTTTGTCATCTGTGGAGAAAACTCTCCCTGTACACAGAGGGAGTGACAGAAGGGTAAAGAGAGAGAGAAATGGTAGGACACAGTGGGTAATAGCAACAGAAGAAGTGATGGGAATCAGAAAGAGAGAAAGTGACAGCGATAAAAATGAAAGAGAGGGACGTGACAGGGAAAGTGGGAAGAACGAGGCAGGGCTGACATGGAGACAGAAGCGTATAACACATGAGAGACGAGTGTGAGCTGTGTGGGATTGTGGGATGGCCACAGGGATTCTGTTCATTAGGATGGGAACTGATGAGTTGATCACAGATGATCAGATGAGTTTGTTTCTCGTGTGCCTGGAGGAGGTTCAGTTAAAACAAGCTCTTCATAGATCTCTCTCGACACGTGCTAATAGAGTTTGGCCAGAGAATGAGCTCTGCTCCAGCGTGTTTGTGTGTTGCAGTGGCAGATCTCAGACACCAGATGGCAGGAACACTGTATCTTACACTCAACTGATGTTGGCAAGAGCAAACAGAAAAACAAACCCAAATCAAACTAATATCAAGAATAAACTCATTCAGAAAATTATAAATAAGTATTTCCTCTTATAATTTGTGTCAAGCTGAAATGCCAAGCAATGTTCTTCAGAGAGCAATACTTTCATCACTTCATCTAAAACTAGTTTAAACAGCATGTTCTCATATTTTAAAATATAATAATAATCTTGTAGACTCTATAACTGTATTGCATAACAGTTCATAAATTAATTTTAAGGCACAAATGAACATCAAAAAAATTCATTTATTTACATATTTATATATTTATTTATGGGTTTATTTATGCATATATTTAATTATTTATTTTGTAGATAAACAGTAGTTTTAAGGTTATGCAAATAAATACATATAAACTTTAGGGTTAAATCAATGAAAAATAGTAAGAACATGTATAAAAAGTTAAAACAATAACACTTAATCTTAAACCAGTTTAAACATAATTTTTCATCATCTTGTTTTTTTTTCATGTAACTATTATACATTACAGTTCATGTGACCTCATATTAATTGAGAAAAAGTCACAAATGAACATAAACATGTTCATAACAGTACACCTGAAAATCACACTTGAGCTTACACAGTATATGGTCCAAAAGTCACATTTATTTTTATTTATTTTATTATTATTATTATTTATTTATTTTTTTTAATTATTATTATTTTGAGAAAAAAATGAAGTTTTAGGATTTGGGGAAAAAAACCAGCACAGTTAAATGAATGCAAACTGAATCATGGGGATTTGCATTGGTGAAGTTCATGCAGCTTAAGTACATGCATAAAAAGTTCACCTAAAACTTTAAAAACACTTGGTATGCACTCAGTACTCTCTACTCCACTATAAATATATGGCATTGGCCTCAGTAAGAGTCTGGTTGTGGTTTATGTTGTTCACAGTTTCCTCACAGAAACTGGGCCACAATGTCACTTCCACAGTTCCTCTTTCCTCCCTGCATCACTAAACTGTGCCTCAGTTCTTCCACTTTCCCTGCAGAACAATGTCCATGTTCTCCTCTGTCAGCGTTGGCCCGTTTCTCCAGCGTTTGGCTTCATTATGACCTCAGTAGCGAGGCTGGCACACACTTCAGAGGAACACGTAACCGAGGGCATCGTGCCAACTGGAGCAAACCCACAGTAATGCTGAACGTGAGCCGCTAATGAGTGTGCTAAAGGATTAATGCTTTAAATGAATGCACTATGTCTTCATTTATTCGTCTTACCTTTGGTTTGGGTTGAGGTTCTCTTTCAGGGCTTTCCTTAACTGTTTTTCCCATATTGTAGCAGCTCCATTTCCTGAAATCATCACAGTTCAACGAGTCGTGTTTCCCGAAACCATCGTTCTAACGAACATTCGCACACAGCATCGCACAGTTGTGTGTGTGAGCGACAGATCTCGAGCTGCGGTTAGAAGAAGAGTCTCTCGCTTACATGACATGTGACTCAATAAATCCTGATCTTGAGCACAATAAGCAAGCCGACATTCAGTGCAATCTTTGAGGTTTAGAGAAGAACTCCTGCCTGAGGGACTTTGGAAACCTTTTTCATGCTCAAACAGCAACATTATTACACACTAAAAGTTGAAAATGTAAAAAAGGCCTGTTAAAAGGTCCCGTTTAACATTGAAAATATAAGCACATGATCACCTTCAAGAAAGTCAAAAGCAAACTCTTCAACTTGAAGTCATAGTTTCTCACATTATTTCCCATGTGAATAGATCTTTTCAAGAACAATAATTCTGCTGCCTTATAAACTCAAATCCTCGTGGCCTGATCTCTGTGGGGTCCTGGCCTTCTTCTTCTCTGGCGCTCACCATCCGCTTTATTCGTGAGCTTGATATGAAAGTCAGATGTACATACAGGAGGATTCCCGACTTCATCAATCTCTTGATTGTTAGTCTATCGACTGACGGCACCAAACTACAGTAACTTCCCAGAATGTTCCTGTTTCCGGCAGGTTGTTATTTGGGAACATTCTCTGTAGATTATTTTTGTTATTGCAATGCATTACTCGATTTTTTGTTCACTTTATTGCACAGGTGTTGCTCTTTCAGCCCAGGTGTATGAGTTCTCAAGATTTATTACCTTTTGTCTCTGATTGACACCATGAAATCAAAATGGACAGTTCTAGTTTTTTTATGGAATAGCACAGTGTTCATTCTAATTGATTTATCGGTGCACATCATTATTGTAAGTTCCTGGTAATCCTGAATCGGAATAACAGCATCTCTTCTCTTCTCTGAGGGTGGGGCAACCTGTCACTCACATGAGATCAGCCAATAGCAGACCACAACCAGCCAATCAGCCAATAGCACACCACAACCAGCCAATCATCCAATAGCAGACCACAACCAGCCAATCAGCCAATAGCAGACCACAACCAGCCAATCAGCCAATAGCAGACCACAACCAGCCAATCATCCAATAGCAGACCACAACCAGCCAATCAGCCAATAGCAGACCACAACCAGCCAATCAGCCAATAGCAGACCACAACCAGCCAATCTTCCAATAGCAGACCACAACCAGCCAATCAGCCAATAGCAGACCACAACCAGCCAATCAGCCAATAGCAGACCACAACCAGCCAATCTTCCAATAGCAGACCACAACCAGCCAATCAGCCAATAGCAGACCACAACCAGTCAATCAGCCAATAGCAAACCACAATCAGCCAATCAGCCAATAGCAGACCACAACCAGCCAATCAGCCAATAGCAGACCACAACCAGCCAATCATCCAATAGCAGACCACAACCAGCCAATCAGCCAATAGCAGACCACAACCAGCCAATCATCCAATAGCAGACCACAACCAGCCAATCAGCCAATAGCAGACCACAACCAGCCAATCAGCCAATAGCAGACCACAACCAGCCAATCAGCCAATAGCAGACCACAACCAGCCAATCAGCCAATAGCAGACCACAACCAGCCAATCAGCCAATAGCAGACCACAACCAGCAAATCAGCCAATAGCAGACCACAACCAGCCAATCAGCCAATAGCAGACCACAACCAGCCAATCATCCAATAGCAGACCACAACCAGCCAATCATCCAATAGCAGACCACAATCAGCCAATAGCAGACCACAACCAGCCAATCAGCCAATAGCAGACCACAACCAGCCAATCAGCCAATAGCAGACCACAACCAGCCAATCAGCCAATAGCAGACCACAACCAGCCAATCAGCTCCCCACAGACACAATCAAGCCCCGCCCATTTTTCATCTTGTTCCAGACGCGTTTCACTCGGATATACGGCACAATAGGGGAGAAAAGACTTGAAATTCGACATGACTTCAATGTGACACTAAAATGAACACAAATGAGATGATTACTGGCATGCCATCAGAATATGGGGCGATTAAATTCATGTGAAGTTCATCATGAGATTTAAAGCAAATCATACATGTTTTTCAAGCATGATACAAAACTCTCCTCTCACTCTGTCTAGCGGAAACAACTGAGATTTTAAAGAGACGGAGGTGATTTTTCTTTCCTACGAGGTCCTAGTCCACACGGTTTCAGTGTTTAATTTATCAAATGTACATCAATAAAGCCTGTAGCAGTGACTGCTGGCAATTAAATGTTTTTTGCTGGCAATGAACTCTTGTGGGACTCTGAGTCTGAGATTGATTGCATCTTTAAAACGGACACATGCTGACCAAGCTTTGTGACATTTGCTGATTGACAGCATAGCATGTGGCGTGTGTAATAAGGTAGTTTTTTCGAACGAACAGCTTGTGAAATCCAGCACATTGGTAGCCGGCCAGAACGAGGGGCAAGCGCTGCCAGATTGGGCTTTTACTTCAGACATCCCGTGGAGTTTCCAGAAAACTAGCAGGTATGAAGACAGTGTCATTTTAGTATCTTTTCTATAGGCCTAAAAATAAAGTTCTTTATTGGCATTGATGGTTTCATGAAGAACCTTTAACATCAATGGAAACTTTCCAGGTTGTTTTAAGAGCGGTTCACTGAAAGGTTCTTTTGGGAACCAATATTTTTGGGGAACTATTCCAGTTTGCATGGATACAAGTAATTTGGTGAAGTCAATTAGTAAAGAGAGACTACACGCCTGCGCACATATTCAAACGCACACATCTATAGACTAAACATGATATGCATGTGCACGCCATCAGCGTTCTCACAGGTGCACGTTTGTGAAGTTTACACAGAGATGATAAAGTTTTCAACAATTTGAAACCTTGGAACATGTTTCACAGATGCGTTCTCGAGCACCGAACACTTGTTGTGTAAATGAACGGTCAGAACACATTAAAAGTTTTCTGTTTTCAGTTAAACGGTGTAGTGTCAGCGGCCCATAAGTTAATAACTAATGATCTTTGCAACGGAAGTGAATCAATCAAAAACTAACTTTATCTGGACAATAACTTTATTCTAGATCTGCTGTAAACCCTAAACAATCTCTGTTACTGTAATTTCCTATTATCACTGTAAAGCAGCTTTGAAACAATCTGTATTGTTGAAAGCGCTGTATAAATGAAGTTGACTATTATGCTTCAAGAAAAGCAAATGCGATGGTTTTAGTTTTATTTACCTATAATAATGGGCTAATTCTCAAGGGGAGGCTGTATACGGTGCACCAGGTGTGTGCATCTGATTGGTTCAGCCCTGTAAAGTGTTGAACTGTCGAGACATCAGACATGTGTAAGTGAATCTCGATTTATCTGTGTCTCTCCCTGCCCTGAAATAGAAGCGCATCTGTTGACATTCACGACGCTCGCAAGGCATCCTCGTCGCCCCGTGTTTTAATCAGGCCGTCACCGGGCAACACAAACACTGTTATCATCCCGGCTGGAAAAGCAGTGGAGAGCCGCTCGACAGCTGCCAGGAACACGACACACGTCTCTCCCGGGCTGAAGATCACCCGAGGTTACAGCAGAGATGCGTAAGCCCAACGACACGCCAGTGAAGCGGAGGTCAACAATGCAGACAATGCTTTACTTCTGTAGAAATACAGTTACAGTCAGTTTAATTAGGCCTCCTTCCTCGAATTATTTATAATGTGTTCTGCTGTGAACGAGAGATAAACATGTACAAGAATGGCAAAATGTTGTCTATGTTTTGAGTATTTATTTATTAATGTGCCTTCTTTTATTTATGCGTTTTGCTCTTACCTCATGCAGAGGTTCTGTGAAAACTAAATGAGATCCACGCAGGATCAGTCTTGTTGTCGTGTCCATGTTAGAGTTAGTTTGAAAAATGTAAAAATAAGAGACCTCTGGGACAAACTCTACAGCGGGATTTTTCCTGCAGATCTATTGTGCCCTGTGCATAATATATTATATGTTTTGGATGATAATGCTTTTTGAAACCAAAATGAGTGTAGTGCAATCTTGCACAAAACACAATGCAATTTACAAAGCAAACAAAAGTTAAAGCAGCACTATGCAACTTTTCTACCTTAACCGAACAGCTTCGGAGTCATTGGAATGGATATATTACTTTTTTCGGGGTGAATGGTGGTCGTCTCGCACCCCCCATCGCATGTGAGCGGAGAAAACACTCTTGCAACTTTGAGCCGTCCGCAGCATCAGGAAGTAATTGCTTTACTGCAAAAAAGATCTGATAACATTAGCATCAAACAGAACTAACCCGGCGCCGTATCCATGTGGTGTTCAAGGCGCTCATACAGTACAGACTGCCGGCAGTTCAACAGGGCGCGCACAGGTAAACAAGTTGCATAGTTCTGCTTTAAAAACACAGTTAAAAGCATTAGCTGCAACACAACGGAAATCCTCCAGATCACAGAGGAGTCGTGTAAAACTGGAACATCAAACAATAGATTATGCATTTAAAAGTTTTAGATAGTCAATATGAAACAGAAGTTGCAATTATCTTTTCTTCTCTATTAAGCCGAGTGGGTCTATCCAAATGTGGGCGGGGCTTGATTGTGTCTGTGGGGAGCTGATTGGCTGGTTGGATGGTTGTGGTCTCCTATTGGCTGATCTCATGTGAGTATCATGTTGCCCCTCCCTCGTCATCAGAGAAGAGATGCTGCTGTTATTCTGATTCAAGATAAATTTAAAACAATAATGATGTGCAGCGATACATCATTTAGAAAAAACACTACAATATTCAAAAAACAAGTTGAATTGAATTCAAATGTGGGGAGGAACAATAAACATAACATTTCTCAATAGCAATTATATTATTTACAATACACATATTTTATTGATATTTTAGGGGGGACAACCCTCAGATGGGGGGGTCCAGCTCACCCACCCCCCACCCCACCCCCGCAATTTCCGCCTATGGAAGCAAGTTATCTCTCTCTCTCTCTCTCTCTCTCTCTCTCTCTCTCTCTCTCTCTCTCTCTCTCTCTCTCTCTCTCTCTCTCTCTCTCTCTCTCTCTCTCTCTCTCTCTCTCTCTCTCTCTCTCTCTCTCTCCCCCACCCTCTCTCTCTCTCTCTCCCCCTCCCTCCCTCTCTCTCTCTCTCCCACCCTCACCCTCTCTCCCTCCCTCTCTCTCTCTCTCTCTCTCTCTCTCTCTCTCTCTCCTCTCTCTCCCTCCCTCTCTCTCCCCCTCCCTCTCTCTCTCTCTCTCCCCCCTCTCTCTCTCTCTCCTCTCTCTCTCTTTCCTATCTCTCTCTCTCTCTCTCTCTCCCTCTCTCTCTCTCTCTCTCTCTCTCTCTCTCTCTCTCTCTGTGCATGCGGGGAGCGTTTGGGTGTGTGTGAGGGTGAACTCAGTGAGAGGGTGGTTTTTCCTTTTTCCTTTTATTATTATTTCTTTCATTTGGAAGTTATGACGGATAAATAAGGGTTTTAGGTGAGCTGAAAGTTTTCGCGAGTTGTTTGGAAAGTGTGACGGAGCTGAGATGGCATCCCTTCCTGAGGGGAGTGCAGCGTCTCTTTCGCTCCGTCATGGCGTCAGGTGCATGGCAGAACCTGGCGTTAAAGTGGAGGATGTTTTGATCGCGGCTGGGGAGCAGATCGGTTACGACAATATTTGCTCGGCTTCTCGAATGAATAAGGCGGTGGTGATTTTCGTGAAAGAAGAAAATGTGGTTAATCGTCTGATAAGCAACGGTGTTGTGGTAAGTGGTACTTATATTACTGTTTCACCGCTGGTCACACCTACTACTAGAGTGACGATGTCAAATTTGCCCCCATTCATAAAGAATAGTGAAATTGAACAAGCTCTTGCGAGTTACGGAAAGTTTGCTAGTCCAGTTAAAATGATTTCTCTTGGATGCAAAAATGAGGCCTTGAAGCACGTGTTGTCATTCAGAAGACAAGTTTTTTATGTTTCTGAATGAACAAGATTTGAATGTTTCTTTTAGACTGTGGCATGAAGCAAAATCGTATTTGGTGTATGCGACTACCGGGAATAATAAATGCTTTGAATGCGGAGACATTGGGCATGAGAGGGTTGCATGTCCGCATAAGGCTCAGAATGTTGAGAATTTGCAACCGGATGTTGAGAATATGCAGCAGAATGTCAATGATGCAGATGGTGGAATCGATCAGGGAATACAACCTCACGTTGTGAGTGAAGTACATGATATTGGCGTTGCTGTGGGTGATAATATGAGGCCTAGTGAGGAGGCCACTGTTATTGTGAACCAAAGCAGGGTTCCTGAGGGAATGATGAGGGCTGATGAAGTTACAGTGACAGCAGGAGTAAGTGGAGTAGGTGTAGAAACGGTGATTAGTGAAGTTGGTGGAGGTGAAATTGAGCCACAACCTGAAACATCACAGGGCTTTGAATTGAGTAACGATGACAGTGAGATGGTGGATGACGATTCTTGTTCGGAAATTTCTGATTTTGGTTCCCAAGTTATGGGGGAATTGTATACATTGCAGGAAATAAATGAGTTCTTGGATGTAACTTTTGGTAAAGTAGTTGAAGTAAGCGACTTTTTCCCGGATGTGGATAAGTTTATAGCTTCGGTTATTATGCTACAGAGAACGGTAAGCCATGATGAACTAAGTAAGATGAAGAGATTTCGTTTGAAGAAACTCTTAACGAAATTACGTCAGGGTAAATCTCGTGCTTCAAATTATTAAAACAATGATTAAGTTGCACGGGGTGTCTCTCTTACTATGGTTTCTTTTTCTATCCTTTGTATCCTTACATTTTTCTATGGAGTGTCTGAGGGTTGGCTCCTTAAATATAAATGAGGGTAGAGATAGGAATACACTGGCAATGGTTTCAGAATTTTTGAAAATAAAACAGATTAATGTTGCCTTTTTACAGGAAACGCATACTGATGATAATAATGAAATAGAATGGGGTATGTGGTGGGATGGAAAGCTCGTTCTAAGTCATGGGTCAAATAATAGTGCTGGAGTTGCTATTTCATTTTCAAAGAGCATGAATGTTAATATTTTAAATGTTGAGGAAATTGAAAAGGGGAGGATTATAATAACAAAAATAGAGTTTGGAGGTTTTTTGTTTGCTTTTGTTAATGTATATATGCCCCGAACAATGGGTCAGAAAGGGTTAGGTCTTTTATGAAATTGAATGAATCTCTTAAAAAAATTGATGATGGTGTGTGTATTATTGTAGAGGGAGACTGGAACTGTACAACAGATTTCACTGTTGATAGAAATGGTGAAGAACCTCATAATCAATCTAGTTTAGTACTATCCAAAATAATGGAAAAAAGAGGTTTGGTAGACATATGGAGAGTAATGAATGGAAGGGAAAGACAGTACACATGGGTTAGAGTGACTGACAATATTGTCTGTGGGGCTAGATTGGACCGGTTTTATCTTGGAAAAATATGGAACAACAGAATAATGAATGTTTTTCATTCACAAAATGCCTTTTCAGATCATCATATGGTTGGTTTAGATCTTAACATGAAATAATTGTCGAGACGTACGTATTATTGGCATTTCAATGTTAAACTGTTACAAGATGTTTTGTTTTGTGAAAGATTTACAATGTTTTGGAATGAGTGGAAATTGAAAAAGAGTTGTTTTGAGAATATTAGCCAGTGGTGGGAAGTGGGAAAGCTCAAATAAGAGTCTTTTGTCAGAATTATACCTTGCATTCTTCATCTCACATTAAAGTAACAACACAAAGATTGGAAAGAGACATTTTGCAGTTAGAAAAAGAACTTATCGATAATTCTGGAACTGTGCAGCAAAAAGACTTTTTGGAAAAGAAGAGAATGGAACTTGGATCTTTTTTACAGGAACGGACTAAGGGAGCACTGATTAGAGCAAGGTTCTGTTCTATTAAAGACATGGATGCTCCTAGTTCTTATTTTTTTAACCTGGAAAAGAAAAATGTTCAACAGAAACAGATGTACCATCTTCGTTGTGCAAATGGAACTATAACCTCTGATCCGGTGGAAATCAGAAAAATGGCAGTGAATTTTTATGTGTCATTATATAGGAAAGAACCATGTGACTCTAAAAGTACTGAGGAATTACTGTGTGATTTACCAAAGTTACCAGATGGACATAAAAAAATTGCTGGACAATGAAATTACTTTTAAGGAACTCACAGAGGCAATGCAACAATTATCTTCAGGTCGGTCTCCAGGAATAGACGGACTGCCGGTTGAATTTTATAAGCAATTTTGGAATGTCATCGGAGTGGATTTGTATGAAGTATTTTTTAATTGTTTTAAAGAAAAGTCACTCCCGTTAAGTTGTCGTCGTGCAGTCCTCTCATTGTTACCAAAAAAAGGGGATTTATGTTTATTGAAAAATTGGAGACCAGTGTCCTTACTATGTCTGGATTATAAGATACTGTCAAAATGTCTGGCTAATAGAATTAAGCATTGTTTAGAGTTTTTGATTGATAAAGATCAAACGTATTGTGTCCCAGATAGGTCAATTATAGACAATATTTTTGTGTTGAGAGATTTAGTTGACTTTAGCCACTTTAATAATAGTGATCTTGGAATTTTGTCATTGGACCAAGAAAAGGCTTTTGACATGGTGGATCATGGGTATCTGTTTAATGTTTTAAAACACTTTGGTTTTGGTGAAACGTTTTTATCATATGTAAAATTGTTGTACTCCAATGTGTTTATCATGGTAAAGGCTGGTGGGGGCCTTAGTGCTCCAGTACCTATTGGCAGAGGGATCCGACAGGGCTGTCCACTTTCTGGGCATCTGTATAGCCTAATGATTGAACCTCTCCTACATAGACTAAAAAAAGATTTACAAGGTGTGTCATTCCAAAATGGAAGTGAAAGTGTAAAATTGGTTTTGTCCGCTTATGCAGATGATATTACGGTGTTTATCACAAGGCAAGAGGATATTAGAAGGTTAAATGAGAATATTAAGCTTTATGAAAAAGCGTCCACTGCCAAAGTAAACTGGGAGAAAAGTGAGGGTTATATTATGGGTCAGTGGGATGAGGTAGGACATCCAACACTTCCAGGTGGCTTGAGATGGGGAAGGGAAGGTTTAAAAGGTTTGGGTGTTTTTATAGGCAATATCAAATGAAGAATTGGGAGGGTATGCTGGATAAGGTGTCTGCCCGATTGTCTAAGTGGGAATGGCTGTTACCACAGTTGTCTTATAGAGGGAGAGTTCTGGTTGCCAATAACCTGGCAGCCTCTACACTGTGGCACAGGTGTGTAGTCATGGATCCACCTGAGGACATAATATGTGAGATTCAGAAGAAATTGGTCAACTTTTTCTGGAGTGGCGAGCATTGGGTCCGAGCATCAGTGATCTTTCTGCCAGTTTGCGAGGGAGGACATGGCTTGGTGGATGTTAAGAGTCGTATCCACGCGTTCAGATTACAAGCAGCAAAAAGATTCCTGTATCAAAAAGACTTGTTATGGACTCCTACAGCATGTGCCATCTTTCAGAGGGCAGGTGGGCTTGGTCTGGACAAACACCTGTTTTTAATGAGACTGGAAGAGATGAGTTTGTCTGAAATTACACCTTTTTATCGGACAATGTTTCACGTGTGGAGGAATGTTTTGAAGGTGGACAGAGATAGGAGCAGTTCTATTCACTGGGCTACTGAGGAACCACTGTTTTTTAATAACTTGATCCAGACAAGACTTTTGTCCTCAGTGAGTGTGCAAGCATGTCTGCTCAGGAATGGTATCGTGAAGCTGGGTCATCTAATGGATAAAGATGGATGGAAATCTGTGGAAACTATTAAGGAAGTGACTGGTTTACGCTCACAGAGACTTGTTTCAAAACTGATAGAGGAAATCTCTCTGCCAATACAAAGAACTTATGGAGAAAGTATATCAATAGCACAAATGTTAAACCAGAGTGTTGTGAAAGTTTTTCCAAGGATCAGTATTTCGTCACTAATGTGTGATGAGAATGAAGGGAAAGTTGCCGATTCAATTTTGAATTCCCAGACACCTCAACTGGAGTATTTGGACTGTGCTTCAAAGAAGGCGCTTTACCACACAGCAGTAAAGGTGATACATCAGAAGTCACTGAGGAGACAGAAAGCTTCCAGATGGCTAGGGTTGTTGGGACCAGACTTCCTTGTAAGAGACAGGTGGAGGACCCTGTACAAACTCCCTGTAGAGAAGCGGACCGGTGATCTGCAGTGGAGGATAATACACGGGGCGATAGCTACGGACAGGCATGTGGCGCACCTGAACCCAGCAGTGGGGAGGCAGTGTAGGTTCTGTGGGGAGAGTGAAGATGTAGAGCATCTGTTTTTAAAATGAAATCGATTAAATGATCTGTTTGAATTATTGCATCTTGGCCATATGGAAGACAAGAAAGAATAAGGGCCTAGAGTTGGCAGCAACGAATTCTAGTGTAATGTATATGAGTCTGGTGGCAGCAAGCTTGAGGATGGAATTTGAATATTACAGTCTCACAAATAATGTACCTGCTTTTTGTGAAATGTGGTGTATTAATGAGGTTTTATGTGTTGTACATGGTGATCAATTGGTCTTAGGTTTTAAAAATATTATGTATTTTTACTTAATTTTATTTTTTTGTTATTTTTAAGAAAAGATTTTATTTCCCTTTCAATATTGTTTGAATTAGGGATGTAAAAATTTGTACAAGTTGATTTGTTATAATAAAGGTGAACTTAATCCTCTCTCTCTCTCTCTCTCTCTCCTCTCCCTCTCTCTCTCTCTCTCTCCCTCCCTCTCTCTCTCTCTCTCTCTCTCTCTCTCTCTCCTCTCTCTCTCTCTGTTTCCTCTCTCTCTCTCTCTCTCTCTCTCTCTCTCTCTCTCTCTCTCTCTCTCTCTCTCTCTCTCTCTCTCTCTCTCTCTCTCTCTCTCTATCTCTCTCTCTCTCTCTCTCTCTCTCTCTCTCTCTCTCTCTTTCCTCTCTCTCTCTCTCTCTCTCTCTCTCTCTCCTCTCTCTCCTCTCTCTCCTCTCTCTCTCTCTCTCTCTCTCCCTCTCTCTCCCTCTCTCTCCCTCTCTCTCTCCTCTCTCTCCTCTCTCTCCTCTCTCTCTCTCTCTCTCCTCTCTCTCCTCTCTCTCTCTCTCTCTCTATCTCTCCTCTCTCTCTCTCTCTTTCCTCTCTCTCTCTCTCTCTCTCTCTCTCTCTCCTTCCTCTCTCTCTCCCTCTCCTCTCTCTCCTCTCTCTCTCTCTCTCTCCCTCTCTCTCCTCTCTCTCTCCTCTCTCTCCTCTCTCTCCTCTCTCTCTCTCTCTCTCTCTCTCTCTCTCTCCTCTCTCTCCTCTCTCTCTCTCTCTCTCTCTCTCTCCTCTCTCTCCTCTCTCTCTCTCTCTCTCTCTCCTCTCTCTCCTCTCTCTCCTCTCTCTCCTCTCTCTCCTCTCTCTCCTCTCTCTCCTCTCTCTCCTCTCTCTCCTCTCTCTCCTCTCTCTCCTCTCTCTCTCTCTCTCTCTCTCTCTCTCTCTCTCTCTCTCTCTCTCTCTCTCTCTCTCTCTCTCTCTCTCTGAGCTGAAGTTTCCATATCCACAACACACATTTCCTCTGACTAAGACATATTGTGATTTATTTTTTCCTTTCATTTTTTCCATTGCGTCAGAAATCTGGATTGCATAGTTCCTGATGGAGGAATGCAGTCTTTATCTGGCTCTTAAATACTGTGTTTATTTCTCCAAGTAACAGGGCCACACACACACACAGATTCATCTTCTCCGAACAAATGAGAAGAATGATGAACGCTTTCTAAAGAGCGTGATGTAAAAGTTGTCATTATTTGTTTATATTTGGGAATGCTTTTCAAAATGACCAAATAAATAAATGAGATTTTCCCTGTGACAGGAACCAGAGGCATATTTGCGTCCCAGCATGAATGATTGTGCACAGATCCCCATTCAGTGCGTTAATGCAGGGCAGTGTGTGTGAAACACATGCCTCTGTGTGTTTAAAGTCCTAAAATACACAACTGTGTGAACGATAACTGTATAGTTGCGCAAGCTTTTTGTGTGTTGAGTGAATTTGAGCATGCAACATTTCTTCATGCACTGCAGCAACATATAGCAAATGCAAAATATAAAAATGTATATAAATCTCCAATTTCCTGCAAATCTGCAGCCTTACGGCGTAGCTACGGCGTCACGTGTCTTCAAGTGATACGAATTTTTCAGGTTAGAGGTCACCAAACTTGAACTTTGAATCGCAGTTAAATGTGCATGCTTGCATTGCTGGTCTCCTGCTTTCACATGCATACTGTATAAATGGAAGTCAATGGAGTGCAAAAATAAGTGTGATTGTCCCTGTAATTGATAATACAACGCAAGTCAGCAGTGTTAAAATAACGAAATAATAATGACAGCAGTGCGTAAACAGCAGATCTGATCGTAGCGTTGAGTTCAGCACTGCAGTAAAGTCACGTCACGTCTATTGTTTATCTCCACAGCATCGCACAGTTGTGTGTGAGCGACAGATCTCGAGCTGCGGTTACTGCTTTTCAAAATGCATTCTGGGATACATTGAGTGGACTATATAGGGTATAATAATCATCACTATACATTCGGACAGCACTACAAAATGGCGAGCTATATGGCGAGAAATATTCCTGTAAAAGTCTGTAATTTACTGTATATCAAAACATCTAGCGTTAATTGGATCTCAAACAGATTCATTAAAAGTAGTTATTACTCCACCTCCTGTGTGACATCATTAACCAACGTGGTTGAACGACCAATTTACGACAATACGGTTTCTGGAAACAGTCGTGACTGGCCAGCTGATTTCTCCAGCGATGCGTCGCACTATAGTAGTGAAGCAGCGAGTTACGGCGCTGTACGGGACACACACTCAGAGCGATCTTCAAAGTTGGCTTTGGTACGCTTATAGTTTGGGCCTGATTTTGTTCGAAATGACATCACAGTTCGTTCTTTGATTCCTCTTGAAATATACCTGCGCCCGTTTAAGTGTGTGTTTTAATTGCGACTGCTGTCTGACAACAAAACATGCGCACATCCTTCAGCAAGTGCTGACCGAGCCCGACATAAAACTGCCCAGTGCTTCCAGTGACCCGACAGGTCAGTCTCTGTAAATGTCTCCTGGAGTCAGTGACTCTGCAGCTGTTGGGGCTTTAAGTGGGTCAAGAGTGTGTGTGATGATCCTCTTCTCTGGGATCCTTCATCACAGGCGAGGCATGCCAGGACACACACGACAGACACGTCACGGCTGGAATTACATATTGATTGCTTGTTTGCCAGAGTCTTAACAACCAGTTCTGTCAACACGCGGTTGACCAACTCTGGTCATTTAGATGCAGAAACATTAGCGTGTGCTGATATCATGCAAAAGCACTACCGAGTGTCATGGCTTCATGAGGAGTGAGAGGTGAGAGGAGTGACACTTGCACAGACACACCATTTTCGGACTTGTGAAAATTGCGTGCTCTGTATTGGGAATTATGACCAAATCTGTTCTAAATCCGTGTAATATTCTAGAAGACTGAAGTGAAGCCCTCATCAGAGCTGGTGTGAGCAGTGTAAAGGCAAAGGCTTGTGAAGATGTACCGAGGTTATCTCACGGAGGAAGAATGTGTGATTTATTCCCCTTCCACTCTTTTCTTCCCACATCTCCTCCTCAGAGGAATGAACCCGATCATCCCACCTGAAGACTCCTGATTTTAGTTACACAGTATATGTGCAGTGCAATGAACTAATAGATCTCATGTTTGATCTCAGCTCTTGTTGGGAATAGCATACTTAGTTCTTACTGTATATACTGTACTGTACATTTTATGTGACCAATTTACTGTATTTGTCATGTCCTGCATATGACAGAGTGCATCACATCATGTAATGCATTGCATTCAACAATGATTCTGATATTTGATAAACGTGTTATTAAATAATTATAAATACTATTGAACAAAAATAGGATATAATGCAAATAAAGTGAATTTTAGGCATCACAACATTATAATGTATAGCATGGAAATGCATATTCATTTTGAGATTTGATGTAGGTTATTTATGCATTTGTAATAATTGGATGTTAATTATGATGTTTGTTTATGATTTATAGCTCATGTGATTAGCTCAGATGGCAGCATTCTTTGTTCGAAGCGTGTATTTCTGCGTATTCACTCATTCTACAAAAACACGTGTTCAGTGTGAGGAAGATAGTGAGCTAGTTTTCCATCCCGAACACAGATCCAGATTCTCCAGGACTCCAGCAGTTGCTAGGAAGACTCTGTGCGTGTGTGTGCGTGTGTGTGTGTGTGTGTGTGTGTGTGTGTGTGTGTGTGTGTGTGTGTGTGTGTGTGTGTGTGTGTGATGTTGATGTTAGTCTACTGCCATCTACTGTTGGATATGAGTCCTACATTCAGGTTTGGAAGGAAGAAAAACTATTCACGTGACAATTTTTTTATTATTGTCCTCTGTTGCTGGGCAGCATGTATTGTGTGTGTGTGAGTGTGTGTGTGTGTGTGTGTGTGTGTGTGTGTGTGTGTGTGTGTGTGTGTGTGTGTGTGTGTGTGTGTGTGTGTGTGTGTGTGTGTGTGTGTGTCTATAGGGGCTATGTTAATATCCCTGCAGTCATCCAGCAGTCAGTGTCATTGTTCCTGCATTAAAGATATTCTCCCTCAACACTGAAACACTGTACAGAAATAGCTACCTTACTCACACACCTATTCACAGCACTGCAGTCATACACACACAACACAGAAACGTGCAGGCCGCTCAGCAAAAAGCCCCTCAATTAAAATTGGTACATGACCCGTTGGGTCCTAATTTGCTTTCTCGAGTTTCACTGATCTGGCAACCGGCGCAACCTTGAGAAATGTCACTGCACCATTGCAGCCCTCAGAGAGATGTGGACGGAGGAAAGCAGAGCTTGAGTTATAACTAACAACACTTAACTCTGCCATGCATGCGAAACACAAAAGAAGATATTTTGAGAAACACTGGGAGCCAAACTACTTTGGACCCCATTGACTTTAATTGTATGGGGGGGGGGGGGGGGGTGCTGTAAATAAAGCATTTTTCAAAATATCTTCTTTTGACAAGACTAATGATGAGAGGATTTTTATTCTGTGATGAACTGTCCCTTTAAATTGTTTGCAAATGCCTTGAGTTGTGGTCCAATGTTGTTTGGAGAATTTTTAAGGGGGAAAATCCAGTATTTTTTTTAGGAATCCAAACAAGCAGGAATTTACATAAAAGTGTGAAAGATTTCCCCAACATGTTCAAGTTGCAATGTTTTGACACTTTATGTATATTTACATTTGCATCTGTCATAGACAAATGAACAGCATGGATTCAATCTATCCTGTCATGAGACAGTATCCATAAATGGATGATTAATATATGTCAATATATACTTCACATACAGTATGTTTATCTGTCATAGAGAAATCGACATATTCAGAGCTGTTTAACTGAAAGAAACTTACTCTGATAAATCTTAAAATATGTCAGTGTCATTGTTTTCTCTCAAGATTTGTCTCACACCAGTAATGCTCTTTTTTATAAGACATGTTTATCAAATCTACATAAATAACTGAACTAAGGCCTAATATGAACTTCGCATAAATTCCACCGATGTGATTGCATCTTTGTGTACTTTATAGTCATCTGAACACAGAATGTATTTGATGTCAGTTTGAATGATTAATTACTAATAATTGGTATTTAACCTTTTTTGTGCAGATTAACAGTTTAGCACTATATGCATCTTCGAGAAATGGACAAATAATGTAATTTCAGGAGTTTATGGATGATTAACGGCTAATGATTGATGCATGATGTCAGCCTGATTAACGCTGACTGATTCAAGGACAAACTGCTTTTGATGAATCCAGTGTGAAGTGCTAGCAGTGAGTCAACATGGACTTCCCAGTGACGGGACACACAGATAATGCGCGTGATAATGTGCCCATTACATAAGTAATGATGATGCCAGAGAGGCCAGAGAGGTCGGTCGAAAGCAACTACAGCTCCTTTGTTGATTACAACACACACACACACACACACACACACACACACACACACACACACACACACACACACACACACACACACACACACACACACACACACACACAAGCTTACGCATACATACGCATACATACGCACACACACACACACACACACACATTCACACACACACGCACACACACACACACACACACACACACACACACACACACATTCACACACACACACACAAGCATACGCATACATACGCATACATACACACACACACACACACACACACACATACACGCATACGCACACACGTACTCTTCCCTCTGCGCGGCTCTGGCCCCATCGGTGGCCGCATAGTTGTCTGATGAGTCAGGAATGTGGTTGCATGCCTTACACATGAGCTATTACTGAACACGAGAGAGAGAAAGAAAGAGAGAGAGAGAGAGAGGGAGGGAGGGAGGAGGCGCAACATTAGAGAGGCATAAGCGCGCGCTCGCTCGGAAAGTCAGAAGTGAAAAGACGCACGAGAGGGAAGAGCGCGCGGCCGCTGAAACACAAAGGCTTCTCTGACATCAGCGCTCATCTGAGCTCGGCGGGATTGTGCAGATTTCCTGCGGGTTTTCCGTGTGTCCTGGATGCCCTGCTGATCCTCCCCCACTGACAGACATGCACGAGAGCGAGATGAGGCTGAAGATGCGCGTCAGGCGCATTAAAGAAGGGCGAGATCTGAGAGGTGAGCTGAAGAGTGTGTGTGTTTGGAGAGTGTGTCTGTTTGGAGAGTGTGTGTGTTTGGAGAGTGTGTGTGTTTGGAGAGTGTGTGTGTTTGGAGAGTGTGTCTGTTTGGAGAGTGTGTGTGTTTGGAGAGTGTATGTGCTTGGGATTTAGATACAGTGAGATTTTGCATGCACCTTTTTGGTTATTTGTGATTCATCTGCCTTAAATTTGCACTTTTCCACTCTGTTAATGTAGTTATGGGAGTGTATGAGAATGCATCATGTGGTTTTCAGTGTGTGTGTGTGTGTGTGTGTGTGTGTGTGTGTGCAAGTGTTTCTCCAGTTCGCTTCATCTTATTGCATCTCAGTGACCTCATCCAGTGACCTGAAGTTTTTTTAGATTTTTAGTTGCATGCCGTCATTTGAGTTTCGATCTTTGACTTAATTTAAATACATGGCCATTCATTGTGAGAAAACTGTAAGTGAATGCAAACGAGGTAATTTCCCAAGGAATATTTTAATAAATAAATAAATTATATTATATTATCAATATTAATTATTCTTAAAATTAAATAATTATAAATACATTATATATCACAAAAAATGATATCTATTAAAAAGTAAAATAAAATAATTATAAATACATTATAAATGTCTAGAGAATATTATATCAAATATTTAAATATAAAGAACACCATAACATATGATTAGATTATTTTTTTAAACATCTTTACTTTACATGTAACTATTTTGTTTGCATATAAGAGGAGACAAACTTTTTCTTTTTTTAGGTCTCTCACTGATATTTTATTAAAATTAATATTTGTTAGTAGGCTATTTGAAAAAAAAATGCATGTGTTATTTAATGAACTCCCTCTCACACGTTTCTTATTTCGAGTTTGCCAACACATTGCATGTGAAGATTTGCAAAACTATTTCAGCAGATTGTAATTGCCTTCAATCTATGATGCGCTGACATCAACAGCAGAAATATGGAAACCTGATGACTGCGAGATTTGAAATATGATGTTGTGTCATACCATAAATCTCAATGCGCCTGAACTTGCTGCAGTATCATGTCCCCATGAACACATTTAGCATGCTTTTTGTAAAGCTCCTGCTAAGCAATGCCCTAAATACTACAGATCTGTATTTAGCCCTCACACACACACACACACACACACACACACACACACACACACACACACACACACACACACACACACACACACACACACACATATGCTGGCAGATAATGCACATGTGATTTCATTTCAAACAGCTTTGCTTTGAATCACTTTTGAGTTTGTATTTTAAAAAATAACACAATCTGCACAAAACCATGTGAGAGTTTTACTCGTGTGTGTACTGTACTCGTGTGTGTATTGTGCTCGTGTGTGTATTGTGCTCGTGTGTGTACTGTACTCGTGTGTGTACTGTACTCGTGTGTGTATTGTGCTCGTGTGTGTATTGTGCTCGTGTGTGTACTGTACTCGTGTGTGTATTGTACTCGTGTGTGTATTGTACTCGTGTGTGTATTGTGCTCGTGTGTGTACTGTACTCGTGTGTGTACTGTACTCGTGTGTGTATTGTACTCGTGTGTGTATTGTGCTCGTGTGTGTACTGTACTCGTGTGTGTATTGTACTCGTGTGTGTATTGTGCTCGTGTGTGTACTGTACTCGTGTGTGTACTGTACTCGTGTGTGTATTGTGCTCGTGTGTGTATTGTGCTCGTGTGTGTACTGTACTCGTGTGTGTATTGTGCTCGTGTGTGTATTGTGCTCGTGTGTGTACTGTACTCGTGTGTGTATTGTACTCGTGTGTGTATTGTACTCGTGTGTGTATTGTACTCGTGTGTGTACTGTACTCGTGTGTGTATTGTACTCGTGTGTGTATTGTGCTCGTGTGTGTACTGTACTCGTGTGTGTACTGTACTCGTGTGTGTATTGTGCTCGTGTGTGTACTGTACTCGTGTGTGTACTGTACTCGTGTGTGTACTGTACTCGTGTGTGTATTGTGCTCGTGTGTGTATTGTGCTCGTGTGTGTATTGTACTCGTGTGTGTACTGTACTCGTGTGTGTATTGTACTCGTGTGTGTATTGTGCTCGTGTGTGTACTGTACTCGTGTGTGTACTGTACTCGTGTGTGTATTGTGCTCGTGTGTGTATTGTGCTCGTGTGTGTACTGTACTCGTGTGTGTATTGTACTCGTGTGTGTATTGTGCTCGTGTGTGTACTGTACTCGTGTGTGTACTGTACTCGTGTGTGTATTGTGCTCGTGTGTGTATTGTGCTCGTGTGTGTACTGTACTCGTGTGTGTATTGTACTCATGTGTGTATTGTACTCGTGTGTGTATTGTACTCGTGTGTGTACTGTACTCGTGTGTGTACTGTACTCGTGTGTGTACTGTACTCGTGTGTGTATTGTGCTCGTGTGTGTACTGTACTCGTGTGTGTACTGTACTCGTGTGTGTACTGTACTCGTGTGTGTATTGTACTCGTGTGTGTATTGTACTCGTGTGTGTACTGTACTCGTGTGTGTATTGTACTCGTGTGTGTATTGTGCTCGTGTGTGTACTGTACTCGTGTGTGTATTGTGCTCGTGTGTGTACTGTACTCGTGTGTGTATTGTACTCGTGTCTTAGCCTGTCAGTGAAGCTGTATGAGGATATTTCAGAGATTGAGATCTCCAGAGGGGGGTCTGTGCTGCTTTTCCTAAATCCCTTTAATACTTGTGGTCAGTGACATTGTCACTGTTTATTACTGTGACACAATCTGCATTATATAAAGTACATTAATCTGACTTCACTTGGTTATTTCAAGAACCAGATGTTCAGGAAAACCAAAACACATTTTTGTGGAAGTCACCACTAAGTTGATAAATCACTCGTTGAGGTTTTGCAATTTATTGCAATTTATGCAAAACAAAAAGTATACTTTGTTAACACTACAGTAAAATCAATAACAAAGTGGTCCGACGGCCTCAGGACTCGCTGACAGCATGCTTCAGGAATGTTATAACCAGGTCTGCACTAATTCAGTTTGCGTGTGTTTCTCGGTCCTCTCTCATGCTTGATTTGAGACTGGAACCTTCGGGCTGGGACGTCATGAGGCTAATGAGTCCTGGATGTTGAACCTCGTGTCAGAGCTCAGGGGGCTAGTCAAAACTTCTGGAGTGTGTGTGTGTGTGTGTGTGTACATGTTTTTCTATGCCGGTGGGCACTTATACCTGCTCACACACTCATGGGGACTCGTGTCTCTATGGGCCTAAATTGAGGAAACAAGCTTATAAATCATACAGAAAAAGTTTCTTTGAAAATGGAAAAATGCAGAAAGTTGTGTGATTGGTAAGTTTAGGGGTTGTGTGTGTGTGTGTGTGTGTGTGTGTGTGTGTGTGTGTGTGTGTGTGTGTGTGTGTGTGTGTCTGTGTGTGTGTCTGGGTGTGATGGGTATAGGGGTGTGTGTGTGTGTCTGTGTGTGTGTGTGTGTGTGTGTGTGTGTGTGTCTGTGTGTGTGTGTGTGTGTGTGTGTGTGTGTGTGTGTCTGTGTGTGTGTGTGTGTGTGTGTGTGTGTCTGTGTGTGTGTCTGGGTGTGATGGGTATAGGGGTGTGTGTGTGTGTCTGTGTGTGTGTGTGTGTGTGTGTGTGTGTGTGATATAGGTTTAGGGGTCGGGACAGAATATGCTTTTTGGACAGTGTAAAAACCATTACGTGTGTGAGTGTGTGTGTGTGTGTGTGTGTGTCTCTCTGTGTGAGTGTGTGTGTGTGTGTGTGTGTGTGTGTGTGTGTGTGTGTGTGTGTGAGTGTGTGTGTGTGAGTGTGTGTGTGTGTGTGTGTGTGTCTGGGTGTGATGGGTATAGGGGTGTGTATGTGTGTGTGTGTGCGTGTGTGTGTGTGTGTGTGTGTGTGTGTGTGTGTGTGTGTGTGTGTGTGTGTGTGTGTGTGTGATATAGGTTTAGGGGTCGGGACAGAATATGCTTTTTGGACAGTGTAAAAACCATTACGTGTGTGTGTGTGTGTGTGTGTGTGTGTGTGTGTGTGTGTGTGTGTGTGTGTGTAGAGACGGCCTGTTGGCCACCCGCGTGTTGAGCAATGATGTCATCCTGCTTGGCGGTTGCTTTTAATAGCTGGAAACAGGCAGGCCTTGATCTGGGCCTTAAAGGAACAGGCGCTCTTTTAAAAAAAGCACTTTGCTGATTTGAATATTCAGCATTTAACTTTTATATAATCTTCACCCCCGAGTGAGTATTTGAAAAAAAGCCTTCCTGGTATCTTGTTAAACTCTGAGCATTGCTTGAGGTTACACCGGTGTAATTTGAGTAAAGCTGGCACTTTTTTTCCGTGGCAATGGGTCATGATGTCATTTGTGACTCACGTGAAAAGGTTTTTTAACCGGTCTGTTTGGTTTGACTCACACAGCAGATCTAATGGCTTTGCTGAATGATGTCATGCGAACATTACGCTGAAAAGTCCAGAACTCTTTATCTTTTGTGAATGAGAGAGTGAACTGGGTCAGTGTGTGCACTGGATGGATGGCAGGGGAAATGAACGGACTGATGGATGAATAAATAAATGAGAGGTATGCCTTTGTGTCAACCTTCACACACACACACACACACACACACACACACACACACACACACACACACACACACACACACACGCGCACACACAGACTCTTACTTCATGCCTATGAGCTCATCTGCTTTTTATCCTTCATATTCAAACATTTCGCTTCTTCATGCTAATTTTGCTCCCAATTCATTTATTACTTACAGACACCGTGTAATAACCATAGGACAGTATATGATCCACCGGTGTTTTGCAATATGAGAAGTTTATCATCTTTTTACTCTTTTAATTCATTTTATAACTGTTAAATGTGATTATTTTATTCCTTTCTGTGTAAAGCACTTTGAATTGCCGTAATGTATGAAATGTGCTATACAGGTGAAACTCGAAAAATTAGAATATTGTGCAAAAGTTCGTGTATTTCAGTAATTCAAATTAAAAGGTGAATATAATATATATATAACTAGATGCATGATTATACTTTTCAGAGGGCCGACATTTCTGTATTTAAAATCCTTTTTTATTTAATTGATTTCATGTAATATTCTAATTTTATGAGATTTCGAATTTGGGGTTTTCATAAGCTGTAAGCCATAATCATCACAATCATAACTTTTGCATGATATTCTAATTTTTCGAGTTTCACCTGTATAAATAAACGTGCCTAGCCTTGCCTGTTTTGTTTCTGTGTTTCATAACTCCGTCACTCTCTCATCTTGATTTGCATGTACGTCTCACACAAACACTCACTCTGAGTGATGTCATCGCCCCGTCTGCAGGCTTCAGAGGTAAAACGTGCAAGATTAAATTCACAGCTCTACCAGCCACTGTTTATCTTTTGTCTTTATTTCATTTGAAGAATTACACAGTCGCATTGTGAATTTGAGGTCATCATGGCTAAAGCAAATAAAAGAGGCTTCATTAGAAAAGTATTGAGGTCATTTCATTGGCGTGCATGTGTGTTGCGTACGTGTTTTTGTAGAGAGAACCTGTCTGTCAAGCTGCTTTGGAGTGATATTTATTATGATATATTTAGAAGTGCAAATTTAAAATTTGAAAATGTTCTTAATACAAATTAATTATGGTAGCACTTTATTTTACAGCTCTGTCCCCCATACACAATGTACCTATTACAGTAATTAGGTAATAACTAGGTAATAACTAGGTAATAACTAGGTACTAACGCTGAACCTACACCTAAACCTAACCTTAACCCATGTAGTTACCTTATATAACCCAGTATTTCCTTCGGAAAATACACTGTAGGTACACTTACTGTAAAATAAAGTGCAACCAGAATTATTTTCTAGATTATATTGGTTTATTAAATGTAACACAATGGCATATAAAATCCAAAAGTCTATAATATCACCTTTGCTTTAAAGCATTCTCTAATGCTTAGAAACTGGAATTTTTTCACAATGAAAGTGTGTGTGTGTGTGTGTATGCGCGTGAGTGCGTGAGTGTGTGTGTGTGTGTGTGTCTCTGTATATGTATATCTGTATGTGTATATGTGTATGTGTGTGTATATATTTGTATGTGTGTGTTTGTGTGTGTGTCTCTGTGTGTGTACGCCTATGTCTGTGTGTGTGGGTATGTGTGTGTGCGTTTGTGTATGTCTGTGTGTGTGTGTGTGTGTGTGTGTGTGTACGTGCATGTGTGCATGGGTGTGCATGCGTGTGCATGCGTGTGTGCGTGCGTGTGTGTGTATGTCTGTGTCTGTGTCTGTGTGTGTGCGTGTGCGTGCGTGTGTGTGTGTGCGCGTGCGTGCGTGTGTATGTCTGTGTCTGTGTGTGTATGCGCGTGTGTGTGTGCGTGTGTGTGTGCGTGCGTGCGTGCGTGCGTGCGTGCGTGCGCGTGCGTGCGTGTGTGTGTGTGTGTGTGTGTTTGCATGTGTGTGTGCTTCCTCTGAGTTCTGGTTGGGTGTCAGTGTTCCTGAGGCCTGCCTCGTTCCCACTGTGAGCGTCTGGGAGAGGAGATGAGATCATCAGGAACAGGAGAGCGGAGAATCAGAGAATCAGACACTGACACACAATCTGCCTTGTAAAGTGGCATGTCTCGGCTTTCACCACTCCATTGCTTTTCTCATTTCCTTCTCAAAGAGGGATTCCTCCGGTCTTGCAACCCGGCAGCAGTGTAGACCCTTATTTGTTGGTAACAAAATGGTTTGCTTGAGTGAAAAAATAAACATTGGTTCAGGGAGTGTAAAAATATACCACGGTATTCTTCATGGTGGAGGGTCATCTACTGTACGCCAAGTGTTCTGGATATGCGTGTGTGGCTTAAGAGGAATTGAAATGGCAGGATATTTCTGCTGCGCCGGAAAGGCTTGTTGGCCCCTGTGGAGTTTGTGTTTGGGGTTCATGTGTAACTCAGTCGGTGAGGATGTTTGGAAAACCCCTTCATTGTACTTGTATTCCATTCTTACTGTAGGTGATTGAGTTTACAGCAAACCGTGTGTATGTGTGTGTGTGTGTGTGTGTGTGTGTGTGTGTGTGTGTGTGTGTGTGTGTGTGTGTGTGTGTGTGTGTGTGTGTGTGTGTGTGTGTGTGAGAGAGAGAGAACAATGGGTCTGATTCACTATAGCATTTTCACAAACAAATCATGAATCATTAATAACTTTCATTCTAAATTGTATTCTAAATTTGTTGGAGCAACTGAAATCACACACTAATTTTATTCATGCAGATTTCATCTTAAATATATTTCATTATTTTGTGAAAAGCCCTTTTATGGACATGGTTTGGGCGTGTTTTATGCAAACCCTTTAGAATATTCTAAATTCATTAATTTAGAAAAAAATCCACACACATAGGCAGAATTTTTCCATGAGAAGTTCTCCTGTGTGTATAAATACGAATAATCCACTTGGGAATGAGACTCAATGTACATGCACACGAGGGGAGTCATACATATTATGGTTGTTGCTATATTGGTTTGCCCTAAATGTGTTCGCATACTGAATCAAATAAGATTATATTACTCGACTTAAAACAGTTCTCTTCTTCTCTGTACCCTTTCAGGAGGCTTTGCAGCTTTCTCTTCTTGTTTCCCTGACCTGTGTGAGAGTAAACCAGCCACTATTGTACCTCTCAGCCTGTCCCAGCCCTGTTTACCTGTGGCCAACATCGGCCCGACCCGAATCCTGCCACACCTGTACCTGGGCTCTCAGAGAGACGTCCTCAACACGGTTGGTAGACCTAAAAAAAAAAGAACAATTCTGGGGGTTTCACACAAGTCAGCACACAAAACCAATTGTTTTAACCCAAATTTGGGTCAAATATGGACAAACCCAGCCATTGGGTTACATTTTTTTATTACATTTTTTAACCCAACGGTTGGGTTCGTCCATATTTGACCCAAATTTGTGTAAAAACAACCCTGCATTTTTTTAGAGTGCTTAGTTGGGTTTAATTCTATAGTGGTCAACAGAAAACACAACAAATAAAAATGTTGCCTCCCTATTTGCCCCAATACAAAAAGGAAAAATCGATTATCTGTTTTTATGACTTTACAAAAAAATATGAAGAGATTGGTTAAGGATGGTCAGAAGAGAGAAATATGTCAAATTTGCAGTCATGAAATGCTTTCAGTTTGTGTTGCGTAGACATAACACATTCATGAGGGATCATCAGATAACCAGGAATAGTTTTCTTTTACCTGGAGGGTGTTTGCACATACCTTGGAATGATTGAAGTGTATCGTATCTCATCACTTACTTAGATAACAGGCAAGTGAACGCATTCCAGAAAATACTTTCATTGATGTTGGGTTGACTTAAATGTTAGCCCTGTCAAGTTGACACGAAACGCACCACCAAAACATTTTTTCTTGACATATTATCTGTCTACATATCTCTCATTTACAAAAGCTTCAGCATGCATGACAAACAGACTGTGATACAGCTGGAATCTGCTAACGGAAGATGTCAGAAACTGTCTGTGGAATTCTTTGGAATTATTCTGTCATGAACTTATGCAAAACTTCCATCTTTAACAGGAACTGATGACTCAGAATGGTATCACATATGTCTTGAATGCCAGCAATACCTGTCCCAAACCCGACTTCATCAGCGACAACCACTTCATGCGCATTCCCGTCAACGACAGCTACTGTGAGAAGCTGCTTCCTTGGTTGGACAAAACCAACGAGTTCATTGGTAAGAACCATAGACTGTAAAAAAAAATGTGGATGTAGTGTTTGTGGCGTCACCAGTAATTTTTCTGAAGAGCATTTTTGAAGCCCATAGTGGGCGGAGACGCGCGTCACTCCCGGATAAACGACACTGTGCAGCGAGGCGGATTAGCTGAGGTGACGTGATGCTAACAGACGGCAGACAAACGGCTTGTAGTGACATCAGCGGAAATCCACCTGTCACTCAAGTGGCCACGCCCTTAATTATGCAGAACTTTAAGGCTTAATATAATTTAAACGGATGAGTTATAAAAAAAAATCACCACCCTCACAGTTGTCATGAAGGGCAAAATTATCCATATAGACCAAAACCACTTTTTGTACCAGGCTGTAAACACATATTTTCTGCTGTAAAGTTGGGCATTTTAACATGTGGGTTTATGGGATTGACTATGGGATTGATCTTTTGGAGCCGGTCTCTAGTGGCCAGTCGATGAACTGCAGTTTAAGTTTGCTGAATTGACAATGGAGTGTTCTAGAAGGCAAGTTAGAAGTTAGATCCTCTCAGGTTTGAGGTTTGGTTAACACAAGCCATCTGTGCATCAGCATTTGAGGGAGGTATGAGTGATGTCAGCGTTTGAGGTGAGCGAATGAGATTACCTCATGCTTTGTGTGCAGTTCAACAGTAGAACTGCTTTTGACCAGTTTGCTGTTTTTCTCTATCCACAGACAAAGCCAAGGTGTCAAACTGCAGAGTCATCGTCCATTGCTTGGCTGGCATATCCCGCTCTGCAACCATTGCCATTGCCTACATCATGAAAACTATGGGCCTGTCTTCAGATGATGCCTACAGGTAACCAGAGCTCTTTGGATGTTTAGATACTCTATTGACTGCCGAAAAGACCAGCTTAGAGGCCTAAGGTTGTTCCTGGTCAAGCTGGTGGAACAGCATAGTCTTATTGTTCACCAACTACAAAATGCTGGTTTAGTAAGCCTGGTAAGAACACCAGCATCCCATGACGGGGACCAACATATTGTTTGCGTCAAATGATCTGCCGATGTTGTGTTTTGGATCCAGGTCCCCATTAGGAGATCCTGGTATACTTAACTAGCTTAATCAGCAAGCCTTCATTAGTCAACCATACTGTTTACCAGTCTATGTTGGTTCACTAGCTAACTAACATTGGTAACACTTTACAATAAGGTTCATTAGTTAACATTAATGTATATTAACTAACATGAACTAACAATGAGCAATACATTTGTTACTGTATTAGTTCATCTTTGTTAATGTTAGTTGATAAAAATACAGCTGTTCATTGTTTGTTCATGTTAGTTCACAGTGCATTAACTAATGTTAACAAATGCAAAGTTTGATGTAATAATGTGTTAGTAAATGTTGAAATTAACATGAACTGAGATTAATAAATGCTGCAGAAGGATTGTTCATTCTTAGTTCATGTTAACTAAGGTAGTTAACTAATGAACCTTATTGTAAAGTGTTACCAATGTTTCTTAACAGGACTTAGGAAACCAGTTGTATTCGGGCAACAATTAAATTGACTTTTTCACATCTGACATTCCTGTAGGTTTGTGAAGGACCGTCGACCATCAATATCCCCAAATTTCAACTTCTTGGGTCAACTTCTGGAGTTCGAGAGAGGCCTGCAGATGAAGAAGAGTCTGCCCTGTGACCCCTTAAGGTTACCAGTGAAACCGGCTGAAGAGTTGCCAGATGTCCGACAGATGGAGAGCGATCACGGTGACCAGAGGAGTCCTCAAACTACAGAGATCACCACAAAGCCTCCATCGCCAACCTCACTGCAGAAAGACCTCAGCTCCCTTCACCTGTCCACCGAACGAATCCTTCAAAACAAACGGCTCAAGTGCTCCTTCTCCCTTGACATCAAGTCTGTCTCCTCAGAGAGACAAAACCAGCAATCTTCTCCGTCAGACTCTGAAAACATCCCCAAACTCTGCAGACTCGACAGCCTAAAGACGAGCAATGTATGTCAACACCCTTCGAAGGTAAACCCTACAGACTCACAGTGTACTAACAAGACAAGAACCATCCAACAAAGAGAGAGGTGGGAAAATGGTGGCTTTGAGAGGTTATCCACCACCACTCTTTCCCTAAATCTGAAGAAGGGAAACTGCCGGCCAAGATCGCAGGATCCCGTTCGCGAGACCAACTTGAAGGCGCCTACTTTCCTCAGCTTGCCGCTGGGTTCATCTGCTAATTGGACCACGCATAGAGGCTCGAGTCAAGCCAGCACCCCGATCACACCCACGGGTGACTGCCCTTGGTTCTTAGGCACTAATTTGGCACCATCTACTGGGAACCCAATGCACTTTGGCAGTGGTCCTGCTTTCGCAGCTTACAGTTGCAGTGGCCAATCTGGCACCTCGAAGCCCGGCGTGTGCCGAAGGGAAGAAACACAGGACTTTCAGAACAGCTGGCTCGAGGAAGGGAAAGCGGTAGTTTGCGGTGTATCGCAAGTGGACACGAAGTACAAGCGGCGCAGCTGCCAGATGGAGTTTGAAGAGGGTATTAACACAACACAAAGCAGAGAGGAATTTGGGAAGCTGGGAAAGCAGTCCAGTTTCTCCGGGAGCATGGAGATCATCGAGGTATCATGACAAAGATGACGATCTAACACGAAGGCAATAACTCCAGATTATTTATGAGTTCTGTTGTTGAAGAGCTTTGCATCTAAAAGGGACTGATGCCTGCCGCCTTTTTCAGGCTATGGGTTGAAAGAGTTGAGGAAATGTATTCGGTATGAAAGGATACACATTGGTTTTGCAAAAAGCAAAGAATACCAGTGTTTTTTTAAAGGAGCTTATAGACTACATGATATGCACTCACACCAAAGACCTTTTCTGGCATGTCATCCTAAAGTACACTCCACATGAAGGAGGATATACTTCTAGCATGACCATACAAAGACGCTAAACCTGAAAGAATGAAACGAGTGTGTGTGTGTGTGTGTGTGTGTGTGTGTTTATGCTGGTTTTGATGCAAATTAGGGCAGCCGCACTTAACGGTGACTTCTTACCTTCTGGGGGAACTGTTTGTATGCCCAACTTTGAGAAGATGTAATTGCTGTGCGACATTTATTTTTTGTCATTGCCCAATGTTCTATTTAGCTATAAATTGAGTAAAGAGGGGCAGATGCATTCAATAATGTCACTATTCAGTATTATACATTTTATCCACGATGTAATAAAAGAGTGAATATATGAAGTGTATGTTAAACTGGGTTCTCTCAGATCTACTACTGTGCACTGAGCATGCTCAGAACGGCTGGCTACCTACAGACTGACAAGCTGCTTCCAGCAGCACTATGTACTAAACTGTAAATCTAGACAATTTACATATATGTGTAAAAGAATTTTTCATTTTAATGGTCTATTTAAAGTTTCATGCAATGTTGCTTTAATTTATTGTATTGGTTTCATTCTGGCAATGAGCAATAATATATTATTTGAAAACGTTTCGGTCTTTGTCTGAGTCTCTGATGCAGATATTGTACATCACAAACATGTATATTTATAATAGCCGTAAACTGAACTACAACACACACACACACACACACTCACACTCACACACATTTATTTATTTGTACTATCAAAATTTTCTCTGATTTAAATTTGTCCCAAAAGCAAGTTTGCTCACTCACACACACACACACACACACACACACACACACAAACACACACACACACACTCCGTCACGTTCCTTCAGCTAAGAGAGTTTTAGATAAATAGATACAGTGGTGGTCAAAATTAATGGCACCCCTGGTAAATATGATCAAAAATGGCTGTAAAAAATATATCTGCATATCTGCATAAAAAATTCTAGGGGTGCCAATAATTGTGGCCAACGTGTTTTGTAGAAAAACATTTATTTCATAATGAGGTTTAATTCTTTTACTTCAATGAAAGGTTAGATTTTTGTGCATTTTTTTAGTGAAAGATCAAAAGGATAAACAATGCAGATATATTTTTTACAGCCATTTTTGATCATATTTACCAGGGGTGCCATTCATTTTGACCACCACGATAGATAGATAGATAGATAGATAGATAGATAGATAGATAGATAGATAGATAGATAGATAGATAGATAGATAGATAGATGGATGGATGGATGGATGGATGGATGGATGGATGGATGGATGGATGGATGGATGGATGGATGGATGGATGGATGGATGGATGGATGGATGGATGGATGGATGGATGGATGGATGGATGGATGGATGGATGGATGGATGGATGGATGGATGGATGGATGGATAGATAGATAGATAGATAGATAGATAGATGCATACATGTAAATAGGATGCATACAAAATATTTGACATTGGTCATTACCCTTTCATTACACTAATGAATATGATAATAGAATGAGACAACAATAACCTACAACGGATTACAGTGCTGAGGTTAATTTCCAAATATTAAAGTTGCGATCAACATCTAAATCTAATTGTGTATAAGTGACGTTCATTACTAAGTGTTAGAGTCTGTTGTGGAAGGTGTTGTTTGGAGGAGACAGATTTGTGATGCTTTGTTATAGACTTTCCACTAAGCCGCCTGACACTAAGATTTGTGGTCTGTTTTCTATATGGTCAAGATCTATTTTTGTCCGTGAAACCATGTAAGTGTGTTTGTGTGTGTGTGTGTGTGTGTGTGTGTGTGTGTGTGTGTGTGTGTGTGTGTGTGTGTGTGTGTGTGTGTGTGTGTGTGTGTGTGTGTGTGTGTGTGTGTGTGTGTGTGTGTGTGTGTGTGTGTGTGTGTGTGTGTGTGTGTGTGTGTGAATGCGCAATCATTGAAAAAGACTTTCACATCAGTTACAGCAAATGCATTTCAGACAACTCAGCACTAATGAAGGTAACCATTCACTTGATAATGATCTGCACCTTACTGAAGCAAAACACACACTCTCACACACACACACACACACACCAAAGGCGCTTAAATTTACAACTGTACTTGACTGATTGAGTGGTTTAAAATCTATGAGCCCTAATTGTCTTTTGCATGCTAGATTCCTTGTACGAGTGTAATGGGGAGAAGGACATAATGATGTGTGTATGAGAACTAAAACTCTCCGAGTTGAGGATCCTCTGCTTCATCCGGAAAACACATATTGAGTAACCCAGCTAACAGGGAACGTTCTGGAAAGGTTCTCTCAAAGTTATGAACAAACCTTCTGCCAGTAACATTAGTAGAACATTCACTCACAGTTATCTGGTCTTTATTAATGTTCTCCAAATGTTAGCACAAAAAAAGTTATTTATACATCATTCATTCAACATCACACTTTTTTTTCTGAAACATTTTAGTTGGATGTTTGTCTAATGTTTTTAAATGTTACCAGTTTCAGAATGTTCAGAGAACGTTTAAAAGTAACACCATGTTTGTAAAATGGAATGTTCTCTTAACGTTTGCATAACCAAGATTCACAGAACGTTCAGAAATTACATTCTTAAAATTAAATCATTCATTTTTTTTTATTATTTTTTTTTGCTGGGAATCCGGAGAGTGCGTAAACACTGAGGAACCTTGAGAATTTGCTTTTATAAATCCTCATCTACTGTATTTAATTATTTTCTATAAATGCATCAGTGTTGTGGAAGCTACTTTTAAACTACAGCAACATGTTAATTACACTTTAGTAATTCAATACCTTTATAACAGTTATACAGTTTTCAAGTTAATAAAACTACCATTAAGTTTGAGGGCAGTATTTAAGTGCGGAACAAGGATCTCAGTTAAAGGGATAGTTCACCTAAAAATGAAAATTAGCCCATGATTTACTCACCCTCAAGCCATTCAGGTGTATATCATTATAATGACTAATGTGTATATCATTAATATGACATTCTTCTTTCAGCCAAAATCAATCAGAGTTATATTAAAAAATATCATTGCTCTTCCCAGCTGAATATAGTCATCCATAAAACTGCCACACAGGAACTTTGAATTGAAATCTGTGATTTTTTTTTTCACATGTGAAAGATCCTCAACAAAAGGAAAAAGACCTCTTGCACTTTAATACTGACACCTAGTGTGGTGTGGGTTCAGTGTGGATTACCTGCAACTGATGTAGACACGCCATGGTTAGTAAATCATGATTTATTTATTCCATGTGGAAAAGCCTGTCCTCGAGAGGCATGACCCATGATCTCAACATCGTCCTCCATGCGGCGACCTGCTCCATGTACATTTGTTTTATGTGTAAAATGATGTTGATGAAAAAACAACAACAGTTTTCACCTTTAATCTGGGAACACGGGGCGTAAGATGCCGTGTGTTTGAAGGCCTGTGTGTGAGGGAGCGTGAGAAGAACCGATGAAGAGAAGACTTGATTATATCCAGACGTGACACTGTGGAGCCCAGACGCTCTATATGGAAACTGTTAAAGGAAGATTGTGTCATAAGGCCATTTTTCTCTTTCCATGATCAAGAGCAAGTGACTAATGCTGCTGTAAAAATAACCAACACTTCCCATCCCGCTTTTCTCCATTTCACCCTCCTCCAGACTTACATAAACTTCATGCATGAACCACTTGTGTTCAGTGGCCAAGATCATTATTATAAATCAATAAAATCATGTTAAATGTCAGAATACAGTGTTTTAGGAGATGTTCACTTTTGCAATGGCTCATGAAGCTCTACAAGATATGAGGTGAATAATCAATAGAGTTATTAATAACTAAAAACTGAAATTATATCATATATTTAATTTAAAAAAAACGTAAACTTATTTTATTTCAGCTAGTTTCCAAGGCAACATTTGGACTCATTTTAGTTTAGTTTAAGTGCTAAAATAACTAAAAGTAAATTAACCAAAAAAACAACAACAAAAAAACAGAAAATACAAAAGTAAAATCTAATTCAAAATATTGACAACATTTATAATAACAGTGGCTCCGTTTCTAAATCTAATAATTATTTTTTTTTTGATTAGCATACAGCAATGAGTCACACACAATAATTATACCAGGATCATACATTTTAGAAAGTAAATAAAATCTAAGGGTAGCCTGTCAATCATTATGTGCTTGCGCTTTCAGATTCTCGCTGGTCCCGAGTCATTCACCGCAGCACTTTAGCGCTTCTCAAGTGCAGCTATTTCTGCAGTCACAGCAGAGAGTGATCGTCCTTGGTTCCATTCATAATAAATGAGTAGGTAATGCAATGCTATCTCAAGTCTCCGTCCTTTAATGGCCCCTGCACAACAACCAGTGTTTATGAATAAGTAATGGTGCTGCAGCGTTCACAGTGAAGCGCGCTGGTCAGCAGGATCACAGCACAGGTCACCGAGTCATTCTCCAGAGTCGGACAGAATATTCTGTCCAATACATACGAGACCATATCAATATTATACTTAAGTGGACAACATTACAGTTTGGAAGTGGCAGTAAAATTCTGACATATACTTATGTGTGTAATTTACAGAAAAAATATGATTTTATTATATGATTATTTCTTTCCCATGTTTATATTATCATCATGCTCTTAAAAGTGTAATAATTCAATTTAATCATGGATTTTCATGTTTTATGATTGGATGTTAAGTTAAGCTGACAAGGGTAAAACAGTAAAACCAATATTTATGTATGATACATTTATAAATAAATAAATAAATAAATACATAAATAAATAAATAAAATGATGGCATAGCAAACAGTTCCAGGACAAGTTTAATGTGAACTTCATTTCACAAAAAATAATAAAGTATCTGCTTTTTGGACAAAACTGTGTGTGTGTGTGTGTGTGTGTGTGTGTGTGTGTGTGTGTGTGTGTGTGTGTGCGTGCGTGCGTGCGTGCGTGCGTGCGTGCGTGCGTGCGTGCGTGTGTGTGTGTGTGTGTGTGTGTGTGTGTGTGATGGGTAGGTTTAGGGGTAGGGTGTGTATGTGTGTGTGTGTGTGTGTGTGTGTGTGTGTGTGTGTGTGTGTGTGAGTGTGTGTGTGTGTGTGTGTGATGGGTAGGTTTAGGGGTAGGGTGTGTGTGTGTGTGTGTGTGTGTGTGTGCGTGCGTGCGTGTGTGTGAGTGTGTGTGTGTGTGTGTGTGTGATGGGTAGGTTTAAAGGTAGGGTGTGTGTGTGTGTGTGTGTGTGTGTGCGTGCGTGTGTGTGAGTGTGTGTGTGTGTGTGTGTGTGTGTGTGTGTGTGTGTGTGCGTGTGTGTGCGTGCGTGCGTGTGTGTGTGCGTGCGTGCGTGCGTGCGTGTGTGTGTGTGTGTGTGTGTGTGTGTGTGTGCGTGCGTGTGTGTGTGTGTGTGTGTGTGTGTGTGTGTGTGTGTGTGTGTGTGCGTGTGTGTGCGTGCGTGCGTGTGTGTGTGCGTGCGTGCGTGCGTGCGTGTGTGTGTGTGTGTGTGTGTGCGTGTGTGTGTGTGTGTGTGTGTGTGTGTGCGTGCGTGCGTGCGTGTGTGCGTGCGTGCGTGCGTGCGTGCGTGTGTGTGTGTGTGTGTGTGTGTGTGTGTGCGTGCGTGCGTGCGGGTGTGTGTGTGTGTGTGTGTGTGTGTGCGTGTGTGTGCGTGCGTGCGTGCGTGTGTGTGTGTGTGTGTGTGTGTGTGTGTGTGTGTGTGTGTGTGTGTGTGTGTGTGTGCGTGCGTGTGTGTGTGTGTGTGTGTGTGTGTGTGTGTGTGCGTGCGTGCGTGTGTGTGTGAGTGTGTGTGAATGACAGACAGGAACAGGTCTGATGCAGAGTCGAGGTGAGGTCGTGCCTCTGAATGAGCTCTAGCGACCTCTCCGCCTCAGGCTGCTGATCTCAGATGTTTCTCTATCGATCTGAGCAGAGATGTTCCCTGGAACGACCTTGTCTGTCCTGTAGGTGTTATATTCAGCCCTGCGTCTCAAACACCGTGATCTGGCTCCAGGAGCGAGTGTCATCACACTGTACCTCAGGAGGACACCTTCACTGCCGTCTCTATCCACAGTCTCCTCTCTTTCAGTGTTAGGAAAGCCTGAGGGACTGAGGGAGGCGTGTGTAATGCCTCTGTTCTATTACGATTCCCATCAAAGTGGACGTTTTGTAGCTTTTATCCATGCCTGTTCAATAGCTTTGAGGTGATATGCTCAAGATGTCAAACCCACTGTTTATTTATTTATTTTAAGTTTTAACTCTGTAGTCTATTATCTTGGAGTGGATTCACACCCAATGGTGAGCGAAATGAGACTAACCTGTACTATAAGATGGAAGGAAACGCTGAAAAAAGCAGAACTTTCTCTTGAGGATCAGACGCCCTCTGGTGGTAGGATCAAATGTAGTGTGTGTGGGGAGGCCTGAGCCGGTAGAGAGCAGTAATATCACCCCTGTGGTTCCTGATGCCTCCAGTAGGGGGATATACTGCAAAATAACATCATTAAATCGGGCTTGAAACTTAGACTTTGACCAATTTTGTGTTTTTGTTCATTTAAATATAAACGTTACAGTGTAGATGTGCACTACGGATTAAAATATATTCAGTTAGGCTTCACTCCCTTCACTCAGCATACGTTTGTTGGATCAGATGACAAGTAATGATACATGACCTATAGAATAGTTATATTCAACATAGGTTTTTATATACAGGAGACTGAGTGAAATATGTTGTTGTGGATTTATATAAAGTTACATTTAGATATGAACCATATTTAGCCCATTAGACATACAATACCGTGTAATATGGATTCTTGATTAAATGTGCTATTGGTCATCAAACAGCTACAAAACAGTGTCTTACATAGTATTTTATGAAGTCAAACACAATTTATGCCTTTTCTAAAATTCCAAGGGCCATTTAGAAGAAAGAGACAATTTTATTGTTCACAAAATATAGCTATTATTAACAATGACTCGCGTAGATGACTCCCCTGTGGCTTGCCACTCTTCTTTAACTGTTTTTCTATCCTCTTGTCAAAGTGTTCCCGCTCACTGATAAAAAATGAACATAAAAAAAATAAAAAAGGACATCTATGGTGAATTTGATCTTGTCACTGTGGGTGTGTGAAACCGGTTTGGAACCGGTACCTACAGAATAGACCATCTCACGCAAGAAACTTAAAAAATGATAATTTAGAAAGTGAGTAGAGAAGACTAGGGTCAGCTAAACCTACATGTTATTAAGTTTGACAGAACATCAACCTGACTGTCAAGAACTTTTTGTCTCTCGAAATAAATCATAGACCAATCCATTGATATATAGAAATGAATTGCTATCTCTACCTACCCTAGCTCTATCTAGCTAATCGTTTATAAATAATACATATTGCATCATTGCTAATCAACAATAACTTTAGCAGATTATTTAACAGACCTCAATTCGTGTCGCTGGACAGCCTCCCCTACTGGACGCGTCAGGAACAACAGGGCGTATTAATGGCATTAGAAAAAAAACACACGAGGCCATGTATATTGATAAAATTCGTATTAATATTTATATATTTTTCAAGTGTCATTAATTTAAAATATGAAAAAAAATGTATTTAACATTTTATTTAGTCAATTGAGTTGATAATAGTTATATGACTGATGACAGACCAAGCAGAATCCCAGTAAAAGAGATGCATTTGATGGGTAAAATTATTCTGTGAGTCATATATGAATAGGCCTACTTATTTAATCGCCCATATTTTAATTGAAGATGTCAAAAAAGCAACACTGTGATTGCACTAAATGATTTGACTCAACTATATATGTTTTAATGAAAGCAAATATGTCTGGAATGTACATCTAATTTATGGAATACTGAATAATAACCCCATTAATTACAATAAGTACATTTAAAAACAATAACACTATCACAGCTGGCCACTATGCCGTCTGTGGCTCATCTTACCCCAATGGTCTACTTTTATCTTTTACTTCAAAATAAAAACTATAACTTTTACTCCACAAATCTAAAAACATGAATGTGTCCACAAATCCATCAATAACAAACAGACACAACATTTTTTGATATTCAACAAAACAAAATGTCATAGATCTCTATTTTCCAGAGAGGCAAAATTAGATCAATCATCAAAACGGTTTTGATTGACTAAATCTCACAAATGTTGATATTCAGGTTTTAAAAAAAGCATCGTCACCACTGATCTATATAGAAATGACATTCTAGATCAGTGGCAGTCACTCATCAAAAAAAGTGCTGAGATGAGATTATGAGATTATGAGATTATGTGTCATATATTGTCAGGAGAAAAAAAAAATGGTTGCATCTTCTTTCCCCAACTATTTATTTAACCAGAGAGATTGTGTGATATTTTAAAGAATACGTCTCTGCATTTATTGCAGTGTAGTAGTATTGGTAACACTTTACAATAAGGTAACAGCAAAGAACAGCTGTATTTTTATTAACTAACGTTAACAAATATTATAACAAAGTTAACAAAATACAGTTACACAATGCACATTCATGTTAATACAATAACTAATGTTAACTAATGGACCTTATTGTAAAGTGTCACCGTAGTATGTGTTTGGTATCCTCCTCCAAACCATTTTACAGGTAATATAAAAATAAATAAAAAGATGACAAAAACACCGCCGAAGTGCGTCTTGCGTGCGTCTGCGTGTAGTCCTCCGCTTCAAGAGAAAACTACATATCCCAGCATGCACCAGTGAACAGACAACATCCCGGGAGAGAGGGGTCGGCAATCGAACCTGTGTTTACTTCCGGATTTCCTGTATATGGCAGAGCTTGAAAACAGCCACTCCAGTTGCCCTACAAGCTCAGCAAGAGCCCCGTGCCCCGATCCGAGCCCGTCTCCGGTGAAGCGCGGTGCCTCGGTCACTCGGTGCCCGGAGAGAGAGAGCCCTACACCGGCACAGACGCGGAGAGATTAGCGCGGCTTTACACGACCATTCACGGCAGAAACTCTCCTCTGCCACCCTTCGCCAAACGTCAAAGTCAATGCGGTCCTTGATCAGCGCGCTGGAGCTCATCCGCGTCTCACTAACGCGCGTTCGCTCGGAAAACACAGATTAAACCCGCGGAACGCAGATCCACACGGCGAGCTCGCGTTACCGGGGGACAGAACGAGGAGCACGGCAGCTCTAGCTGGATTTATCCCGTTCAGGCATCATGGAGTGGTTAATGGGGTGAGTGTGTTTTCAGATCATTGTCCTGATTGACCTGGTGCTCCTGCATCACAGCTAAAGGTATATGCGAAGAATGTTTAGCTAACGTTCCCATTGACGTTATTTCTGAACGTTCGAAGCGTTTCAATGACGTTCGAACTCGAGCTGGACGGTTCGAACGTTCAGAGAACATTTAAAAGTAACATTTTTCATGATGTTTGAAGAATGATACAATGGATGTTTCAGTAACGTTCCATCTCCAACATCTTCAAACGCTAGCCTACGTGAAATGATACTTTCGAATGTGTCAAATCAACGAATCTCCAACAAAAACGTTTCAGGGGGGAAAAAAACGTTCCATTAATGATGTGTAAGTAATGTTTTTGTGCGTTTGAGAACATTATTAAAAACCAGATAATTTCGAACGAACGTTAGTTTAAGAACGTTTGTTCATAACTTTGAGAGAACCTTGCCAATTCTGAGAACGTTCTCTGTTTGCTGGGATGGCGACTGACTTTAAGTCAAGTGTTTTGTGCAAATTGTCGCCAAAAATGTCATGCTCCAGCTGAACTCTTCATATAGTTGTTTGTACAGTTGCAGACGTGTTTCTGTTTCCCGGACTCTGTTTAGTGCTTTTCCATTCAACCCATCCATGTAGCATTTACAGTAACTTACGCGATCCTGTCACATACAAGCGCGTTCGAACTGAACTGCCTGATTCTGTCATATGACGAGAATCTATCATCTATCATCATCTTCATCTTCATCTTCATCAGGGGTTGTCGGTCTTTTAGATGCCACGACCCCAGAATGTGATCATCCTCGTGTGACAGACCCCCATCCTAAGATTTAAAATGCATCTATCTTTTATAAATACCAAATTTAAACTGGAAAATTAATATTATACATCTAAAATTAGTTTATATTAAGTATTATATACGTTTACTCATTATATTATAGTAATAAACTGTTAAATGTAGTATGTATTTGTTAATTTAATTTTAATCTCTTTTTTTATAATCATCAAACTTTACCTTGAATCTAACTTTAAAATAAAAAATGAGTAATTAATCAATTAAATTGTCACTTTCATTTATTTATTTTAATCTAATTTATTTGTTTGCTTATTTATTTTAATCTTATCATTCTTTTTAACATACAGTTTTCCTCTAACCAGTGTATCCTTTTTGAGTTCACTTGTCATCATTACATACTAATATGTACATATTTCTTGGTTATTAGTATTTATATCAATAGTTTACTAGATACTAGAACCTAGTGAGACAAAAGTATCCATCCTAATAAATTCGTAACATCTAATATTTTGTTAGTTACAATTGCTTTTGGAGTTTATATTGTGTCTTTAACTATTGTGCAACATTTAAATTATGCAAAAAATACCTGCTTGTAATTGCATCCATAAACCCAACCATATGAAACCTGTCCCTAAGCTTACCTGATCCCAGCTCAATAACAGCACGTGATAGTTAAAGACGCCTGATGTAACTTAGGATTTTTGATTTTTTTTTTATGATATCTTGTGATAAGGTAGAATGGCTACTTTGTAGTGAATAATAATAAGTCACTACTTCCTGCAAAAAAGACGAGTGTAATTGTTGATGTCTTGCAGCTCTAGTTAGATTTAATGATGATTGCATGGTGATCTTTCAGAGTTGTTTGTGCACATCAGCTTGACAAATTTGTATTTTGTGACCGGAATTTGCGTGCGTCGATGTGTCATACAAGTTGTTGCCAAAAAAATAGCATTGCCTGACTGTGCTAATAATAAAAGTGGTTGAGTTCTGATGTCTGCTTCCTGAAAAGAGGCGACTCGACATGCCTTTAAAACATGTTCAGACTTTATACAATTCACAGTAATTATGACACACTTATTTAGAGGTGGACAAAGTACACAACACTACTTGAGTGAAAGTAAAGTACAGATACTTCTGGTCATATATTACTCCGTTACAAGTAAAAAGTTGTAAAGACCGATTTTTACTTGAGTAAAAATACAGAAGTACTCGTTTTTAAAAGTACTTAATATCAAAAGTAAATGTCAATGCATTGTTTTAATATTGTTGTATGTAATACAGTACCTTATGCCTGCTTATTTACCCTTATATCAATATCACATTTATTTCTAGAACACAGTTCCAGTGGGATTGAATAAATGCACTCGATAACGTCCACAATGGTTTCGGACACCGGCTGCTCCCTCACATAGTGCCCTATTTAAAGTTTTTTTGGCTTTTAGTATGAATATGTTAGCCTTACTGTTATCTGTAAGTGTATGTGTGCTCCCAAACAATGACAAAATGTGCATTTAGAAGTCCAAACCAAACGTTGATGTCAGGATTCAACATTAGTCGAGTTCTGACGTCAATCAACCCGACTTTCATTTCCAACCAAAATCCTCCCCTGACCGGTAATGTAGTGGAGTAAAATACTTGTAAAGTACGATATTTGTCTTTCAAATGTAGTGAAGTTAAAGTAAAATATTTTCAGAAAAAATAATACTCAAGTAAAGTACAGATGCTCAAAAGATCAGAATCAGAATGAGCTTTATTCGCCGAGTGTGCGCTAACACACGAGGAATTATTATTAGTTTTTTACAGGAGCTCTTGGTACATGCATATATACACATATATGACACGAGAACAGACATTTAAGTGAGACTAAGGAAAAAACATAAATAAAATAAAAAATAATAGTAATAATAATAATGTGGTACAGTACTTAAGTAAATGTACTTTGTTACGGTCCACCTCTGAATTATGGCTCTTGGCTTGAACTGATCGCATGTCTGATTCTGCTCAATAACACACGTGCTTTCATCATCATCATCATCATCATCATCATCATCATCACCGCCATAAGCAATTTGAGGTCCCAGAAAAAGCGCTATATAAATGTAACAAATTATTATTATCATCATAATTAGCATTTGCATGTCTATGCTAAAAGCATCCAATGCAATCAGTTGGATATGATGTATGAGGATGTTGCATTGATGATTGTGCTTGACCTTTAACCCCTAACCTTCACCTGCAGAGAGTTACTGTGGAGGTGTCGGATGACCTTTGACCTTACATCACCGGGAAAAAGAGCTTGCCGTGGATTTGAGCAATTTTTGCAGTACATTAGTCTCTGATGGACCGAGTGTTAAAACTCATTGGCATTGAAATAATGCTGTGTGGTCCAAAAGAAAACGGTCAGCAATGGGTTTTCACAATGTTTCTTGTTTTGGCTTTGTGATTCCCACTTCTAGCACTTGCGCTGTTTCAGATCTCCTGGAACAGGATTGGCCAGCCCTGATCTTGAGAGATTTTGATTGGACAAAAAATCTCTACAGTGCAAGATGAGTCACTGTTTTTCAGTCAGTTGTCCTGTAAGTAGGGATGCACGTTATATCGGTATCGGACAATATATGCAAATTTCTAATGTTATCATTATCGTCCCGATAGGAAAATTTGTCCGATATATTAAAGACGCTTCAGATGCGACTGTTCACCATGATGGTTTTAAATGGCTTGAAATATAATTGAAATCACTTCCAAAAAGGAGAATACAGTAAAGTACAACATGTGCAGCGCAAATCTGTCATATCGGCAAATCTGTCATGTATTTACTGTATATACAAATTATATATATATATATATATATTTATTATTATTTTATATATAAATATTTTATATATAAATAAGACTAATTTTTATTTTGGATGCAATTAATAGTTGCCCAGCACTAAAAAAAAAATTATATATAGGCCTATATATATTTCCACTTACAGGCCTTCAGCATGCAAATCTATAAACTGTACTTTCGCAACACTGTAGAAGTTGTTTGTTTTCTCTAAAACCTTGCAAAGAGCATTATGTCAACAGCTTTCCCAGCAGTAATACAGAAAGGACTCCAAAGTTCATGTTTCTTGGTTTAGCAAGGAGGCACATATCCAGGACATGCGGTGGGCTTGCCGTGTCAGTGTTGCTGGAGCTCGAGGAGCAGAAGAGTGTTTCTCAGCTCCCGGCACAGGTTACTGACCGGCCATCAGTCGTATAAAGTCAGGGTGTGACTCTGAACACAGGTTTGGCCAGTTCAGCACTCCCCAAGAAGAATGTGTGTGTCGGATGAATAGCAAATGTGGCAATCCGGATGCTTGTCTGACACCATGTTTTTAATGATGATGACATTTATAAAGATAAATAAACTGAGCCAGCTCTGTAGGAGTGTATCGGTTGTGTCTGTGATTCTCAACTGGTTTGGTTTCAGGATTGAGTAGTGGTGACCCAACATGGTACTAACATTATGGCTATTAATATTTTAAATACAGAGATTTGTCGTTTAGTAATGTGGCTAGTTTTTAGTTATTAGTTACTGGAGAGGCAAATATTGGGGGCTCAGATATGAAACTGAAATGAGACTTGTACCTCCAAACCAAAAGCACATTCACATTTTTCACTTGCTGTTAAGGCTCAAATATTAATTGGATGATCTTAAAGGGTTTAAATTTAAAATTAAAATTATCCCATAATTTACTCAACATCCAGCCATCCCGGGTGTATGACTTTTCTTCTTTCAGCCGAACACAATCTGAGTTATATTAAAACATATCCTGGCTCTTCCTAAGCTTTATAATGGGAGTGAATAGAGCCTGAGATTTTGAAGCCCAAAAAAGTGCATCCATCCATCATAAAAGTACATGCATACAACTCCAGGAGGGTTAATAAAGGCCTTCTGAAGAGAAGTGGTGTGTTTTTGTAAGAAAAATATCCATATTTATAACTTTATAAACTGTAATCACTGGCTTCTAGTAACAGGCATATGCGAGTCGAGTTCTGGAAGAGTGACCTCTGGCCCGACGCATGAGGATCGAGCAAAACAAAAAAAAAGGTCATGGATTAAATGTCTAAAAGAAGTTTTTTTTAAAGAGAAATGTTAGAGGAGCTTGAGTTTTGTTTGAACCGCGAGAGCCGTCAACTCTCACCTAAGCCAAAGTCCTTTTAGGCTAGTCATGGCACTAGGCCGCCATCTTGGCAACGCCTCCGGGTATTCTGCACTGACAAGACCAGCTCCTGTCTACATGAACGGGCAGAGAGTCAGAACTGCACTTTCACTGGTCACCGGGACATAAAACTGCATGTACAGAAACAGCAGTAAAATATGATAAAAATCGCTGAAAAAGTTTGACTTTGCCCCAAAATAAGGTTTAAAACGCCTTTTTCCCCACAGTTTATACTTCTACACATGCGCAAGCGTTCTCGTCTCCGCTGTCGCAAACCTCACCTGTGCGCATGCGTCAGTGGAACCAGACGATAGGCTTACATGTTTTCCGGCTCGACTGTTAAAAGCAGACGTTTGGCTTTCCAGCGGGAGGGGCGGGGCATGTGCACAACCGCCATCTTTGGTGTTACGGGTTTTCCCTATATAGTTGTATTGAGGATTGAAGAAGTGGCATGTCTCTTTAGCCCCTTTCACACAGAGATTCCGGAAAATACACGGATAAAGTGACCCGGGATTTGACCCTGGATTCACACTGCCAGTGATTTGCCGGAATCAGAGAGCGCGTTCACACACAACCCGTGTATGTTCTGGAAAGACGCGTGACGTTGGATGTGACGTGTAAGGTACGCATCAAAGTTTACTAATGATCTGAGTCGCACGATAACTACTCATTGCAAAGGCTCGTGCATCATCACTACGACACACCCCTTATACGGCATTGGTTCTGGCTTTTGTTCACACAGCGCGCGTTACGGGTCTGAACACGGCAATGTTACTAGGTCCCCAACCCGGCATCGATCCCGGCATCAATCCCGGGTCGTGTTTGCGTTCACACAGAAGGCACTCTGGCAATTTGCCGCGTTCAAAGCGCTGTGTGAAGGGGGCTTATATAAATTGTCTCTGCCTAAGCTTACGCTAATATCCTAGGTCATGCGTCAGGTCAGAGGTCATGCATCAGGTCAGAGGTCATGCATCGGGTCAGAGGTCACTCCTCCACCGGATCTAGACTTGCTTATGGCCTTTACTGAAAGCCAGTGATTATGGTTTATTAAGTTATGAATATGGGTATCACTAACCCTTTAAATGCGATTGCTAGAAACTAACCAAAACATCAGACAGGCCATACATGCCTTCTGCAAGAACAGATACTGTATGTGCTGCGTGTGAAGACATGCTTCCAGTTGACCCTGATAGAAACTAGATATTCTGCAGTTTGGGAGAGTGTTTAATTCCCAGCACATCACTCTTGTCTCCTGTCCCACAACTCTTAGGGCTTGAGTAATTGGGCTTTTGGAGGTAGCGTTAGTTGGAGAGCGAGACCGACTGAAGGAATATTCTTGCCGCATATATGTGTGTGTTCATGTGGATCAGATCTGTTGTCTGTTCTGCTCTAATGCTAGTGTGTGTGTAAGTGTGATGGGTTTTAGTTGACAGGTTCTTCCACTAGCTGGAAACACAGAGCTGTGCAGTTCCCATGTGCTTTTCCAAAGAAGGGAATAGAGTCTGAGGAGCAGCGAGCCGAACATGACAGTCCTTAAGAGTCGTGCTGTTTAAACATGCCTGGCGTGATGTATACATTGTTGTCTAACAAGTTTACTTTATCTTTACCTTTTGCACTTAGTAGATGGTGATGCACCCTTTTTTTATTTTTTACCAAAATCACAGAAACCGAAATTCAAGTTTTCAATTAGAAGACTGAGACTGATGCTGTTCAGGGTTTCGTGTTCTCCGGTAATAAATTAAAGGCCCCCTGAAATCAAAATTCAAGTTTTTTAGCTTTGATGCACAGGAATATGTTAGCCTTAAGGTTATGAATAAGCTGGTGTGCTTATGACAGTATTCAGATTTAGGACATATTTAGCATTCAAAACTTAGTCTCTCACTTGTGTTAAAATGGATCAGGGATTTTTATGACATCACCTCTGACTTCAGCTTCTCATCACATCTTCTGTCCAATCAAAAGCTCTCTAGAATCTGAAGCTCTGCCCCCCTGTGCTATAAACACCACCTGGCTAAAGCGACCGTTGACAGACACGTCACGGAGCAATATGGGTTGGAGAAGTGTGTTCGGTTGCTCAAACGCTCAAATTTTAGTCCCTTTCCCAACTGTTGGTTAAGAATGAAATTAATTGATCCTCTACTATTGAATCCAACGTTTCATCTGCGCTCGGATTCAATTCAATTCAAAATTGCTTTATTGGCATGACTGTACATAATACAATATTGCCAAAGCTTGGAATACATAAAATAATTATAGACATCAAAATAATAAAATATTATAACATACTTAAATTTAAATGTACAAATTAAAGTAATTGTACAAATTAACAGTGTAACTAAAGTATGTGTGAACATTTGAACCCTAACTCAGGGTTAGGGTTATCATTTGATTCACTTCTATGGTGCTGTCAAGTACAACTTGCAGTCTGAGGGAAACTAAACGATATTGGCTATTTGAAAAGGGGAAGGAGCCATTCAATATATCCCGCCTTAGCTTCCTGTTTCAGTGGCAATTACATCAACGCATTATACAAAGCTGTAACAAGTATCTTACACGATGTAACTTTGGTCTCACTTGAAATGTGTCCCCACATTAAAGGAACACAACACTTTTTTGGAAATAGGCTCATTTTCCATCTCCCCTAGAGTTGAGCAGTTTTACCGTTTTCGAATCCATTCAGCCTATCTCCGGGTCTGGCGGTAGCACCTTTAGCATAGCTTAGCATAGATCATTGAATCTGATTAGACCGTTAGCATCTCTCTCAAAAAAATGACCAAAGAGTTTCGATATTTTTCCTATTTAAAACTTGACTCTTCTGTAGTTACATCGTGTACTAAGACCAAAGGAAAATGAAAAGTTGCGATTTTCTGGCCGATGACAAATGTTACCAGTATATCTAGCCAGTGACAGAGTACAATCATATTCATCTAAAATAATTCAGTTTTCAGCTTGAGAATCATTAATATTTTTATTCTGGTGTCTCTATTGTCCTGTGCTTTGTGTTTCTATTCATTTACACCCACAATGTAATATCAAATTTAGCATTTTAATCAACAGTAAAAAAAATGTGTAAACCTTTTATCATATGTCTTGGAGTATCGCAATAATATTAAATCGTGACATGAGGGTATCGTTACACCCCTAATGACCAAGAAACACAAAACATGTTCATGCTGGTCTTTTCAGTCAAAACAAAACTGTATATTGACCGAACAATGACTGACCAACTTAAAATTGACTTAAAATTCTATAAAATGTTTGGCTGCACTATCACTTCAAGAACCAAATGCATTCACATCCAGAGCCCTGTGTTATAAACGCAACGGGTTTATTATGGAGCCACGGCTAAATGAACAAACGTGCCTCACAGTCTCATCGGTCTCTGAGTCACGCATCTCTCTCTCTCTCTCTCTCTCTCTCTCGCTCGCTCTCTCTCGTGACGTCACGTGTCCCTCTCTCAGGGCATGAGGATGAGGAGAAACACACACTCTTCAGGCCCAGGCGCTTTTTATAGATCACCCCCGCCAGTGAAGCCGAGACAGAGAGAGTTTAAGAAGGATGTTGGATCATTTTCTCAAAATCACATACTGCACGCCAAGAGCCTGTGCTTCAGACCGGAAGCTGCTATCTTTAGATCAGGCCTCATGCGTTTCGATTCGGCTGGTAGACGTGAAGTTAACCCGCATGATTAATCGAAATCTAACCCCAATCCTGCGCTTATCAAAATGCAAAGGCGTTGCATGTTTCAGAGTGAATCTGCTCTGAGTTTGTCACTTTAATGTGCATTGATTATATATATTATTACTATTATACTATAGGCATATTGATATATCACACAATGTTGGCCACATTGTTCAGCCCTACAAAGAAGAACAGCAAACTTGGAATTTTTTAAAGCGTGTTTTATATCAAGATTGCAAGAATCTTGAGTTTTTTCCTCCAAATCATCCTATTTTTTTGTATTTCCAAAGTTTGTATTTGTTAACATTAGTTAATGCACTGTGAACTAACATGAACAAACAATTTAACTAACATTAATAAATACAGTAACAAATGTATTGTTCATTGTTAGTTCGTGTTAGTTAATACAATAACTAATGAACCCTATTGTAAAGTGTCACTTTTCATCTATATTTTATCTATCCTCCTCTTGTCTCTTTATACATTGAAGTTTTTATAAGCAAACTTTATGGTGAGTTCAGAAAACTTCTTTCAAACCAAACAAAGAGCTTGAAATGTGGTGACAGGTCCTTATAAAAGCGCTGGCGTAAAGCGGGTGTGTTGTTGCCGGTCTGTTCCTCTCACGTGTGTTTCAGTTCTGATGACCTACATGGCATCCTCACACACCGCATGTGCAAGGCTTCTTTTTTTTTTTTTTTTCTTCTCTCCATCTCTTCCTCCACTAGTTGCTTTCACTTTTCTCATCCTTGCATTGACGTTTGCAGAACGGCTGGAATGGCTTACATCACCTTTTTGGGGTTTGCAATGCATATTTAAATGCAGTGAAGCAAATGCAAATAGAGAGAGAGAGAGAGACTTAGAGAGAGAGAGAGAGAGAGAGAGAGAGAGACTTTTCCTTGTATGGAGCAGGAATGAGCTTTAGTTGGATTATGTTGCGTTTTATCCGCCGTCCTGCAGGCTTCCCCTATACCTCACAGATCGTGTGTGTGATCTGATCTACATCACTGAACTGTTTGAAGTGCTGCAGCTTCAGTTGTGCAACATTGTTCATGTTAGATTCAATTTGGCTCTGGGAAGCGACAGGTCGTAAACCTACGAAGCAGATTCTGGATAAATGGAGAATCACACTTTTGTTTAAAACAGATCACAATTCTCCCACGATTCTGAATAAACAACTAAACAAAATAGCGTAATTTACTAGAGACTGTTACAATGTTAATTAATTTATTTGAATTACAAATGAAAAAAATTGGTTTGAGTGAATGATTCAATGACTCACTCATACTGTTACTGGATGAATCAGCGTTTAACAAATCTCTTGGATGAATGATTCAATGAAAAAAAAAAATTAACAGTTGCTTAGTGGTGAAACAATGTTATCGATTCAATTGTTTTTTTGAAGCATCAAGACGCTTTCCAAAAGTGATTTACTCTATTCTAATTTTTACCGTAGACATAAGCTTTTATATCGGAGAAATCAACTTTTATCCCAGTAGTTCTGTGATTGATTTGAATTATTGTAACACAGATTATTCATACTTTCTCTCTTTGGGTCAGTGGCAGCACAGACCTGAATGTTCACTGTGATCGTTCTTGTCGAACGTTTAATACATAACCGAACAGCTGTGGGTGTCTCACTTGCGGCACCGCCTCCCCCTTTCCACCGCTGCTCATGTGCATTTGTTATTATCGGAGCCGGCCAACTCTACCGTGTGGAGCTGTGTCTACCGAGGTGGGTAATTGCAATTACAAAGACTTATAGTCTTTACGTTATAATCGCAACGTTACGCCGTCATGCCTGTGTGTTTTGCACCAGACTGCACACATGCTTGGTGACATACATAGTGCGAGACGAGAGATGTAGTTCATTGAGCGATTTTCACATAAAACTAAATTTTACTCTTGTTTTATGACAAACTGCGACTTTCTTGACTTTCATAATTATCTTTTAAATTGACAAACATCAAATGTGTAATTCAGGGCACAGTTCAGACGGAATAAAAAGATAAGTTGTCTCTCGCCATTGACTACCATACATATTTTTTTCGAAATAAGGTCCTATGAGGCGGAAGTGGAGGGGAGGCTCTCTATTGCCGTAAACCAGTTTGTTTTCCTCACTCGTTCTCGCTTCCAACCAAGGGAGTAATCTATCAGCCGGAAACTGAAGCCTCCTGGGTGCCGCCATTGTAGCAAACCATCACCTGCTGTTAGCTGTTAGCATTCCATTGACTCACATTCATTTTGGCGTCACTTTGACAGCGAATAACTTTACATCTGAGGCGTCCAAAGACTCCATTTGTCCATTATTTATTTCTAAAGAAACACGACAATGTATAAAAGGCTTCATTACTTTGTATCTTATGCTATGGCCCCGTAGAAGCCGTTTTTGTAAAAATAGGCTAACGATTGCGTCATAACGAATCGACTCTCCGTCGCACAGTCGAGAGATTACCATATAGACAGGAGGAGAAGCTCGCAGGCAATCGGGGGGGACGTGGAGGCATACAGTCCGATAAAGTCAAGGGAGAAGCCCATAGAGAGTCATAAAGTTTTCTATTGCTGCTAGCTCATGGACAGCTGATACTCACGCTCTCCGTCTCTGCGAGATTGGGGAGGGAATGATTCAGATTTCTCTCGCACAGCTACTAGAAGACAGACAGGTTGCTCACGCACAGCTACCAGAAGACAGACAGGTCGCTCACGCACAGCTACTAGAAGACAGACAGGTTGCTCTCGCACAGCTACCAGAAGACCGACAGGTCGCTCTCGCACAGCTACTAGAAGACCGACAGGTCGCTCTCGCACAGCTACTAGAAGACCGACAGGTCGCTCTCGCACAGCTACTAGAAGACCGACAGGTTGCTCACGCACAGCTACCAGAAGACAGACAGGTCGCTCACGCACAGCTACTAGAAGACAGACAGGTCGCTCACGCACAGCTACTAGAAGACAGACAGGTCGCTCACGCACAGCTACTAGAAGACCGACAGGTCTCTCGCACAGCTACTAGAAGACCGACAGGTCGCTCTCGCACAGCTACCAGAAGACAGACAGGTCGCTCTCGCACAGCTACTAGAAGACAGACAGGTCGCTCACGCACAGCTACTAGAAGACAGACAGGTCGCTCACGCACAGCTACTAGAAGACAGACAGGTCGCTCACGCACAGCTACTAGAAGACAGACAGGTCGCTCACGCACAGCTACTAGAAGACAGACAGGTTGCTCTCGCACAGCTACCAGAAGACAGACAGGTTGCTCTCGCACAGCTACTAGAAGACAGACAGGTTGCTCTCGCACAGCTACCAGAAGACAGACAGGTTGCTCTCGCACAGCTACCAGAAGACAGACAGGTTGCTCACGCACAGCTACCAGAAGACAGACAGGTCGCTCACGCACAGCTACTAGAAGACCGACAGGTCTCTCGCACAGCTACTAGAAGACCGACAGGTCGCTCTCGCACAGCTACCAGAAGACAGACAGGTCGCTCTCGCACAGCTACTAGAAGACCGACAGGTCGCTCTCGCACAGCTACTAGAAGACCGACAGGTCGCTCTCGCACAGCTACTAGAAGACCGACAGGTCGCTCTCGCACAGCTACTAGAAGACCGACAGGTCGCTCTCGCACAGCTACTAGAAGACCGACAGGTCGCTCTCGCACAGCTACTAGAAGACCGACAGGTCGCTCTCGCACAGCTACTCGTGGAGCTCAGTGTGAGCCTGCAGTCGCTCAGCCATCAGAAAGAGATTGCTTCTAAAGGCCTTCAATTCTCTCTATTGAAATCAAGGGTCGCTGTGTCCATTTCTGTTACTGTCTGTCCTTCCAACTGACCGGGACGTTCCCCATGTGGCAGGGTTGGTTTCCGCTGGGAGTGCTGGGGGGAGCGGGGGAAGTCACCATTTTCACTGGAACAGGTTATTTAACCATCCAAATGATTTCTAAACGGTTTTATTAAGTTGAAATAGTTGCCAGGTTCCCCTTTAAAATATAAATACGACCTGTCAATCACGTTTACACAAACTCTCCGTTATGAAGAAATTCAGATCGGGTTCGATTTTATACGTTTTCCGTAGCAAGCCTTTTGAGGCGATTCAGAGCCACCGAATGACGAATAAAAAAAAAATGCTTATGAATTTTTCGGACTCCGACTGTGCAAGGACCTTTAGTCTCTTCGGATGTGTCAACTGTATGTCAGAGTACATGTACAGATCAGTCTCGGCGTAATGTATGTAGCTCGTATCAAATGACCTTCAGCTTTGTTTGTAGCTTTCCTCTACCGCGAGTCGGCTAATGCACAAGTCTGCAGCACGCTTGCCGTTGCTGTGTGCAGGGCAGGGAAGCGTGTGCGAGTCGCTGACCTGTAGTAGCCTTCTCACAGTCAGATGAATAAGATTGCACGAAATAATCTCCTGTAAAATCACTTCTGAGCTGTTCAGGGATCAGCCGTTCCTCAGGCCAAGAGGATGCATCTTTCCTAGCACTTCTTTTATTTTGCGTCCTTTTTTTGTCTTGATTCAAACATTAATTAAAACAATTTTTGTTATCAGAAAGCTGGTGTTTCTCATTCATGCATATTTTATATATGTATATAAGATTTGAACATTTTGAGCTTTATGATGCTTGGAAGCTTCACCTAAAAATGAAAATTTTTGTAATTTATTTATAGTTTCTCACCCTCAAGTTGTTCCAGATCCATGAGACTTTTGCAGAGCTCATCAAATATGGCAAACAAAAGCTCAAACGTGCTTAAACCAACACGGTTTGTTCTTGTGCATCAACCAATCACATTCGAGCTTTCGTTGACCATATTTGATGTGCTCTATGTATGCACATTGATCATGTTTATATGTGAATAAAAGCCTAAATAAATCTGCAAAACTCCAACTTGGGTCACAGACATTTTATGCAATTGCAGTCGTTCACTTAAATAACTACATGGAACAATACAGTATATTTACTTCATTTGTATGTAATGGCTTCCATAATGTATGTTAGTCGACCGAAAGGGTACAAATACATATATTTTTTGGTTTTGGCATAATTTTACATAAGTACACTCAACAGATAAACACGTGAGCAGAGTAAATCTAAATGAATAAATGTGATCATATTGCTTCAGAACACTTGATTAAACCGCTTTATGTCTTGGAGAACATTTTGAAGCGTCAACGTTTTTCTGAAATGGACTGATATTGCTCCGGTGGGGACGATAAAGCTTGTAAATATGAAGTGTATTTACAGCTTGACTTTGCTAGATCATTGCACATCTCGCAGTGGTGTCTTGATCTGTTTCGTTGGGTTGTATCTTTATGCAAACGTGCACTGGATCCTCGCCTGACTTCTTTTGCTCTGTTCTAGTCTCAGCTGTAGTTTCTGATTTCTCAGGTGCAATAGTTGCAGAGTTGCATAATGCCTGTCGTTTGCGGTTCATGTATATTTTAAGTGCCTTGCCCTTAATCACATTTACATGTCTGTGGTGTTGGCACTGAATAATAGTGTTTGAACTACTGTAGTCACTGTATGAAGAGTGTTTGGGTATAATATGTCACAGTTTACTCTCCTCACTTACATATATGATTTAGTGTGTGCAGGACACTATAGTTCATTTAAGTTTAGCTCAACCAATTACCAAGCAAAGCTTAATGTTGTTCAGTCCGTGGTGTAAAAAGCTGCATTAGCAATTACAGGAAAAACACTTCAGCAAAACATGATCAGGAAAAAGTCGTAATAATTTTTGGTCCCAAATTTTTATACATTTTATTTTACTGGTAGTCACTGTATGAAGAGTTTTTGGATGTAATATGTCAGTTTAATTTATTACATAAATGAACTATAGTGTCCTGCACACACTAGTAAAAAAAAAAAAAACAATATAAAAAATGATATCTGGTGTTTAAATAATTAAGACTGTATATGCTCTTCATGCGCATGTAGATAATGGTGGTGGCACTGAATAATAGGCAAGTTTATTTATAAGGCACATTGGTAATTCAAAGTGCTTTACATAGAAGAAATTCAAATAATCAATAGAAATAATAATAATTAAAGCGGTTTAGAATTAAAATAAAATACAGTTCAAACCGTTAATAGTTGCGTACGTCATACTTGACCTGGCTTGGATTTGCAGCTCTTCTGACGTGACTCGTGTGTGTTGCACATTTATGCTGTTCGTGCGCATGATGCCGAGGGCCGCAGCATCGCCGCCGGAGCGTTATGTAAGAGTTATCCAGCTGCGGAGGGAATGCGCTGCAGTTAATGCCAGTGTAATCCAGCACTGATGCTCATAGAGATGGAGATCCTCTTCACGCTCACATCCACCCGTTCCTGAAGGATTACAGTGCTGGACAAATACATCCAGCATGTTTGCTTGCATTGCATTGCTTTTAGTGATTTCACGTAGCATGAAATTTGTCCGTCCTTTTTTTTTAAATTTTTATTTGAATTAGGGCTGCACAATATATAGAAATTATAGAAATATCGCAAAAGACGAAGAGAAAATCAATCGCTGCTCATGGCTGAATAACTTTTGTAGCTTTAATAAGAATCAGTGTGTGTGTGTGTGTGTGTGTGTGTGTGTGTGTGTGTATGTTGTATACACAGTATGACATATGTATAATTCATACAGTGAAAACTAAGCAGTTTTATTTTTACATTTGATTATTCAGTTTCTGTTGTTAAATAACCCTAATGCCCTGAACCCTGTGGTTTACGCTGATGTTAAAATAACACTTCTTACGCTTCAGTAAAACACTGATGCTCACTCTCAGAAGCTAGAGGGGTGTTTTCTTGTCTCAAAAAGAATGTGAAACGCGTATGTAGGTTAAATTATCTTTAAAATATCTTTAAAATTATATAAGTTTATTTTACACTCTTTAAGCATTATCGCATCGCATATCAAATTATTTAATGAGTTATCGCATAACGCATTTTTCTTCAATATCTTGCAGGCCTAATTTGAAGTTTAATGTACTATGAAGTTATAATGGAACTTTCATAACACAAATCTCCCTGCCCAGTCGACCCAGACCTAATCTGACATGAAAATATGAGCACCTACGTACATTTGATATGTCTCTATACAGATGTATATCAGTGATGGCCTGAACAGTGAAGTGCACCATTAGATGGAGGAGAGCTCTTAACAGCTCACTCATAAACGCCTGATGACTTGCCATGGTTTTGTGGAAGTGGTCATGTCAACCTAGTTTATTTGTTTATGCATTTGATTGATGCACTTATTTTTGCATTTACACATCATTGATGCATGTATTTATGTATGCATTAATGCATGCATTTATTTACACGCGTGTAAAATGTATATTTTTGCATGCATGGGTTTTACTGGGTGGTTTCTTATAGCCTACGTCAAAATGAATTGACTTCTCTAAGCCCCGCCTTCAATACTGACCAATCGTACCTCAGTAACTCGCCATGTGACTTCACTGCATATATAGTATACACATTTGCGCTTCTCTAATGTAAGATCTGTGTGATGATTTTATGTAAGCTATCCAAAATGCTGGTAATCTGTTGTCACTTTTACAAGCTGTATTTCCCTTTTCCAAATCTTTAAAATAAAAGTTGATTCTGTTAATGTGTTTCCCTCGTTCTCAAATAAACATCTATTTATTCCAAGGTCAATTTAATGTTATTGTTATTAACTTTTCATATTGGATCAGGTCAGTGTAGTGTCGAAACATTACCAGGACCCACGTGTGCTGCAGAAGTCTTGGGAACTTCTGCTCTGAGAATATTATCCATAATACACAAGAAGAAGAATGTATTTTTGGTGGAAGAAACACATACGTGTGTGTGTGTGTGTGTGTGTGTGTGTGTGTGTGTGTGTGTGTGTGTGTGTGTGTGTGTGTGTGTGTGTGTGTGTGTGTGTGTGTGTGTGTGTGTGTGTGTGTGTGTGTGTGTGTGTGTGTGTGTGTGTGTGTGTGTGTGTGTGTGTGAATTTGTGAGAATTTTCTTGTATTAAAATGACAGTCAAAGTGAAATTTGACCCACTTGCCAGAATAATGTGTACTGGCTTCCATTAAAATCTATAAAAATAAATAAACATGTTTTATATATAATGTTTCTAACTTAATATATGAATAATATATAGAAATTATTAATTAAAAAAAAAGTTTAATTCAGTAAGTGCTGTATTCTGGTATTCATTTAAAAGTATTACATAAACATATATTTAATGTGTGAAAATGACTATATATTTTATATTAATGTAGTAACTATTAAAAATAATGCTGTTTAATTCAGGAAGTGCTATATTCTGGTTTTCATTAAATAATAAATAGTAACGATTTTTAAACTTGTTTTGTAAATAATGTGTGTAAATGTAATGGATAACTTTGAATATTACATGTTAATAATATTAACATTATAATTTATATGAAGTAACTTAAATCTCTTTTTTTAAAATCCTTTTTGTAATTTTGTGTAAAAACCATCTTATTAGTTAATGAGTCAAGAAAGATCATATTCAGTTGTGTAAAGGGAAGGGTGAGTTGTGTGCAGTGCATTATGGGATGGCTGGCTGTATGATGCAAGTGTTGAGTCTTTAGTAAAGTGTGTGTGTGCTGATCCAGCAGATGGGGCTGAAACATTGATGTTTGTTCTCTCACACACATTCTCCCTCATACTGGTTTGCTATCGGAGTGTGTGGCATTATAAAACCACTACGCACCAATTTGACTTAATTACTTCTGTCCAAAATGAGTGCATATTTTAATATTGTTCGTGTTGATTTGGAATTCTGAATACATTGTGAAAAAACTAAGAAAACTGTAGATGAAGCTCTACCTTTACCTCTTCGTGTGTGTGTGTGTGTGTGTGTGTGTGTTTTGGAAGCTGAAGACATACAATAGCAATGTGTGTTAGGAACTGACTAATATTTAAGCATTTATTCACTGAAAATCAAATGATCTGCAGATTATTGGATGACGGTAAATGTCTCTAGAAGATGACATCAGTAAATATCATATTTGATTTGAGGATCGCATGACTTTGAATATAGGTCACAAGTCTTTTTTCTGAACTAGTTTCTTAAATATCTGATTAAATGACATTAGCTCATGACAACATGGCTAAATATATATTTTAAAAAAAATAATCATAATACTGTGTGTGACTAACTGTCTGATTGTGTGTGTTTAACTGACTGTGTGTGTGTGACTGACTGTGTCTGTCTGTCTGACTGTGTGTGTGTGTGTGTGTGTGACTGACTGTGTGTTTATGACTGTCTGACTGTGTGTGACTGACTGTCTGATTGTGTGTGTGTGTGTTTAACTGACTGTGTGTGTGACTGACTGTGTCTGTCTGTCTGACTGTGTGTGTGTGTGAGACTGACTGTGTGTTTATGACTGTCTGACTGTGTGCGTCTGACTGTGTGCGTCTGACTGTGCGTCTGACTGTGCGTCTGACTGTGTGTGTGTGTCTGACTGTGTGTGTGTCTGACTGTCTGACTGTGTGTGTCTGACTGTCTGCGTGTGTGAGAGACCGACTGTGTGTGTGTGTGTGTGACTGTCTGACTGTGTGTGTAACTGACTGTGTGTGTGACTGTCTGACTGTGTGTGTAACTGACTGTGTGTGTGTGTGTGTATGACTGTCTGACTGTGTGTGTGACTGTCTGACTGTGTGTGTAACTGACTGTGACTGTCTGACTGTGTGTGTGACTGTGACTGTCTGACTGTGTGTGTGTATGACTGTGTGTGTGTGTGACTGTCTGACTGTGTGTGTGTGTGGGTATGACTGTCTGACTCTGTGTGTGTGTGTGTGTGTGTGTGTGTGTGACTGTCTGACTGTGTGTGTGTGTGTGTGGGTATGACTGTCTGACTGTGTGTGTGACTGTCTGTGTGTGTGTGTGGGTGTGTGTGTGTGTGTGTGTGTGTGTGTGTGGGTATGACTGTCTGACTGTGTGTGTGACTGTCTGTGTGTGTGTGTGGGTGTGTGTGTGTGTGTGTGTGTGTGTGTGTGTGTGAGACTGTCTGACTGTGTTTGACTGACCGTGTGTGTGACTCTGTCTGACACTGTGAATGTCTGACTGTGTGTGTGTGTGTGTGACTGTCTGACTGTGTTGTGTGTGTGTGTGTGTGACTGTCTGACTGTGTTGTGTGTGTGTGTGTGTGTGTGTGTGAGACTGTCTGACTGTGTGTGTGTCTGACTGCCTGCGTGTGTGTGAGACCGACTGCGTGTGAGAGACCGACTGTGTGTGACTATCTGACTCTGTGTGTCTGACTGTGTGTGTAACTGACTGTGTGTGTGTGTGACTGTCTGACTGTGTGTGTAACTGACTGTGTGTGTGACTGTCTGACTGTGTGTGTAACTGACTGTGTGTGTGTGTGTGTATGACTGTCTGACTGTGTGTGTGACTGTCTGACTGTGTGTGTGACTGTCTGACTGTGTGTGTAAATGACTGTGACCGTCTGACTGTGTGTGTGACTGTCTGACTGTGTGTGTGACTGTCTGACTGTGTGTGTGTGTGTGAGACTGACTGTGTGTGTGTGACTGTCTGACTGTGTGTGTGTGTGTGTGTGGGTATGACTGTCTTACTGTGTGTGTGTGACTGTCTGTGTGTGTGTGTGTGTGTGACTGTCTGACTGTGTGTGTGTGTGTGTGTGTGTGTGTGTGTGAGACTGTCTGACTGTTTGACTGACCGTGTGTGTGTGACTCTGTCTGACACTGTGAATGTCTGACTGTGTGTGTGTGTGTGACTGTCTGACTGTGTTGTGTGTGTGTGTGTGACTGTCTGACTGTGTGTGTGAATGTCTGACTGTGTGTGTGAGTGTCTGGCTGACTGTGCGGGTGTGTGTGTGTGTGTTTGCACTACCCAAATCCTCTGTTGTTTTCCAGGGTGTGGATTTCATTAGCATGGATCTATTTTTGTAATGTGTGTCATGGTGAAGTGAGCGTGAGATGGATGTCTGCTGTAGACGAGTCCTGAGCCGCTCGCTCACCGGTGTTTCGGTCTGCAGGCGTGTTGTGCCTGATATTTCTGCGTCAAAGTGAGCTAACCTGGCAGTTCCTAGTGTTTATGTGCACAGTTCACGTTCCCGTAACCAATCAGGATTCAGGAGTGTCTAACACACTCACATTCCCGTTTCAGTGTGTGTGTTTGGGATGAACTGATGCTAAAATCTGCAGTGTTTCGTTTTATAGCCGCTCTGGAGTCACACCTCTAAACCAAACCTCATCCGGTCCCGTCCCACACACATCACGTGCGTGTGTGCGTGTGTGCGTGCGTGCGTGTGTGCGCGTGTGTGTGCGCGTGTGTGTGCGCGCGTGTGCGCGCGTGTGCGCGCGTGTGTGCGCGTGTGTGCGTGTGTGCGCGTGTTCGCGTGCGTGTGTGTGTGTCCCAAATACAGCTCTCCTTCTCAAGAAGAACCAGCAGTAACATTAATACTTTCATTCAGCTGTGTTTGTGTGCAAGCAATTTCATATCGGTGCATCCCTAATATACTTTTAATATTTAAAGTACACTACAAGAGCACATTCAGTGGAGTTAAGCACACTTCTTCTTTTTCACAAGGTTAAACCGTGAGATTAATAATCTTTTCTAAATTTGAGTATAATTCCTCATTCGACGGGAGGGTGTGAAGGAAATCACTGCTTTCTCGACTTTCTGTGCCATTTATTCAATGACATTCTGTACCACGGTTATTTTTATTTTTTTGGTCTGTTTTGGTTGTTAACTTTAATATCTATGCTACTAGGGCTGTCACGTTTGTGAAAAAATCCTGTTTGATTTTTGAGACACAAATGTTCATTGAATCGATTGTAAAATTGATTTTCCATGTCTAAAGACAATTCCATTTTCAACGCCAAATATAGGCAAATCCACGGACAACTAACAGGCATTAGGACGAGCGTGAAGAGGGCGCGTGCAAGTCAGAAATATTTCTGATGATTTATTGGCGTGAAGTTTCGTGCACAATGACAAACAGGTGTGCAACATTCTCGACAATAAACAATAAGCAGAGTGGACTGCCATAATACCAATGAAAAACACTCCTGCAGGCTTCAACGTGGCTGCGTTTACGATAAGAAATGTCAAGCAAATTTCGCCTACGTAGGCGATTGAATCTGTATGCATGAGACCGTCTGAATACTGGCAGAATTTTATTTTTTTTTTATTAAAAATGTAATTTTTGTTGTGGACATTTGATGGCCGATGAAGGTTAGATCAATCTAATACAGTGTTTAACTCTGTTGTTTTACGTTAGGGTTTTGTAAAGCATGTTAGGATTGCACAGCATGAGACCCTCCACATGAAGCTCCTGCTCGGCTCTGTTTTCTGCTGTGCTGATGGACGTTAAAGAGCCAGACGGTTGCATAAGTTCCTGTTGAGATCCTCTGATGGCCAGCCAAACTTTCTCTTTCTACACACGGACACGTTCTCTCTCAGACGAGGAGTTTAACCTGTCTCTGCTCGAGAGGCACATGCTATATTCCTGCTTTCGAGCGTTTCGTTTGTCCCAGAGTGCTTTGGTGTCCGTTACACACGCCGAAGGAGAGATGTGAGACTGATCGAGTGGCTTGAGCGAACCGATAAACTCACTTTCTGTACAGCTCCACTCTCTCATTCATTTATTCTCTCAATCAGGTCTGGAGTGACTTAAGTGTGTTCTTTTGTTTTGAAAACTGTCTATCAAATAATGTACATAAAAAATGTTAGGGTCTGTAATTATTATTAGTATTATTTTTTTAATGTGATATAATGTTTCTAATGCTAACCACAGCTTCAGTTATTTAATCTAAAATTACAAATATTAGTTTTAAATAACAATAATTTTAATATCTAGTAAAGTGTAATTTATTCCTGAGATCAAATATGAATTTCCAGCACATTACTCTCATCTTCAGTGTCCACAGGACCTCAGCAATCACGCTAATATGATTATTTGATGATCAAAAACATTTAGGATTATATCAGTGTTAAAACAGTTTGTGCTTCATATCTTTGTGGAAACTGAAAAATCCTGTCATACAGATCTTAGAATAGAAAAGTTTTCTAAAGAACGGCATTTATTTGAAAAAGAATATTTGCCACATTGACAGACACTAATGTCTTTAAACGGTCAACTAAGTCATCCTTCCCGAATAAAAGTAATCAGCTCATAGATGCAATGTTATGGTAAGGGGAAAGTTTTAGTCTCATCTGATTTTATCCAGTTATTGAAACTAAATCACACAAGGTGACGGCAAATTAGTCATCAGACACAATCCATCCTATATTAAATGCGTTTAGTGGTGCAGGAAATGATTGATAATGCAAGTGGACGGTGGTTTTTTAATTTTGAGTGAACAGGTTATTAGCTCTTCAGTATAGTGAGTTGATCTGCGACTGCGTTTCGGCGCGACAGCACAGTGCAGCGCTTCATCTGCGACAGCATTGGTGTTTGAGGAAGCTGTGAACACAGGAAAGCTGTTTGTGTAATGCGAACGTCTGGGAAATGCTCCAAACTATGTATCCGTGCACATTCCGCTATTCTTTTTCATAAGGAGCCGAAGTAAGAAAGTACAAACCCTGAAAGACAAACGTTAACCTCGAAATTCCCACAGCACTTCTGCACAAAGTTATGTAACGCACAAAGCTGTCTCCAAGTTGTACTTTTGGGGGGGGGAGAACAATGTTAAACAAACATCATTGCAAGCCAACATCAGTTTGAAACACAAGACATTGTTATTTCTTTGCCTTTCTTTGAACTTAAAATGCAGATTCTAATATACTTGAGCTCCTTATTGTTAAACAAACATAAAGGTTCTTTATGCATTATGGAAAACTTTAACACTCTTTTATATTGGCACTGACGAACAGGTTGCGTGTAGCAAATAGTGTTCTTCAGATTATTATATTTTTTCTCCTCAATGTAGTTTAAGGAAGGTTTTAGGGGAACCAAAACTGGTTGTTCATGGCTATCGCTGCAAAATTTAAAACCTTTTGGAAGCGTTCCATTTTAAAAGTCCCCCGTAGTCCAAAATTGTCATCCTTCAGATCATTTTGGCATCAAAGATGAGTCTTTTTAAAACTTTTTCCTTAAAAAGAATGTCTTCATGCCTTAAAGTAACTTGGATGTAACCGCCACTATTACAACTCATTAGTAATACCGTTCTAGAATATGCAAATAGCCCCGCCTCCACTCACTCACTCCAAATCCACTGGTTTTGAAGAAAACGATCAACGTTGCTCTGATTGGTTACAAGGTAGTTTTTATGTGACCTTTTACATGGTGCTGACACTGCTGTATAGCATAGACCCCCCTTTAGAGAGCTTAACACAACCCCCCGACCACAACCGTTGACTGACACAGCTGTATTAGCATAGACCCGCCATTAGAGATCTTAAAAACACACCCGCGACCACAACTGTTTACCGACACTGCTGTATGAGCATAGACCAGTCCTACAAGAGAGCTTTACACAAGCCACCGACCACAACTGTTACTGACACTGCTGTATTAGCATAGACCCCCCCCGTAGTGAGCTTAACACAAGCCCCGCCCACCAACTGTTGACCGACCTGCTGTATAGCTAAGACCCTCCCGTAGTAGCTTACAACAAGCACCCGCCCACAACTTGACTGACACTGCTGTATTAGCATAAACCGCCCGTAGTGACTTAACACAAGGCCCCGACCACGAACTGATGACTTAACACTGCGGTATTAGCATACGTCCCCCGCCCCCGTATAGAGCTTAACACAAGCCCCACCCACAACTTTGACTGACACGCTGTATTAGCATAAGACCCGCCCTAGAGAGCTTAACACAAGCCCAGCCCCGCCCACAACTTTTGACTGACCTGCTGTACAGCATATACCCCCCGTAGTGAGCTTAACACAAGCCCCGCCCAAAACTGTATGACATGAACACTGCTGTTATGTAAGCATAGACCGCCCCTAGAAAGCTTAACACAAGCCCCGCCCACAAACTGTTGACTGACTGCTGTATTAGCAAAGACCCCCCGTAGTGAGCTTAACACAAGCCCCGCCCACAAAAATCCTTTGTTTTTTGACTTGACACTGCTGTATTAGCATAGACCCGCCCGCGTGATGAGCTTAACACAAGCCCCCCCACAACATGTTACTGTCACTGCTGTATTAGAATAGACCCCGCCCGTAAAGTGACTTAACACAAGCCCCGCCCACCAATGTGACTGGACACTGCTGTATAGCATAAACCCGCCCTAGTGAGCTTAACACAAGCCCCGCCCACAACTGTTGACTGACACTGCAGATTAGCATAAGACCCGCCCCTACGGACAATATAATCCTCAAGATGCACGCATTACCATTTGAAATTGACAAGCTTGTTTCCAAAAGCCCCAAGCAAAGATATCCTGTCAGTGTTAACACTTTTGTGAATCTGCAGCCATTAATCATCACAATAACACACCAAACTGCAATATTTAACATTTAGTAACTGCAAAGTACAATGTGGGGTAAATAAAATGATTTACACACCAAAACCAGCATGCACTCCTGCACGATCTGCAAATTTGTTAAACTCTCAAAAGACATGTCACAACCCCGAACCTCACACGATTGGCTGTCAATCCACAATGCACGCGGCGAGACGTGAAGCTCAATTTCCGTAACTTAATTGAAACGACACCGAGTCGAATAAACAGCAGCACTAGAAGTTTCTGTGTTGATATTATCAATGAGATTGTCCTGAAAGAGCGCGCTCGTAGGCTCCGCCCCCTTGTCGGCAGCCGCACTCAGTTCATTTTAAAGGGATACACACTAAAAACTCCTGTGTTTTTCTCAGCCCCAAAAAGTGACAATTTAAACATTCCCTGTAAAAAATTATCTGTGGGTATGTTTAGTTTAAAAAACCGTCACATACAACACTCTGGGACATCACGAGATTTATTCTTACATTTGGGGTGAAAAGGGGCTTAATAGTTCCATTAAAGGCATATTAAGGCATCATAAACAACAATAAAAGCGGAACTTTAAAGATATTGCTGTCCATCACTGTTTTGCATGTTGAAGGGCATGTAATCTACATGGTTCATCCCCTAGATGCCCTTAATCGAGCGACAACAGACTAGAGAGAAAACTTATCCAAGACAACAGCACAAACTTCGCACGTTTCCTACACTGTGTAGCTCTCGCAGCGCACAGGCTCTTTATCGTCCTTATTTACACCGTGAACGCTCTGATAGTTTTCCCCAATGGCTAAATCCGAGAAGAAGCGCCGGGTGATTTGGAAAAACCCTCCCGTCTTCTCTGGACTCTCTTTCCATCAGTACTTCGCTGTTCTCCGGCTGTAAAACCAGCGCTTGCATTCATTCAGTGGCCATCTCATAAACCCATGTCTGGGTCTAGGTGCTGATAATAGAGACACGACGTTGGCATGATTGCAAAGGGGAACGTGACAAGTTTAAATATTCTGGATCAGCTCAAAGATACTGACTAAACTATAATTTATAGTTATGATTCCACAATTTTCTAATTCCATATTTAATTTTCTCCTTGATATAAAGTAAGGTATTGACCAGTTTTTCCCATACACAAATGGATGCTGATTTTAACTGTCAAGCATCCAACAAAAGCACATAAGAGTAGGCAATATTATGGCTATTAATGTTGTTTATGTGTCTATGTGGTTTTTTAATATGCTTTAGACAAAGCATGTGTAGATCATAAGTCACCACAATGCTGAGTATTTCTGCGATAAACTGCCGTGACCAAAACAGTACTCAAACACTGTGGAAATCGCTGTGTTCTGACGTCATAAAAGGGGGGACAAACGACCTTGTAACCAATCAGAATCAACGTGTGCTCGTCAACAGTGATCTCTGAGTGAGGGAAATGGAGGCAGGCTCATTTGCATATTGCATAGAAGCACGCATACTAAATGAATCAAGGTGTCATTTTACATTCAAATATTTTAAGGCATGAAGACACTTTTTTTCAAAAAAAAACGCTTACTATTAATTTTTGTGATCCAAAGATAAGTGATAAAATTGACTTCAGGGGACTTATAAATTGAGAGCTTTGGAATAGATTACCCATGATTAATGAAAACAAAAAGTGTTTTCCTTAACAAATAATTGTTCAAGAAGATATACTAGGTTGTTCATGATACTTTTTTGTTCATTTCTTGTGGTTCAAGAAAATGATTTAACTTCTTAAAAGGAAGTTGGATACATGCTGTGAGAATAATTGTGGTTTTTATCATTTTGGTGTTTTTTTTTATGCTGGGAGAGATTTCCAACCACTCAACCGCATAAAAGTGCATCGCATTTACCAGTGCCCGACGAGACGTTGTGGCACAATTCCTTATTTTTTTTACATAGAAAGTTTGGATCACTCAAGTTTTCGTGCTTCCCAACAGAAATCTGCTTGGTTTTAGTAACGTGACTTCAAACATCCTGCACACAAATTTCACCTAACTGTGACCGCACCTTAGAGGTAAAGATCATTGTAACTAAACCAATTTAAGCTAATTTGGTCCCCGTGAGTAAATAAGCAGGTGCCTATGCTTACATTCAAAGCATAAACTTGCTAAGAAACACTCTGCGTCCTGCAAGTTTGCCGTCTCTGCTTTCCGTAAACTGGCCTTCATTTACTCTCACCAGTAGAGCCATGAAAGAGTCTGCTGTTCGTCTCCCTGGACAAACACGTCTGTGAAGGCTCTCGCTCGACGTCAGCTTCTGTCCGCGTCACTACAGGCCTCATATTTCAACACTCCAACGTACAACCAGCGTCCCTCGCCCTCAGTTTAGAAGCGCTTATTCCAGAGTTTTATTTCAGGCTGACCTTTTAACTTATACAGTAATAAGTGAAGCTGATGCCAGTGTATATTTAGAGCCCATCAGGATATTAACAGGTGAATGCAATGAACACTTTTACATAATTGACCTTCATTAATCGTTTTCAGATACAAATAAGCTGTCGTGTATGTAAAGTGTTCAACTTCTAAATGCATATTCTGTGGTAGCGTGTGAAAGTGTGCATGCTTCATATTAATACAACACTATAGGCCGAACCATGCTCGAAGCGGCCGGAGCAGCGAGAATGGAGCCGCTGAGACACTCCCCGCATGTGTTTGTCAGTCCCTAAGGCATGCTGGGGTAAGATTCCTCACCCAACTGAAATGCAACGACCCGGGGCCAGACCTGTAGCCCTTTAGCTTCAGTGCGAGACTGAAACATGCGCACCGTCTCTGCAGTAAAAATTACCATCAGAAGTTTCCACTGAAATTACCTTGTCGAGTGGCACAATAGCAGGACCCAGTACGTCAATGGGGCTTCGTCCCAGAACATGCGGCGAAGAAACCCGCTGATTAACGCATACCATATCGGGTGCGGGGCACTGGCATGGGTTGCTGCAGCTGCATGCAATATACAGGACAAGTAATTTAGACTACGTTTTGCTCATTCCTCTTATTTAATGACCTCATAACAGTGTTCAATGTCTATTTTTTGTTAATCAATTCTAATTTAGTTTATATGTTTTACTCTTACCAATTTAATTGTAAGAAAGTTTTAGTCTAGATAATATTAATATATATATATATAAATATATATATTTTTTTTAATAGTTTTATTAGTGTTTTTGTCTCAGTACAAGTATGAATTGTATGTATGCCAAGCTTATTTTGCTCATCTCATTTTTTTATGACCTCATATCAGTGACCGGGTCATTGATATACGATATAAAGTTTTTTAGTTTTTATCTTTCTCTTTTCCATTTAATTTATTAAACCCATTGTTAGCAATTATACTATTTTTTGTCGGTTTGTCTTTTTAATCTGTCTACCAGAGTTTTTTAGTTTTAGATTTTTAATTGTAGTTATTCTTTCATTATATATACTTTATTAATTTAATTTTAGCTTTTATATTTATACATAAATTTTTATTCATTCATATTTAACATAGCTGATTTATATGTATAAATGTGACCAGTAATGCACTTTAATAAAAAACCTTTGTATGTCCATAACTTGACATTGAAATAACTTCTTTGCTTTATTTCAAGCATCAGTTACAGAAACAATGACTACACAGTATGTTTTTTATTTTATTTTTATACAAATGCAGCAAAATGCATAATGTCTATAAAAAATGCTATTGTAATAAATGATCACATAGAATGGATGAAATATTTTAATCCTTTGAATGGTTATAAATGAGATTTCCCGTGAGGAAAAAGTTGTAAATAAGACACACAAATACTTGAATGTAGCCCATAATATAAGGAGTTGTTTCTTTATTATATTAATTATTTATCATCTACATTTGTTAAAAGGCGCTCAAAATAAATTGAAAATGACTTTATAACGCATTAATTATATTCCAATAAAACTATTGGAAATCATGTGTAGTTCCCCACAGTGTGATTTTCTGTGGTTTAAAGAAAAAAAATCCAGATCCACACATGCACACACACACACACACAACACACACACACCCATAACACACACACACACACGAATACATGACATCACTGTGTGGTTGGGAAATTACATTGATGATTTTTTTTTAACTCCAACTATGCCACCTTGGCCCCGCCCTCTGTTCTGTGTTGGCCAGAAGTTCAGGCAGCTGAAAGAGAAGAGACTCAAGCCTGTGTTTTTCATTGCTCTACTCCCTGCGAACTCTGGACAGACAATTATCCACAAATCCAATGATCGGAGTCCGTCATACCGTCTTTTTTTGCGACATGGGTCAGGAGATCACAGCAATAACCGGAGACAGACTCAAACAGCCTCTCCCTAAAAAAACGGATTAATTTAAAATGGTCCTTCAGGCGTTGGCAAAGTGCTGAGGTAACTCTCCTTGCTCGTTCAATGATTTAAAGGATTTTTTTTTTTACTCCCTCCTTCACAGTGCGCTGATATCGCGCGCGCCGCGCCAGAGGAATGCGCGCGCATCACTGTTGACGGAATGGAACTTCCCCGCACTTGCATAAAATTGTTAGTCGTGCAAACTTTAATGTGCGTATATGCATGTTTGCCAGGTTTTCTTAAAGCAGTAATGATTAGTTAATCTTTCACTGAGCTCTTATCGATCAGTTATTATTAGACTGCATTACGCCAGGCCAGCGCACTATTTCTGTGTCAGTGGAACCAAAAGTGCACCGGTAATTTTAGGCACCATAATGCGGTTTGGGTGTATTAATATATATGTGTGTGTGTGTTGTGAGGTGTGTGTGTAATATAATAAATATATATATATTATATATATGTATGTATGTATTCTAAGTCCATCACTGTCACACCTGTACTACTCACTGCATGTTATGGTTGCTGAATGTGAATAGCCAAAAATGAATATAAACATTTGTATGTAATTTACACGTTTTATCCAACACTAACTAACCAGTATTACAGTGGCAGTCAAATTGCCAGTAGCAAAAAAACAGCTCATTGTTTAATATGTGAGTTTGTTTTTTTTGTTTAAAAGTACAAAAGGGCAGCAGCTTTTTATTTAGAGATTATTTGAGTTTGTAGAAATAATGTCAGTAAAAATTAATATATAAGATGCCACTAAGGTGTGTCGGTGTATAGTATATATTGGGACACTTTTTACCTTCATCTCAAAGCCAAAAGTGTCCCACTCAACCTGATTCACTAGATATATGCTAAAATATCCATGAAATGGGATAATAGTCAAATCATTTTCTGGGAACCATGAAAAAACCAAGCAATACATTTAGTTGCAATTACACAAAAGTATGTTTGTATAAATGTATCACGACCAATATAATGTGTAAAAGGCATAGTATGTAATGCTGATCTAAAGGCAGTGTAGTATTTCCAACACCCACTTAATCTTAATGCTATATAGTTGGTGCTTTTTATATCCAGACGAGGTTTTGGCTCTCACCACTTAACAGTAGACTAAGTCTTGTTTATGAATATTCAGAGTTTCAGTGATAAGTAATAGTGTGCAGTCTGCTGCCGATAGCGTTCGCTGCTGTTCAGAGACTCCAGGTGAGAATACTGACCTGATGGAAAAGAGGAACGAGGTATTCCTGTCCATCACGAGCCATTTAAACCGAACTACAATGAACCGTCAACTTGCACTGTATAACCAGCATTATAATACCACCTCAAACATAAGAATATGCGAGCAAAAGTTCATGCATTCTCAGTCAATCTAATTAAAAGGTGAAACTAGAAATATATAATACATTTCCGAGGGCCTCATTTAAAAATTACATATTCAAATTTTCTGAGATTTATTGCATTGGGGTTTTCATAACCTGATATACCATAATCATCAAAATTATAACTTTTGCAACGATATTCTAAATATTTCCGAGTTTCCACACTCTGTAAAATAAATAAATAAAGTATCATACAGTGATGTTTGTTGGTGATTGTCATCTAAATGCTCATGCATTTTCTTTTACACGATTCATTTCTGAAAGAACCAAGGATATACTTGTTAGTGAGAAATTAGGATGCCTTGATAATTCCAGGATTAAATCACACATCCATGATAATACTAATAAAACTCTCCACTCTTGAAGTTTTGAGCGGATTAGATTGCAAATGTGTGATGTTTGCATTGCTATTATATGCGCACGTTTGAAACCGCAGTTTTACTAACTTCAACCCTATGTCTAACTATAGAGGGTTTATGATGTCATTTTATATGGATGTTATAGTTACAGTTCATTACATTTCATAAATATGCCATAAATGTCCCACCTTGCTGAACGTTTTAAGATATGGATTATACAGCAAAGTTCTATTTAAAGCAGCTTTACAGCAATAAACTGGAAAACAGTGAAGGCGGTATAAATAAAGTGACTTGATGTTTGAAAAGGTAGTTTAATGAATTATATACGCTATTTTATTGAGCTTGCAATACTATACAAAAGTCACAACTGACATCCATTCTAATTTTAGACTCATAAAAACATCTTGGCTGCATTCCCACCGACTGTGGCTTTTCAAGAAAGGAACTAATTTGATGTTTCTATAATAGTCTTTTAAAAAATGGCACATTCAAGGCCTGAGGATGGAGAATCCGTGCTGGTCAAGTCGGAATTCGTTGGCTGGTACCTGATGACCGTGGCTGAACTAATCTTGCAGATTTGCTAAATTTTATTAGGTGATCAGCGTCTGAGGAACTAAGTGGATAACTCCCTAATTTTTAAAGTGACTTTGCCTTTTAAGTCGTCCAAGAGAGCAGAAATTAACCAATATCAGGTTTTTCTCAGCAGAAACCCTAATGAACGTGAGCACACGTTGCTTTCTTCTCTGCCCATAAATTGCCTATACGTTTCATAATAATTTATTAAATCACTAACATGCTTGACTTTTTCTGAACCAGAAGGTCAGCTTCTTACGTATGTTCTGATAGTTAAATAGTTCAAAGTCATGTTTAGATACTTGCATCTTGGTGTATTTAATAACTTTTAATGGAACCAAGATGTGCCATGCTATCCATAGATTAAATACTTTTTTGATTATATACATTGTCTTTCTTTTACATGCTTTGCACATTGCATTAATAAAGTAAGGAAAGATTTCTAATCTCCATCTTGACTTGAAAGTCCAAAATTACGTCAGTGGAAGTTTTCCACGTGTCCTCGCCATAATGCACTAAGGCATGTCGTTCTGAGATATTTGCCAAACAACATGCCTGAGAATAACAAATAGCCTCGGGATTCGAATAGTCAACTTTCCTAATCGGTTTATAGCACACACTTAACACAATTCAACGATCTAGAACGACACCATTCTCTGAACGATCTTACATGATCATTCATAACGACTGAGCATGTCGTTCCACAAACACCGGACAGTAAATGAAGCCGATTATCTACATATCTTACCTTTTGGAGTCTGGGAGTTCACTGGTCCGATCCCGGATCCCGGGAAGGGAAGTCTAGATACAGCTATTAAGCAGTCAATTACATCACATTTCACTTTCCTGAAAACCACACTGCACGACTACAGTAAGTTTTAGTGACTTCCTCCTCCCTCTTTTAATTAACCATAAATGGAGTGAGACGCAGCCAGTTGTAATCATCAGACCCGTTCCTAATCAGAGCTCATGTTTGGGGTCCAGTTGGGACTTGATGGTAATCAGCAATAACTGCTTCAGTAATCATTAACTAACGATCTGCAGAATGTGTTAGTAGCTGCATGGGACTGCGAACAATCATCCACGGATGGATGATCACTTAGTTTTTTTGCGTTTTAAATAATCATGGTTTTCAGTGCTTTTCTGTGTAGTTGCAAGATAAAAGCCACCAGATGTTCCAGTCTTCTTTTCAATGAGTGAATAACGGTCAAGATGTTTATCTTCAGTAAGAGCAGAGCTGAACCCCCCTTATCTCGAAAGAATGCAGACAACCTTTGTTCTGTACAGTAGTATAATAACACCAGTATATTACTGACGTTGTCCGGTATACGGTTTTGTATGAAAATTTGAACAGCAGATAATGGCTGGTCTTCACATTTTAACGAGTGTAAATTTTTTTTAAAGAAGCCCATATTAGGCCCTTTACACAGCCTTGAAGTTTTCCGCTCTACTAGAACAGGATTTCCTGCTTGAATGTTGCATATTGTTCCTCATATTACTCCATTTGTTGCTGCTCCTCTCGTTCCAGTCGGTCAGTAACGCACCTGGATACTTCCTGTCTCTATGAGGCCCCTCCTTCTAAAAGCACACTGTGCTCTGATTGGTCGGCGGATGCGGGATTGGTTTGTGATTGGACGAGCCTTTGAGATTTGCTTTGGGAAATATCCGGCCCCATACCATAACCACATTTTAAACACACTACTAACTCACTCCACCAGGCTCCCCCCTTAATTCTGTGTAAGAAATTATTATAATGAGCAGAATCTTGTGAACGTGATCGTTCCCAGAAGAAACTCAGACTACAATGGAGGCTTTCCCTGGATTCAGAAACACTGACACTGATTATAAGAAGAACAGGAGCTTTGCAGAGCTTTTTCATGCTCAAACAGCAACATTACAACACTGAAAAAAAACGTTTGCAAGAATTTTTTTGTGTTTAAATCATTTGCCATAGTTTTTAATTAAGAAAATTATAAGCAGTTTTGGAGAGAATTTTCCACCATTTTTTTCAATGTAGAGGAAATAAAAGTGTAACTGGAAACAGTTTTGCGCTGTGAATGATTCCCTGGCCGAGAATGAAGCTTCACATGTGGAAGCAGCTGGTCATTTAAAGCGAGTCTTTGCTCAGAGAGCAGCGATGGGACTCAGGGAAGTGACCTGGGGGTTAGGCTGGAGGGTCTCACTTGCATGGGTCCTTTACTAGGGTACACTTTTGCAGTTGTTGAAGTTTGTCAATGGTCCTCCCTTTTCGCTGCATCTCTTCATGGTGTTGTCTGAAGGCCTGTCAACTGTCATGTGGGTTTAGAATTACAGCATGAGTAAATTATGGGGTTTGTAACAGTTAAGCAACCATTACCAGTGGACATTGAGTGCACTTGGCACAACTGCCGCCATTGATGCATGAAACCAGTGCAGATAAACAAAGCAATTTTATCATTCAAAAAGCAGATGTAATAGCTTATCATAACGGGACGAATCGAAATCAAATTCCAGCAACAAGCAGTTGTCTGTCACGCCAGATGCGACCACAACTACAACGTGACACAATGAAAAATCACAGTCCAATCAGAAGCAAGTGTGGCGGTGCTCTGTGCAACCGCACTGCACTTGCAACCTAAACAATCAAAAATCACAGCCAATCAGAAGTTGTGTGTGGCGGATTATCTTCTAGCACACTGCACTCGCACCCTAACATCAAAGATCACAGCCAATCAGAAGCGGTGTGGGCAGAGTTACTGTACAAACGCACTGCACTTCGCAACCTAATCATCAAAAGATCACAGCCAATCAAAGTGTGTGGGGCGAGTCCCCCTGTGCAAACTCACTGCATCTTACTCACAACCTAACATCAAAAGATCACTTCCAATCAGAGCGGAGTGGGCGAGCTCTGTGCAAACGCACTGCACTTGCCACCCTAATCAATCAAAAGATCACAGCCAATCAAAGTGTGGGGGGTGGTGGGGGGCATTTTCTGCAAGCACACTGCCCTTCGCTACCTAATCACATCAAAAGATCACAGCCAATCAGAAGCGTGTGTGGGCGGAGTTTCTGTACAAACCACTGCACTCGACCTAAAATCAATCAAAAATCACAGCCAATCAGAAGTGTGTTGGGCGGAGTCTCTGTGCAAACGCCCTGCACTCACAACCTCATCAATCAAAGGGGATCACAGCCAATCAGAAGCGTAGTCGGAGTCTCTGTGCAAACGCACTGCACTCCAAACCAAATCGCAGATCACACCAAACAAATGTTTGGGGCGAGTCTGAAAGCAAACTGCAATCGCAACCAAATCAATCAATAACAATCACAGCCTATCATAAAGGGGGGGGGGGGGGGGGGGGGGGGGGGGGGGGGGGGGGGGGGGGTGGGGGGGTGGTGGGGGGGGGGGGGGGGGGGGGGGGGGGTGTTTGTGGGTGAGTCTGTGCAAGAGTACACACTGCAATCACAACATAATCAAAGATCACAGCCAATTCAGAAGTGTGTGTGTGCGGAGTCTTGTGCAAAACGCACTGCACTTGCAACCTAATAAATCAAAAGACACAGCCAATCAGAAGTGTGTGGCGAGGCCTCTGTGGCAAACGCTCTGGGCTCTCACAAACCTAATCATCAAATGACACAGCCAATCAGAAGTGTTTGTTGGCGAGCTGCAATCACACTGCAATCGGGCACCAAATGCAATAAAAAGATCACAGCCAATCAGAAGTGTTTGTGGGCGGATCTGTGCAATACACCAAGCGCAACATAAAAGATCACAGCAATCAGAAGTTGGTGTGGCGAGTCTCGCAAGTACACTGCAATCGCAACCAAGTTTGAAACAACTAATTTCGCAAAGAGAGGTGATATAAGGCAGGGTGCCCATAATGGGATTTTGGGTGGAGAAACTGTAATATGTGGGAAATCGAATGTTAAATGAAATAAATAAATGGGCTGCACATAGTAATACTAATAAAATCAAAATATATTTATATTTTAATATATATTGCGAATTTGCGATATAGCTTATCATAATTGATCAAATCAACTGCTGGATTTGGAATTAATCCTATATCTGTTGCCGGTTATTTACAGAGGGAAGACGCCTCGTTCATTTACATGCAGATATACAGGGATTCCATGGCCGAGCGCTTTGCGACTCTGTTTAGACTGCATCTTTGTAAGGACAGTGAATTAACATTCATTTGGGAAGGCAGCGGGCACTCTTCACTTTATTTAACATTCCGCATCATTCAGCATTCTATGACAGAATTTACTCATGGTCAGCAGTATTCCCCCAACTATAAAAACATTAAAACTTTCAAAGTGGGGTTTAAGACATTTTTCTGGGGGGGGAGGGGGGGGGAGACATACAACGGTCATTTAAAATATATGTGTATTGTTGTTTATAAGTAGATTTTGTGCATCGTTTATTACATTTATTTGTACTGTTTGACGAAACGCACAGCTTTTGACGGGTCAGTGTGCAGTGCGTTCGATGATGGGCTGCGCGCGAGTGCGAGCTGGGCGCGTGCAGGGCTGGCGCGTGCGAGGCTGGCGCTGCGAGGCTGGGCGCGTGCGAGGCTGGGCGCGTGCGAGGGCTGCGCGTTGCTAGGGCTGGGCGCGTGCGAGGGCTGGGCCGTCGAGGGCTGGGGGGCGCCGTGCGAGGGGCTGGGCGCGTCGAGGCTGGCGCGGCCGAGGCTGGGCTCGTGCGAGGGCTGGCCGCGGTGCGAGGGCTGCGTTTTTGTATGAGTCCTGCCGTGTGCGAGGCTGCGTTTGTATGATCCTGCGCGTGTGCGCGGGCTCGTGTGTATGATCCTGCGCGTTTGCGAGGGCTGCGTGTGTATGATCCCTGCGCGGGTGTGCGTGCTGTGTGTTTGAGGCAGAAGTTCAACAAGGGCCGTCGGGGTGGGGGGGGGGGTGTAAACTGGCCCTGGGCCCCGGACTCAAACAACACGGCAATCAGCGGTCTACAGACCACCAGTGGTGATTCAGACCCCACACACTTCCGCTTTATAACACACACCACACTCCGCTTTATAACCCACCACACTCCCTTTATAACCCACACTCACTCCGCTTTATAACCACACACACTCCGCTTTTATAACCCTACACACTCCCTTTATAACCCTCACACACTCCGCTGTATAGTTCAGCTGCCTGTTTTGACCCCGTGCGTTTGGAAAAAGCCACTAAGATGCAAAGCTCTTTTCCCCTCGTTCGGACTATTTAGGCATCACAAAGATCTTTGATTTCATAAATCTCCATAGGAGCTTCACAATACGTTTCTGCGATACTGTGACTTGCGGAAGCTAAATGACCGGTTCCAATTAAAATTTTTATTTATTTTGTATTTTTTTAAGTCAAGTTGATTACAACATTCTTCAAATATCGTGTGTATTGTTACTGTAAGACACTCATACACGTTTGATCCAACAGGAGTGAAGTAAATCAGGACATTTTAATTTTGTGATTTATAATCTTTAAAAAGGAGTAGTTTTACAGATTTTAATGTTATGTGCAAATGTTCTTTAATGTACACAAATGTATGTCTTAAAATATTTAAAAACCATCAGCAATCATCCATATACTGCTGTGACCTAATAATTAAATTAAAACATACACTTTTGTGACATTAAAAGTATTTACAGTATAATTAATACATTAAAAATGTATTATAACAATTGTTGTTTTGTTATATTAGAATTATAATAATAATAATTTTAAATAACAAATATGAATATTCATATTTTTCAATACATATTAAAATAGTACAGATAAAAAGTACTGTCCTTGAATAAAAGTGAAAGCCTGCATATTTTTCCCTGAGCACTCCCCATCAGACACGGTACAAAGTGGTGTTATTATGATTTGTTATTAATGGCGGGGGGAAGGGTGCGTCCTCGTTCGGTGTATGTCAACGCTGGAATCCCTGAAGTGGTGTGACGGTGTGTGGACGGGGTTGTGTTCGGTGTGTGGTGACGGGTGTGTGGACGGTGTGGTGTTGTGTGGTGTGGTGGTGTGTGTGTGGTGTGTGTGTGTGTTGTGTGTGGGTGTGTGTGTGTTGTGTGTGTTGGGGGGGGGTTCGGGGGATACGGGTGGAGGGGGCTGATTTATAAACCCACCATGCTAAACATAGATGCTAGAAAGGCCTGTGGTGGGTGGTGGGTGGGTGGTGTGTTGGGGCTTGGACACAACTAATGTGCAATGTGCTCTACTCATGCACGCGTTCCTTCGCATGATCTGCGCGTGTGGTGTTGCGCTCGTGTGTGTCGCCGCGTGTGTGCGCGCACGTGTGTGTGTGTGTGTGCGCGCTATGTGGTGTGTGTGTGTGTGTGGTGTGCGTGTGCGTGTGTTCTTTGTTGCGCCGCGTGTGTGCTCACGAGAAGCAGTACTCTAGCGGTGCGACGATCACACAACTTAAGTCTTTTTGGGACCACGGATCGATCAGGATATAAATAATATATGAAATGGATACGGTTATATATATACATGGTTATATAATATATATATATATATAAATATATATAGTGGGTGGGGGGGGGGGTAACTTTGCATTTCATTATTACTTAAACTCATAGAAGTTCTTCAAAAACTAAACTAGTTTTTGACATTAAAAAACAGTTGAAACAGTCAGTAATAAAATAAGAACAAATACATAATTTGCACTGTATAAATTATATAGTTAAAGCTGTATTGGTTTGTTATTAACATGAATGACAGTCAGATAATATGAATAAAGCCCTGTCACTTTAAGAACCGAAGGCGAAAGAAAAGAACTGAATTGAACTGAAAATCACACTCTCTCTCTCTCACTCTCTCTCTCTCTCTCCCCTCTCTCTCTATCTCCCCCCCCTCTCTCTCTCTATCCCCTCCCTCTCTCTCTCTATCTCCCCCCCTCACTCTCTCTATCTCCCCCTCTCTCCCTCTCTCTCTCTCCCCCTCTCTGACCCCTCTCTCTCTCTCCTCTAGGGGGGGGGGGGGGCTACCCTCTCTCTTCTCACTCTCTCCTCTCTCTCGCTCTCTCTCTCTATCTCCCCCCTCTCGCTCGTCTCTCTCTCTCTCTCCCCACCTCTCATCTCTCTCTCTCACTCTCGTCTCTCTTCTTCTCTTCTCTCCTCTCGCTCTCTCTCTCTCTCTCTCTCGCATCTCTCTCTCTCTCTCTCTCTCTCTCTCTATCTATCTCCCACCCCTCTCCTCTCATCTCTCCCTCTCTCTCTCCCTCTCTCTCTCTCTCTCTCTCTCTATCTCCCCCCTCGTCTCTCTCTCTCTCTCTCACTCCTCCCCTCTTCTCTCTCTCTCTCTCTCTCTCTCCTATCTCCCCCCCACTCTCCTCTATCTCGCCCCCCTCACTCTCTCTATCCCCCCCCTCTCTCCTCCTCTCCTCTCTCTATCTCCCCCCCTCTCTCTCTCTCTCTCTCTCCTCTCCCTCTCATCTCTCTCTCTCTCCTATATCCCCCCCTCTCTCTCTATCGCCCCCCACTCTCTCTCTCTATCTCTCTCCCCCCTCTCTCTCTCTCTCACTCTCTCTCCCCTCTCGTCCCTCTCTCCCTCTCTCCTCTCTTCTCTCGCTCTCTCCCTCTCTCTCTCTCAACCCTCCCCTCTCTCTCCTCTCTCTGCTCTCTATCTCACCACTCTCTCTCTCTATCCGTCTCTCACGCTCGGCTCTCTCTCTATCTCCCCCCTCTCTCTCTATGCTCCCCCTCTCTCCTCTCTCTCTCTCCCTCTCCCTCTCGCTCTCACTCACTCTCCCTCTCTCCCTCTCTCCTCTCCCCTCTCTCTCTCCGTCTCTCTCTCTCCCCTCTCTCTCTCTCCTCTCCTCTCTCTCTCTCTCTCTCCCTCTCTCTCTCTCTCTCTCTCCGTCTGTCTCTCTCTGACTCTCTCTCCACTCCCCCCACACTCTCCCTACTCCCCTCTCTCTCTCTCTCTCTCTATCCCCCCCCCCTCCTCTCTCTCTCTATCTATCTCCCCCCCTCCTCTCTCCTCTCTCCTCCCTACCGTCTCTCTCCTCTCTCTCTACGTCTCTCTCCTCTGGTCTCTCTCTCTAACTCCCTCGCTATCTCTCTCCCTGGCTCTCCTCCTCTCTCTCTCTCGCCCTCTCTCGCCCTCTCTCTCCCTAGGGTCGCTCGCCTCCGCTCCCTCTCTCTCTCTCCCTCTCTCTCCGCTCTCTCCTCTCCCCTCTCTCTCTCTCTCTCTCTCTCTCTCTCTATGCCCCCCCCCCCTCTCCCTAATCCCCCCCCTCTCCTCTCTCTCTCTCCTCCCTCTCTCTCCGTCGCTCGTGCTCTCATTTCTCTTCTCTCTCTCTCTCTCCCTCTCTCTCTCCGGCTCTCTCTCTCTCCTCTCTCCCCTCTCCCGCCCTCTCCTCTCCCCTCTCTCTCTCTGTCTCTCTCTCTCTCCCTCTCTCCACTCTCTCTCTCTCTCTCTCTCCCCTCTTCTCATCTCACTCTCCGTCCTTCTGCTCTCTCTCGATCTCTCCCCCCCTCGCTCTTCCCTCTCTCTCGCTCTCTCTATCTCCCCCCCCCCCCCACACCCTCTCTCCTCCTCACCTCGCTCTCTCTCCTCTCTCTCGTCTCTCGCTCGCTCTCTCTCTCTCTCCGTCTCTCCCTCTGTCTCTCTCTCGCCTATCTCCTCTCCCGTCTCGCTCTCTCTGGTCTCGCTCTCTCTATCTCTCTTCTCTCTCTCCTCCCTCTCTCGTCTCTCTCTGTCCTCTTCTCGCTATCTCCCCTCTCTTCCCTCCACTCTCTCTCTCTCTCGCTCTCTCCCACTCTCGCCTCGTCTCCCTCTCGCTCTCATATCTCCCCCCTCTCCTCTCCTCCACTCTCATCGGTCTCTCTCTCTATCTCCCTCTCTCCTCTCTCTCCACTGTCCTCTCTCAAGAGAGGAAGCTCTCCCTCTCTCTCCCTCTCTCCTCCCTCTCTCTCCCTCTCTCTCCCTCTCTCTCTCTCTCTCTATCCCCCCCCTCACTCTATCCCCCCCCCCTCTCTATCTCTCTCTCTCTCTTCCTCAAGAAGAAGAATCTCGCTCTCTCTGTATCCCTACCCTCACTCTCTCTCCCTCTCTCTCTCTGTCTCTCTCTCTCTCCATTCTCTCCTCTCACTCTCTCTCTCTCTCCCCTCTCTCTCTCTCTCTCCGTCCTCTGTCGCTCTCTATCTCCCCCCCCTCTCTCCCCTCTCTCTCTCGCTCTCTATCTCCCCCCCCCCTCCTCCCACACTCTCCTCTCTCTCTCTCTCTCCATCCCGTTCGCTCTCTCTCTGTCCTCGCCTCTCCTTCTCTCTCTCTCCGTCTCTCTCTCTCTGTCTCTCTCTCTCTCCCTCCTATCTCTCTCTCTTCTCCTCCCCGCTCTCCTCTCTGTCTCTCTCTCTATCTCCCGCTCTCCCCTCCTCCCTCCGTCTCTCCTCTCTCTCTCTCGCTCTCCTCTCTCTCCTCTCTCCTCTCTCTCTCAATCTCCCCCCCCGTCTCCTCTCCCGCTCACTCTGTCCTCTCTCATATGCTCCCTCTCTCCGCTCTCCCTGTCTCTCCTCCGGTCTCTCTCTCGCTCCCTCTCTCACACCCTCTCTCTCCCTCCTCTCCCCTCTCATCTCCCACTCTCTCCCCATCTCTCTCTTCCCTCTCTCTCTGCTCTCTCTATCCCCCCCCCTCTCTCTATCCCCCCCCCTCTCTCTCTCTCTCTCTCCCTCTCGCTCATCCCGTCTCTCTCTCTCTTCGGTCTCTAGCCTCTCTCTCCTCTCCCTCTCTCTCCCGTCTCGCTCTCTCTTCTCCTGTCTCTCTTCCGTCTCTCTCTCTCAATTCAATTCAATGCCCAATTCCAATTTGCGTTATTGGGGGCATGACTGTAACTATTACAATATTGCCAAGCTTGTAAACACAGGATAATAGTAAGGACATCAATTAATAACAAAGTATTATAACAACTAAATTGAAATGTACAACTTAAAAATGAATCGAAAAAATAACATGTAACAGATTATAAATTCGGGAACATTGATACCCACAGTATTTTACATATACTTTAACACATCACTGAGGGTCACTGTGGTGGAACATTAGAAACACACTGGGTCATAGCATCTACACACACACACACACACACACACTCACACAGATCACCTACTGTCTCTCAGGCTGTGGCACACACACACGTATCGGCAGCCAGTGCCTGCGGTCTTCCCTCTCCTATTAAGATCTGTAACTGCTCTACTTTCAGTCCATGGCTTAAAGTTCTGTAATTAGAGTAATGAGTTTTGGGTTAAAGTAGAGGTCCTCAATCGAGCTGTATCGTGACAGTGGAGGAGGAAGTTGGTCCTCTGGCCTCGATCTCTCTGTCCTACACGAACACACACCCTTTGCTCTCGGGTAACCAGCCTTGTCTGGTCTGGCCGTCTCGATGCAGAACTGTGTTCACTCAGCTGTCTTAGCTCAGGATCCGTCACTCTGCTTTGTGTCGCTCATCTCTGAGGAGAATTCCTCCATTTCATAAATTGATTCAATTCGATAGAATGTAGTTTAACTTTGTGTTTTGGATTTTGCCTGATCCTCAAAGTTCCAGATATGTATTTTTCTAAGACTGTTTGTAATATGGTTATTCTGATGTGTGTGTGAGGAGCAGTGCTGGCCTGAACTGTTAGTGTAGTAGGGGTTATCGGGTTAGTATCTCAGGACCACGACTGAGGAACTCTTTTCGGGGGTTCAGTTCTTGGTTTGTAGTGCTTTAAAATTAGCGAATATCTGTGGACTTGATTGGAGATGCATCCAGAATTTGAGGGATCTTTTTTGCATATATAATCAATGGGAATCGGCCCCTAATTCTGCCCTACACGCATTATTGGGTGTTCCTTTGTAGTTTTTAGTACATTTGCAACAAAAAGAAGAACCTGTGTGGTAGAGCTTCTGTTGGATGTCCTGTCCCTATCTAGTGTAGCTCTGATCACTGAGTGGACCCCACACCTCACTTCATACAGCGCGATGGCTGAATCACACTTATCATAGATTTAACCTATTGAATCGTAATTCCAGTGTTTGGATTCTTCTAATGGCATTAGATCTCGCGAGCTGTATCTTAAGACATTCACTGCCATACTGCAACTCCCCGAAGCATGTATGCCCAGGCCGAGGTAAGTGTAACTGCATCGTGTGCTCGAGGCCCGGTGCTGCCTAGACCTGAACTGGTACTGTGTTCCGACATCTGGGCGTCTCTGAAAGACCCATAAGTTGGTCTTTGTGAGGTTGACTGCCAGGGCCATTCTGGCAGTAGGTTGTGCAGCAGGTCCAGTGCTGCTGTAGTCCCCTGTCAGTGGGTGACAGCAGCACCAGGTCGTCTGCGTACAGCAAGAGCTTGATGCTCCAGTCCTGTAAAAGGTGAGCAGGCCTGTAACTGCTCCAGCTGCACCGCTGAGTTCATTCTCTCTCTCTCTCTCACTCTCATCTCTCTCGCTCTCTCCGTCTGTCTTCTCTCTCTCTCTCTCTCTCCGCTCTCTCGTCTCTCTCTCTCTTCCTCCCCTCTCTCTCTCCCCTCTCCTCTCCTCGTCTCTCTCTTCTCTCCTCATCCCTCTTCACTCTGCTCTTGTTTTCTCTCCTCTCTTTTCTCTCTACTCTCTCTCCCTCTCTCTCTCTCTCGCCCCGACTCTCTCTCTCTCACACACTCTCTCTCTCTCTCTCTTGTCTGTCTTCTCCTCCTCCTTTACTCCCTCTCTCTCTCTCGTCTCTCTCTCTCTCTCTCCTCTCTCCTCTCCCTCTCTCTCTCTCTCTCCTCTCTCTACCTCCCTCATCTCTCTCTCTCTCTCCTCATCATCTCTCCTCTCTCTCCACTACTCTCCTCTCTCTCCCCTCTCTCTCTCGCCCTCTCTCTCTCTCCTGGTCCTCTCTCTCTATCTCATCTCTCCTCTCTCTCTCTTCTCCCCTCTCCCTCTCTCTCTCTCCACTCCACATCTCACGTCTCTCTCTCTCCTCCTCTCCTCTCTCCTCCCTCTCTCTCTCTCTCGCTCTCTCTCTCTCTCTCTCTCTCTCTCTCCCTCGCGTCCCTCTCTCCCTCTCTCTCCGTTCTCTCTCACTCTCTCCCTCTCCTCTCCTCTTCTCGTTCTCTCTCTCTCTCTCTCTCTTCCCTCTCCCCACACGACCTCTCTCTCCTCTCTCTCCCGTCTCACTCTCTTCTCTCTCTCCGCCTCTCATCTTGTCCCCACTCTCTCATGTCTCTCTCTCTCTCTCTCATCGACTCTCTCTCTCCTCTCTTCCTCTCCTCTCTCCCCTCTCTCTCTCTCCCTCTCTCTCTCTCTCTCTCCCCTCTCTCTCTCTCTCTCTCTCTCTTCTGGTCTGTCTCTCTCTCTCTCTCTATCTCTCTCTCTCTCATCATCTCGCTCAAAGACCTCTCCTCTCTCTCCCTCTCTCTCTCATCCTCGACTCTCTCTCTCTCCCTCTCTCTCTCTCTCTCTCTCTCTCTCCCTCTCTCTCACTCTCCCCTCTCTCCCTCTCTCTCTCTTCCCTCTCTCTCGTCTCCTCTCTCTCTCGGCCCTCTCTCTCTCTCTCTCTCTCTATCTTCATCTCTCTCTCTCTCGCTCTCTCCCTCTCTCTCTACTCCCTCTCTCTCTCCCTCTCTCTCGCTCCTCTCTCTCTCTCTCATCTCCTATCTCTCTCTCTCTCTCTCCTCGCTCTCTCCCCTCTCTCTCTCCCCTCCTCTCTTCTCTCTCTCTCTGTGTGTGTAAATTTGCAAGATCAAAGCAGAAACATGATGATAAACTTTCACTCTATGAATGGCTTAATCCAGTAATCCGCGCATCACACTGTGCCGAGCCGTGTATCCGACGATTCATCCTGCCATCATTTACAAGCCCACCTCTTGAAATAATAAACATCTCTCCATATAAACTCCACTAATCAGTATTTGAATTTTTTTATTCCTACGTCTTTGCTTGTTCGCCCGTTCAGGAAGGGTAAAGGGAACCCAATGGAATAAGAGCCGCCCACCGAGGAAAGAAGCATTACCTGGACGCCGAATACCCAAAGTAGTGGTGGTGGACTTTGACTGAATGAGCTTTGGTGTTTCTGCCGAGGAGATCGACCTCAACGAGTGGCTCGCCAGCAACATTACGTGTCTCATATTAAGAGCTCATTACATCTGCCTGCAGCACTCGTGTGGTTTTCCACTGTTACTTTTGTAACTTGGATATTACTAAGTGCACTTTTTAGAAATGGTTACATAGTCATGAAATCTACTATCCTTAAAGGGATAGTGTCGCCCAAAAATGAAAACTCTTCATATTTTACTCGCCCTCATGTTGTTCCCCTGTAAGACTTCGTTCATCTTCGGAACGATCCGAATAAGATATTTGTGGATGAAATCTAGCCTGGATCACTCCTCCACAGGCTCTTCAGAGTAAACTGCCGCCTCAAAAGTCTACAGCGACGGAATACGTTTTTGTGGGCGCAAATCAAACAAACAAAAAATAACAAACTTTAATTTCAACCTTCTCTAGCAGGTGAAACTATGTGAACAAGCGCAAGCTTCTGTGTACGTCACAAACGCATCACACACATGACCAGCTCGCCCAATAGCGACTGCGTGAAGACGCTTCTCTACGCAACACTCTAGTTTACCTGACTAAGGCCCCAGGCCACGTGAAGGACATGAAAGTTTGAAAATGTCGTTATTTTTGTTTTATTAGCGCACAAAAAGTATTCTCGTCGCTTGATAAACTTCAGAATGAGCCACTTTCGCATCTCGACTATTTTTAACGATGTTTTTAATAAACATTTTCGAGTGCCACCAGTTTCACTCCTGCAGAAGCCTATGGAGATGATCCAGCGCTCCAAATTCATCCAAATAATGATAAATAATGTGTGATTTCCTGCATCTGAGACGCTTTCAGATGCGACTGTTTCCATTATGGGTTGTTTGGGGGAATTGCTTGAAATAGATGAATCACTTCAAAAAAGAAAATTCAGTTAAGTGCAACATGTGCAGCGCAACCACATTCCGGCTACATTACATTTATAAGAGAACATCACAATTGGTGCTTGGGAATATTAGGCCTTTTGTAATGGTAAAAAACTTTTGTATCAGAAACAGCTCTTAAATCATATCAAAATTTGATTCCGATTATCGCAAATATATTGGTTATCGCTTCAATATAGAACAATTCATATCGTTGCATCCATACTTGCATCTAAAAATTAAATAGTGATCAAAGACAGCACTTAAAAATCTTTGAAATATAATCTCTTTGAGGGGGGGGCATATAATTAATATATCAACTTAAAATCTATAATCTCTTTTTTTTGACTATGTGGCCTTTAAGAAATCAGAGGAGAAAATGTCTCCCGGTTTAGCTAACACTTTTTTTCGCATGTTATTTTTAATGTGGGAAAACTCACTACCCTTGACCCTTGACCCTGCCGACTGGCTGCCGTTGTTGTGTCTAGTTTCTGGTGTGTTTTGAAAACATCTCTTCAGTTCATCAGAGGGAAAATATGATTTCCATCTGTGTTTTGCATAACTATATATAAACAAATAATAGCATTCCTAACCCACCATTTCCTTCCACGACTTATCTAGAAATAAAACGTGAAAAAACAGTATGGCTTAATTAGACACTTAATGGCTCCTTTCAAATTCCATACCTCTATTAATCCCAATCACCTGGCTTTATGATTGAGCCATTTCCTACGGACCAGTTTGCAGTTTCTCATAAGCACTCATATTTTCTACATATTTCAATAACATTATTCGACAAAAACAACAGCGGTGCCGTTTGAGAGATTGTTTCTACACCTAAAATAATACCATAAAACATCACTGACCTGCACAGATTGATACATTAATTATTTAATAAGATACTAATTTAATTATATATTTACAAATGCATTTTTTGTGAATATACATGTAAAACCTGAAACAAATTAAATATCGGGCCTAAAGTTATTGATGTGATGAATTATGGCCCTACAGACTTATGAAAACTCAAAATTCAAATCTCAGAAAATCGAATATTACATGAAATTAATAAAATAAACCACCATATATAATACAGAAATGTCAGCCCTACTGAAAAGTAATAATCATGCATAGGTGTAATATAGTTGTATATACCTAAATATAGTAGTTTCAACCTTTTCATTTGAATTACTGAAAAAACACAACTTTTGCACGATATTCTAATTTTTTCGATTTTCCACCTGTGTACTTTTACATATTACAATATTTTTTTATTAAATTATTGTTATTTGTAATTTAATAAAATATGCATATTTTATACATTTAAAAAAATGTATGAACAGATGTAAAGATTTTGATGTTCAGAAAAAGTGCGCGTAATAAAAATGTAAAAGTCACCTAAAAGTTACTCATTGTTCATGCATTATTTTAATGAAGAAACACAAATGTATTAATCTCATTGGCCAATGATTGAATTGCTGAATATTCTGTATCCTTCATGATTATTTCATTTATTATTGCCTATTGCGATGAATTATGAGTCCTTTAATGTGTGTAACATCTGTGTGATTCTCAGCCACGATCCTCATCAACCCATCAACCTGCAGTACAGCACCAACTCCGAGTTCAGCACCTGAGACACGTGCGCACCTGCCCGCATGCAACACTGAGTGGACCTGTTATCCACACGCACTCGTGACCAGGGCCTCCTGACTGGGGGTCGGGACCTGTGCCTGTGGTGAGGTCGTGACCCTGGTGGCCGCGTGGAGGAGGTCGTGGACCCTGTGGGCCCGTGGTGAGGTCGTGACACTGTGGCCTGATGGGTGAGGTCGTGACCTGTGGGCCCGTGGGTAAGGTCTAGACCTTGGCCTGAGGGTGAGGTTCGTGACCTGTGGCCCCTGTGGTGAGAGTCGTGACCTGTGCCCGTGGGTTGAGGTCGTGACCTGTGGCCTGTGGGTAGTCGTGACCTGTGCCCGTGGGTGAGGTCTAGACCTGTGGCCTGGGGTGTAGTGTTGTGACCTGGGGGTGAGGTCGTGACTGTGGGAGAGGTCGTGAGCCTTGTTAGAGTCTTGACTGTTGGTGAGGTCGCGACCTCAGGAGTTTTGTTGTTTTCATTTTTATGTTGGTTTTTATTATATTTCCTATTAATTCTCAAATACTTTTATAATTAACAACATTTTCATATTTCATTATTAGATATGATAATTAATGTCATATTTTTGGTATTATATTTAATATTATTTTCTCGAAAAAATCTACAATGTGTTTATTTATATATATATCTATCAATATAAATAAATATATATAGGATACAGTCATTAATTACTCAAATTAATCTATATTACTCACTTTTGTATTTTTTTAACTACAATTTTGTCTCATTAAAAAACATTACAAAAAGATCTATATAAATATATATATATATTTTTTTAATGAACAAAATGTAATTAAAAAATGCACAAAGATGTAAGGTTAATTAGGAGTAATTTTGATGACTGTTTCCTCTGCTGTGTTGGCCGGATTTCTTTAGTTTATGTATCACACCGTAATTCAGTATATAACAATAGTCTGCAAAAGTTTGGTTTTTATGGTAAGATTCTTTCTTTTTAAAGAAATGAATAATATTAGTTATCAGATTGGGCATTAAATTGAGATGAAAAGTGACAGTTAAGACATTCTCATTTTAGAACATAATCTTTTAAAATAAATGTGGTTACGTATTCAAACATTGTATTCATCAAAATTACGAACTGTTTTCAGCACTGGATAATAATCATAAATGTTTAAGAAGCATCAGATCCTCAAATTAGAGTGATCTCTTGAAGAATGCATGTGACACTGAGAAGACTGGAGTAATGAAGCTGGGAACTAATATATGAAATAGAATGTTTTTTTAGAATGTAAATGTGTTTTAATTGTTGGCCAGGGATTCGTTGAGTGTGAGTGTGTGTGTGGTGTTGTGTGTGTGTGTGTGTGTTTTGTGGTGTGTGGGGAGAGAGACATGGTGATGTCGACTGATGGATGTCATCTGATGTGATTTCTGCTGTTATATTTGATAAGAAACCTCACACTCTCCTCTCTCTCTCCCTCTCACTCCCTCTCTCTCCTCTCTCACTCACTCTCAATCTTCCCTCTCTCTCTCTCTCTCTCCTCTCTCCTCCCTCTCTCCTCTCTCTCACTCTCTTCTCTCTCGCTCGTCTCCAGTCCCTCTCTCTCCCTCTCGCTCTCTCCCTCTCCTCTCTCCCACTCTCTCGCTCTCTCCCTCTCTCTCCCTCTCTCCGCCCTCTCTCCCTCTCACTCCCTCACCCCCCCCTCAGCCCTCTCTCCCCTCTCATCCTCTCTCTCTCTCTCCATTCTCCTCTCTCCTCTCTCTCCATCTCTCTCACTCTCTCCCCTCTCCCTCTCCCTCACCTCTCCCTCTCCCTCTCTCTCTCTCACTCCTCTCTACTCCTCTCTCTCCTCCTCATCCCTCTCATCCGCTCTCTCTCTCCCTCACTCTCTCTCTCCTCTTCTCTCTCTTCTCTCTCCCTCACTCTCTCTCTCCTCTCACTCTCCACTCGTCTCTCTCTCTCTCCTCTCATCCTCTCTCTCCCTCTCCCCCTCACGTCTCGCTCCCTCTCCCTCTCTCTCCCTCTCTCTATCTCCTCCTCCTCTCTCTCTCTCTCTCTCCCAACAGCCACTCTCTCTCTCTCTCTCTCTCCTCTCACTTCCTCTCCCTCTCTCTCTCTCTCTCTCTCTCTCTCTCCCCTCTTTCCCTCTCTCTCTCGCCACACCCCCTCTCCTCTCCCCCCTCTCATCTCCCCCCTCTCGTCCCTCTCTCTCTCTCTCTCTCTCTCTCTCTCTCTCCACGCCTCTCTCTCTCTCTCTCTCTCTCTCCTCTCTCCCTCTCCTCTCACCTCTCCTCTCTCCTCTCTCTCTCTCTCTCTCTCTCACACCCCTCTCTCGCTCTCTCTCTTCCCCCCCTCTCTCCTCTCTCCTCTCTCTCTCTCTCTCCCTCTCTTCCTCCGTCTCCTCTCTCGTCTCTCTCTCAACTCTCTCTCCCGCTCATCTCTCTCTCTCACCTCTCTCTCTCTCCCCCCTCTACTCTCTCCCCTCCTCTCTCTCACCCTTCTCTCCTCCCACCCTCCTCCCTCATCTCTCTCTCTCATCTCTCTCTCTCACTCTCTCATACTCTCGTCTCTCTCCTCTCTCCTCTCTCCCTCTCTCCCTCTCTCCCCTCTCTCACCTCAGACGTATTTCCTGGTATGGATGAGAAGGGAAGAAGACGAAGTGCTCCGCTCTCAGTACTGGACTTCGGTGATGAGTTTCGGTCCAGAAGCTTGGTGACGACAGGACATCCTTTCACACTAAATACGGTGAGCGGAGGCGCTGCGCCCTGCAGGACGGAAACGATATTACGGCTTCGGTGTTAATCACACAATGACAGTTCACTGCTGGTTTTCTTTATTTTAAAAGCAAATCTCAATTTAGTAAATAAGCTAATTAACCACACCATGGGAGGTTAGCATGGATATATATATAATATTATTAATACTTTTATTCATTAGTTACAGTAAGTTACAGTAAAACCGTTTATTGATACAAAGTTATAGTTATTTTTTTCATAAAAAGAAGCAACACAACCAATTTCCAAAATTAGTTATAATATTAAGAAATGTTTCTTGAGCATTAAATCAATTATCCTGATTCGGGGAGATCATGGTGGACTCTGAAGACTGAGTAATGAATCTGGAATCACATATACAGAGGTTTTACAGGGAAGAATATTTCAACAATGATACTGTATTTTGATCAACTAAAGTCAGACTGATGAGAGAAGAGACTTATTTGGGGACACATAAAACAATCTGACCACAAACTTTTAAACAATAATTATTAGATTATAAATAAAGTGCTCTTAATTTGATGATATAAAGCTGATAAAAATCGTTGATAAATACATTCAAACATCTCGCTTCCATTCAGACCTTCTGTTGTGTGTGTAATAAAGTGCTCTTAATTTTCTTGCTTTAACAAGACTTTGTGATTCATAACAGGTCAGTTGTAAATGTTGGAAAAACAGCTGAGTTCTGTCTAAACCATAAAGATTGTGATTGGTCGGGGGGGGGTGGGGCGTGTGTGTGTTGCGTGTTGTGTGCTGTTGTGGGCGTGTTTCTTGTGTGTCTGTGGGTGGTCTGTGTGTCTGTTCTGTGGTGTCGGGGTTTTGTGGTGTGGTGGGGGTTGCAGTGTGTTGCTGCGTGCGTGTGTGTGTGTTTGTGTGTGAATGCTCTATTGGCCTCAGCTGATCCTGATGAAATCCTGTACATTGAAACGGGTGGTGGTGTGGTGTGCTGTGCGTGTGTGTCCTCAGGTAAAGAGTTCCCCACACTTCGACTCGCTAGGTGAAGAAGAACTGGCCGGTATCGTACCACGTTGTGGGCGCACCTCTACTGGTCCCCACTACAAGAGAACGGTGGCCCAAGGACCTTGCACGACACCTCAACACACTGTTCACGCATTTCAATTGTTTATAAGGGAACATCACCCTGTGGACCCAAGAAACGTCGATCATGGAGGACCTGACGGAGGCCTGTGTACCACAGCTGGGGGGCCGCCGGGCCACAAACCACGTGAGCAGAGTATGAGCCCGCGCCGCAGCCGTGCCACGCCGGGCCGAGGACTAACAGCCCGCTCAGAGACGCTGGACTCACGCCTGCACCCTTACAGAACACCGCTGTCTTTAGAGGACCCAGGACGCTCAGTCCGGGCCGCCAGGACCGCACGGTTTAACCCTTTACCAGAAAGCTTTCTTCCCCACTTCCCGGCTTCTGTGAACTGAACATACGCACACTTCATTCGCTGTCGGCGGTGAGTGGAATTTGGAGTCGATGAACCTTGTGAATGATCGGACTTTTCCTTTTAATTAATTATTCGTTTTTTATTCTTTAGTTGATTTTCAGAGCCCTTCCTTGGCTTCATACAGCAGCACTTTTCCCCCCTCTCTGGTTGATAAGGGTGTATGCCTGGTCCTCGTACGGTATAAAAGGGTTTCTTTCTCATTTTTTTTATAGGGGGTAAAAGGGGTTGGTGGTTGGTTCTAGGCTTTGCACCAGACTGAGAGAGCTTTAATGCACCCTGCTCACCCTATGCCTCTCGGTGTCACTTTACCCTCGTCATATAGCATTCATCATCCGTAAGCGGGATAACTTGTGTTGCAATCATATTAGCATGTAACCACTGTAGCGGAAGTTCTCCACGTCTGAGTGTGTGTGAGTGAGTGGTGGTGTGTGTGCTCTCTCTATGGCCTCGACCTGCTGTCCGAGTTCTCTGGTCTGTCATACTACCTCGGCAATGAAAAGACGATTTTGCGAACCGGAAAAGAACGTACAACTTAGTCCATCTACGTACTGATCGCAAAGATTATTATTATGATCTGTTGAGTGACTGACGAGTGAGAGAGGAAAAGAGTGAACGGATTTAGTTTTCCTTCTCGCCGTTCGAGGAGTTGAGTCGCGATGAACTCTCCGGGTGAGATGATCGGAAACCGTTTCCTTTATTAAATTATTTCGTTTTTCTTTTTCTTTTAAGTGATTTTTTTTTTCAGGTGCCTCCGCATTCTGGCTGTTGGGGTTAGTCTGTTAATAAATACTTTTAAGTTTAAAAGCGATTTAAATTTTAAGCTCGCAATTATAACCAATAAAATATTTCAAAGTCCACAAACTAGGATTCAAGTGTCTTCTTCTCCACAGGGAACTCAAGAATAGTGCAGGCAGTTTCATGTGATCTCCCGCATTCAAGGTATTTTTATCGTTATAACAGTGAAAAACAACATTACCCATGATTCTCCACTCACCAATCAGAGAACAGAAACCAAAAAGAGCTCCGCCGCAATCCCACGTTAAAGCATGCATGTTTTGATCTGATGTTTAAACACAACGGTTGTAAGTGTGAGGCTCATCTAGCTGTGGTTTGGGTTCATTTTTAACAACGGTTAAAAACTCCCCATTGGGAAAAATAACAAAGGCTGCTGAAAAGTTTGGCACCTTTTTTGCATTAAATATCGTTTAAAACCATTGTTTTTTTCTATGTTTGTACACTTTTAGAATTAAATTATGTCGCAAATTAATAAGACTGCACTTGGTAAAATGATGATGATATTTGACAGTCGTTGAAACCCCCTCTGCATTTGCAACCAGTAAAAAAAGAAAAAAAAAAAGAAATAAAATACAAATTTGGTCGTTATATTTATAAAAAAAGTTTTTAATTATTAATTTTAGTCATTTATTAATACAATTTGTTAGGGTAGGTATTGTTATTCATTTAATAATAGCAACATTTTATCTTTAAGTTGTATTATGTATATCAAATTTGTAGTTTTTGCTTTATTATTAATCTTTTATTTATTTATTTATTTAAGGAATAAAATACAACGGTTGTATAAATTAATAAAACCAATACCAATATTATGATTTTTTTTTATAATAATAAATTAATACAATAAATTAAGTTAAAACTAAGTACATAAAATATTGAAATAAATGTTAAATTATAAAACCATCCAAATCTAGATCAAAATTGCTAGTAGTAAAATGCTAAAATAAAAATTAAACAGTAGAAAAAAACTTTATAATGATATTGTCTAAATGAAATGTACACATTTATTATACTTATTTATACCATATAAATTGGGTCTTAATACAGATAATGTAAACTGCCTTCTGATAGTCCGTCTGATCTTAAAGACTGAAACACGGGCAAAAAAGCATTTTCTATAAAAATAAATAAATAAACATCACAGACACACATTTTATTTTCTGGATAGTTAGTTTCTTTCAAAAGAGGCCTTGCTACAATCACCAAATATCAGATTATGGACTTGGCACTTGTTTGTAGTGTACCGAAATGGAACACAAACCACACACAGCCGTACAGAACTGCTCTCCAAGATCAAAGTTATTTGTCGGCTTTTACAAACGCAGAGAAAACCTGTCTTTTCTGCTCCAGAAGCCAACGTCCGGCTCATCGTACTTCCACATCCCCACCGCCTTCATCAACGATCACGCGCGTCTGAGCCCAGGAGGGTGTAACGCGGTGCTGCGCACACACACCACACACACACACACACACACACACGCACACACACACACACACACACACGCAACACACACACACACCAGTGTCAGATCACTGAGCCCCTTTCAAGTTTAATAAACTTATAGTAGGGCTGTCCCTTGTTACTCCACTACCGTACTAGCCGATACTCCACTAGCCGTTACTAGCCGTCAGTCCACTAGCCGGTTACTAGCCGTTATCCAAAGACGTTACACCACTAGCCTCAGTCCACAACCTTACTACCGTTATCCACTCCGTCAGTCCACTACCTCAGTCCCACTAGCCTTCCATTACCACTACCGTCATCCACTAGCCGTTACTCCACTAGCCGTTGACTAGCCGTTCTACTCCACGTAGCCGATAGTCCACTTAGCCTTACTAGCCTTAGTCCACTAGAGTTACTCCAACTACCGTTACTAGCCGTTATCCCACTATGACGTTACTCCACTAGCCGTTACACCACTAGCCCGTTACTAGCCGTAGTCCACTAGACGTACTAGGCCGTTACTCCACAAGCCGTTACATCACCTGTTAGTCACACTATCCCGTTACAAGCCGGTTACTCCACTATCCTTTACTACCCGTTACACCACTAGCCTTACTTCCACTAGCCTTACTCCACTAGCCCGTTACTAGCCGTTACTAGCCGTTACTGTTACTCCACTAGCGTCTCCACTACCGTTACTAGCCGTACTCCCACTATCCTTTACTACCGTTACACCACAAGCCTTAAACTAGCCGTTACTCCACTAGCCGTTACTAGCCGTTCCTACGCCCACTACCGTTACTCCATTAGCCGTTACTCCACTAGCCGTTACTAGCCGTTATCCACTAGACGTTACTAGCCAAAGCCGTCAGTCCACTACCGTCAGTCCCACACCTAGCCGTCAGTCCCACTAGCCGTCACTGCCACTACCGTTTACTCCACAATCCTTACTACCTTACTCCACTAGCCGGTACTCCCACAAGCCGTCACTCCACTAGCCGTTACTAGCCCGTTACTCCTCAAGCCGTTACTAGCCGTCTACTCCACTAGCCGTAACTAGCCTATCCACTAGACTTACGTACCGTCACGCCTACTAGCCGTACACTCCACCACCCGTCAGTCCACTAGCCGCAGTCCACTAGCCGTTTACTCCACTATACCGATACTCCACTAGGCTAGTACTAGCCGTTAATCCCCTAAACGTTATACTCAACTAGCTAGTACTAGCCGTTACTCCACTAAACGATACTCAACAGGCTAGTTACAAGCCGTTAACTTTACTCCACTAGCCTGTAACCCACTAGCCGTAGTTCCACTATGCATTTACCCAGCCGTTAGTCCACCAGGTCCTTTTCACCTACAGCCGTTACTCCACAGCCAGTTACTCCACTAGCCGTTACTCCACTAGCCGTTAAATCCAATATAGCCGTTATCCAATAGCCGTTCGTCCAATAAGCCGGTAGTCCAATAGCGTTATCCATTCTAGCCGATAGTCCAATAGCCGTAGTCAATAGCCGTTAGTCCACTAGCCGTTACTCCACTAGCCGTTTGCTCCACTAGCCGTACTCCACCAGCCGTTGCACCACAAGCCGTTACTCCACAAGCCGTTTTAAAGTCACAAGCCGTTAGTCACCAGCAGCCGTTCTCCACCAGCCGTTACTACTCCACCCGTTACTCCACTAGCCGTTACTCCACCAGCCGTTGCTCTCCACGAGCCGTTACTCCACCAGCCGTTTAGTCACTATACCGTTAGTCCACTAGCCGAATAGTCCACTAGCCGTTTGTCCCACGAGCCGTTAGTCCACTAGCCGTTAGTCCACTTAGGCCGTAGTCCACTAGCCTTAGTCCCAATAGCCGTTAGTCCACCAGCCGTTGCTGCCACTAGCCGTTACTTCCATCTAGCCGTTACTAGCCGTTCTCACCTTACTCCCAAAATAGCCTACTAGCCGTTACTCCACTAGCCGTTACTAGCCGTTACTCCCTAGCCGTTAACTCCATAGCCGTTACCTCCACTAGCCGTTACTAGTCCGTTAGTCCACTAGACGTTACTAGCCGTCAGCCACTAGCCGTCAGTCCACTAGCCGTCAGTCCAACTAGCGTTACAGCCGTTACTCCACTAGCGTATACCTACATCCACTAGCCGTTACTACCGTTACTCCACCTTAGCCGTTACTAGCCGTTAGGTCCACTAGACTTACTAGCCGTTCACTCCACTAGCCGTCACTCTCACTATCCGTCAGTACCCACTAGCCGTACATCCACTAGCCGTCAGTCCACTACCGTACTCCACTACCGTTACTCTCCACTAGGCTATTACTAGCCGTTAATCCACTAAACGTTACTCAAACTAGGGCTAGTACTAGCCGTTACCCCCTCAAACGTAACTCACTAGGCTAGTACTAGCCGTTACTCCACTAGCGTTACTCCACTAGCCGTTACCCACTAGCAGTTACTCCAGCCCGTTAGACCACCAGCCCGTATTACTCCTACAGCCGATACTCCACCAGCCTTACTCCCTAGCCGAACTACTCCAACTAGCCTTAACTCCACTAGCCGATAGTCCAATAGCTGTTAGTCAATAGCCGTTTAGTCCAATAGCCGTTTAGTCCACTAGCCGTTGCTCCACTACCGTTTGCTCCACTAGCCGTTTGCTCCACTAGCCGTTACTCCACCAGCCGTGCTCACCAGCCGTCTCCACTAGCCGTTACTCCACCAGCCGTTTAGTCCACTAGCCGGTTAGTCCCACCAGCCGTTAAGTCTCACTAGCCGTTAGTCCCCCAGCCGTTAGTCCACAGCCGTTGTCCCACCAGCGTTGCTCCACCAGCCGTAACTCCCAGCCTTTACTCCCCACTAGAGCCGTTCTCTCCACCCAGCTTCTCCACAAGCCGTTACTCCACCAGCCGTTAGTCCACTACCGATTAGTCCCACTAAGCCTTAGTCCACTAGCCTTAGTCCACTAGCCAATATTTAAAATATTTTTTAATTATTTATTATTTATACTTATTATTGTTTCTTTTGTATTATAATATTTCATATTATATATCTTTTATTCTATATAATATTAGTTTAATTAAATTTATTATATTTTATTATTTTATATGAATCGGTTAAGTTATTATATTTTTATATTTATATATTGTAATTTTAATTTAATATAAAATATCAATTACTATTATTTTAATAATAACTGTACATTAATTAATTTGTGTTTTAGATAAATTAATATATTATTAATATATTATTTTTATCTTTTTTAGTATTTTTTTATACAATCCATTTATCTAATTATATTTTAAATTAATTTACTATTTTATATTTATATAATAAAAAATTTTTTTAATAATTTATTTATATTAATTATATGTAATATAATATGTTAACTATAATATTATTTCTTTTTTTCCATAGTTACAATATAATCAACTACTTAACACTAAAATATACATAAACATATTTCTTTTACACTATATATAATATCAGATCTATTAAAATCTTTTAATACCAAAACTTTATCATCTCATCTTTCATAAATAATAATCCATTTAATTTACACTCTCACACCACATTCCTTCTAATATCCATCAATACTAAATACTAAATCCACTCTAACTCAAACCACCACGCTAACTAAAAAACAACAAACACATCCACAACAAAAAAAACAATCCAACCCTTACAAAAAAATCCCAAAACAGCAAAAACCTACAACTAACACAACAAAAAGCTAAACCAACTAAAACTACTTAACTAAACCACCAAACCAAAACACACAACAAACAAACAACACAACTAAAACACAGAACCAATCAAAACAAACCTAAAAAAAAAACCAAACCAAACCTCAGTTAAAAACCAACTCAAAACACCCCCAAAATCAACACACACCCTTACCCCCCTACAAAACAACCAAAAACCCACAATTACATAAACCAAAACACAACAAGCAACCACAACACCGATAACCATACCACTAAAAAAAAGAACCACCCAAACAACATACAAAAACACAACAAACACCCAACCTTCACCAAACACAAACAAAAATCAAACTTACCTATACACCAACCACTACAAACCACCTCCACAACCCAAACACATCACACCAACCATCACAAAGCTAACCCATACAAAACCATAACAGACCAACCAATCACAAACAACAAGTACCCTCCTGCCAACAAAACATAACACACCAAGACACAAATAGACCAAAAGCAACAACACACAACTCAATTTAGTAAATAGCTAATAAACACACACATGGAGGGTTGCATGGATATATATATAATATATTAATACTTTTATTCATTAGTTACAGTAAGTTACAGTAAAAGCGTTTATAGTGATACAGAAGTTATAGTGATTTTTTTTCATAAAAATGAAGCAACACAACCATTTCCAACATTATTTATAATATTAAGAAATGTTTCTTGAGCATTAAATCATATTATCCTGATGTCTGGAGGATCATGTGACTCTGAAGACTGGAGTAATGATGCTGGATGCACAGATACAGATGTTTTACAGTGGAATAATATTTCACAAATGATACTGTATTTTTGATCAAATAAAGGCAGAATGATGAGCAGAAGAGACTTATTTGGGACACATTAAAACAATTCTGACCACAAACTTTTAAACAATATTATGTATATTATAATAAAGTGCTCTTAATTTGATGATATAAGCTGATATAAATCGTTATAAATACATTCAAACATCTCGCTTCATGTCCAGACCTCTGTTGTGTGTGTAATAAAGTGCTCTTCATTTCTTTGCATTTACAAGACTTGTATTCATATCAGGTCAGTGTAAATGTGTGAGAAACAGCTGAGTTCATGTCTAAACCATAAAGATTGTGAGTGTGTGTGCGTGTGTGTGTGCGTGTGTGCGTGTGTGTGTGTGTGTGCGCGCGCGTGTGTGCATGTGTGTGCGTGTGTGCGTGTGTGTGTGTGTGTGTGTGTGTGTGTCTGTGTGTGTGTGTGTGTGTGTGTCTGTGTGTGTGTGTGTGTGTGTGTCTGTGTGTGTGTGTGTGTGTGCGCGCGTGTGTGTGCGCGCGTGTGTGTGTGTGTGTGTATGTGTGGAGTGCTCTTAATTGGACTGAGCTGATCTGAGTGAAGTCCTGTACATTGAAACGTGTGTGTGTGTGTGTGTGTGCGCGCGTGTGTGCGCGCGTGTGTGCGCGCGTGTGTGCGTGCGTGCGTGCGCGCGTGTGTGTGTGTGTGTGTGTGTATGTGTGTGTGTGGAGTGCTCTTAATTGGACTCAGCTGGTCTGAGTGAAGTCCTGTACATTGAAACGTGTGTGTGTGTGTGTGTGGCTGATCTGAGTGAAATCCTGTACATTGAAACGTGTGTGTGCGTGCGTGCGTGTGTGTGTGTGTGTGTGTGTGTGTGAAGTGCTCTTAATTGGACTCAGCTGATCTGAGTGAAATCCTGTACATTGAAACGTGTGTGTGTGTGTGTGTGCGTGTGCGTGTGTGTGTGTGTTCCTCAGGTAAAGAGTTCCCCAACACCTTCGACTCGCTGGTGAAGAAGATCTGCCGGTATCTGTTCCACGTTGTGGCGCACATCTACTGGTCCCACTACAAGGAGACGGTGGCCATGGACCTGCACGGACACCTCAACACACTGTTCACGCATTTCATAGTGTTTATAAGGGAATTCAGCCTGATGGACCCGAAGGAGACGTCGATCATGGAGGACCTGACGGAGGCGCTGTGTACGCCGCTGCCGCCGGTGCCACAGAACCACGTGAGCGAGAGATGAGCCCGCGCCGCAGCCGTGCCACGCCGGGCCGAGGACTACAGCCGCGCTCAGAGACGCTGGACTCACGCCTGCACCCTTACAGAACACCGCTGTCTTTAGGACCCAGGAGCGCTCAGCCGGGCCGCAGGACCGCACAGGTTTAACCCTTTAACCAGGAAGCTTTTCCCTTCCCCACTTCCCGCTTCGTGAACTGAACATCACGCACACTGTCATCGCTGTCGGCGGGTGAGTGGCGGATGTTGAGTCGATGAACCTTGTGAGATGATCGGACCTTTTCCTTTTATTTAATTTATTCGTTTTTTTTTCTTTTAGTTGATTTTTCAGAGCCTTCCTTGGCTTCATACGAGCAGCACTTTCCCCTCTCTTGGTTTGATAAGGGTGTTGGCCTGGTCCTCGTACGGTATAAAGGTTTCTTTCTCATTTTTTATAGGGTAAAAGGGTGTGTGTGTGTGTGTTCAAGGCTTTTGCACTCAGGATCTGAGAGAGCTGTTAATGCTACCTGCTCACCCGTTAGCCTCTCGGTGTCACTTTACTCGTCATATAGCAGTTCCCATCATCCGTAAGCGGGATAGACTTGTGTTGCATCATATTAGCATGTTAACCACTGTAGCGGAGAGTCTCCAGCGTCTGGGAGTGTGTGTGAGTGAGTGTGTGTGTGTTCTCTCTCGATTGGCCTCGTCTGCTGTCGAGTCTCTGGGTCTGTCATGACTAGTCTCGTAATGAAAAGACGATTTGCGAACGGAAAAGAACGTACACTTAGTCTCTACGTACTGATCGCAAAGATTATTATTATTATCGTTGAGTGACTGAGCGAGTGAGAGAGGAAAAGAGTGACGGATGTTTTAGTTTTCCTTCGTCGCCGTTCGGAGGAGTTGAGTCGCGATGAACTCTCGGTGAGATGATCGGACCGTTTCCTTTTATTTAAATTATTTCTGTTTTCTTTTTCTTTTTAGTTGATTTTTTTTTTCAGGGCTCCTCAGTTCTGGCTTTTTGTTTTATGTATTTTAATAATACTTTAAGTTAAAAGCGATTTAATATTTTAAGCTCTGCAAATTATAACCTAATAAAATATTTAAAAGTCACAAACTATGGGATTCAGTGTCTTCTTCTTCCACAGGGAACTCTAGAAGTGCTGCAGTTTCATGTGTCTCCGCATTCAAGGTGATTTTTGATCGTTTAACAGTGAAAAACTACATTACCCATGATTCTCCACTCCACCAATCAGAGAACAGAAACCAAAAGAGCTCCGCCCAATCCCACGTTAAAGCATGCTTGTGTTGATCTGATGTTTAAACACAACGTTTGTAATGTTGGGATTCACATCTAGCTGGTGTGTTTGGTTCATTTTACAACGTTTAAAAAATCCCATTTGGAAAAATAACAAAGGCTGCTGAAAAAGTTTGGCACCTTTTTTGCTTTAAATGCGTTTAAAACCATGTGTTTTCTATGGTTTGACACTTTTAGAAATAAATTATGTGCGCTAAAATTATATAAAGACTGCACTTGTGAAAATGATGATGTATTGACAGGTCGTTGAAACCCCTCTGCATTTGCAACACAGTAAAAAAAAAGAAAAAAAAAAGAATAAAATACAAATTTGGTATTATTTATAAAATAAAGTATTAGATTATTAATTTTAGTCATTTATTAATAGCAATTTTTGTATTTATTTTATTCATTTATTAATAGCAACATTTTTATTAATTGTATTAATGTATATCAAATTTGTATTTTATTCTTTATTTTAATCTTTTATTTATTTATTTATTTAAGAATAAAATACAAAGGTTGTATAAATTAATAAAACCAATACCAAATATTATGATTTTTTTTTATAATAATAAATTACTACAATAAATTAAGTAAAACTAAGTACATAAAATATTGAAATAAATGGTAAATTAATAAAACCTATACCAAATATTAGATCAAAATTGCTATTAGTAAATGGCTAAAATAAAAATTATAACAGTAGAAAAAAACTTTATAATGATATTTTCTAAATAGAAATGTACACATTTATTATACTTATGTTACCATATAAATTGGGTCTTAATACATGATAAATGTAAAGCTGCCTTCTGAATGTCGTGATCTTAAAGACTGAAACACAGGCAAAAAGGGGCATTTTCTATAAAATAAATATATAAACATCACAGACAGCACATGTTTATTTCTGATAGTTTAGTTCTTTCAAAAGAGCCTTGCTACAGATCACCAATATGCAGATTATTGAGCAATTCAGCATTTTATTATTGTACCAGAAATGAACACAAACCACACACAGCCGTACAGATCTGCTCTCCAAGATCAAGGTTATTTGTCGGCTTTTACAAACGCAGAGAAAACGCTGTCTTTCTGCTCCAGAAGCACGTCCGGCTCATCGTACTCCACGATCCCACCGCGCTTCATCACGATCACCGCGTCTGAGCCCAGGAGGGTGTGAACGCGGTGCTGCGCACACACACACACACACACACACACACACGCACGCACACACACACACACACACGCACACACACACACACACACACACACACGCACACACACACACACCAGTGTCAGATCACTGAGCTTTCAGTTTAATAAACGTTATAGTAGGGCTGTCCCGTTACTCCACTAGCCGTTACTAGCCGTTACTCCACTAGCCGTTACTAGCCGTCAGTCCACTAGCCGTTACTAGCCGTTAGTCCACTAGACGTTACTCCACTAGCCGTCAGTCCACTAGCCGTTACTAGCCGTTAGTCCACTAGACGTTACTCCACTAGCCGTCAGTCCACTAGCCGTTACTAGCCGTTAGTCCACTAGACGTTACTCCACTAGCCGTCAGTCCACTAGCCGTTACTAGCCGTTAGTCCACTAGACGTTACTCCACTAGCCGTCAGTCCACTAGCCGTTACTAGCCGTTAGTCCACTAGACGTTACTCCACTAGCCGTCAGTCCACTAGCCGTTACTAGCCGTTAGTCCACTAGACGTTACTCCACTAGCCGTCAGTCCACTAGCCGTTACTCCACTAGCCGTCAGTCCACTAGCCGTTACTCCACTAGCCGTTAGTCCACTAGCCGTTACTAGCCGTTAGTCCACTAGACGTTACTCCACTAGCCGTTACTAGCCGTTAGTCCACTAGACGTTACTCCACTAGCCGTTACTCCACTAGCCGTTACTAGCCGTTAGTCCACTAGACGTTACTCCACTAGACGTTACTAGCCGTTACTCCACTAGCCGTTACTAGTCGTTAGTCCACTAGCCGTTACTAGCCGTTACTCCACTAGCCGTTACTAGCCGTTACTCCACTAGCCGTTACTCCACTAGCCGTTACTCCACTAGCCGTTACTAGCCGTTACTAGCCGTTACTCCACTAGCCGTTACTCCACTAGCCGTTACTAGCCGTTACTCCACTAGCCGTTACTAGCCGTTACTCCACTAGCCGTTACTCCATTAGCCGTTACTCCACTAGCCGTTACTAGCCGTTAGTCCACTAGACGTTACTAGCCGTCAGTCCACTAGCCGTCAGTCCACTAGCCGTCAGTCCACTAGCCGTCAGTCCACTAGCCGTCACTCCACTAGCCGTTACTCCACTAGCCGTTACTAGCCGTTACTCCACTAGCCGTTACTCCACTAGCCGTTACTCCACTAGCCGTTACTAGCCGTTACTCCACTAGCCGTTACTAGCCGTTACTCCACTAGCCGTTACTAGCCGTTAGTCCACTAGACGTTACTAGCCGTCACTCCACTAGCCGTCACTCCACTAGCCGTCAGTCCACTAGCCGTCAGTCCACTAGCCGTTACTCCACTAGCCGTTACTCCACTAGGCTAGTACTAGCCGTTAATCCACTAAACGTTACTCAACTAGGCTAGTACTAGCCGTTACTCCACTAAACGTTACTCAACTAGGCTAGTACTAGCCGTTACTCCACTAGCCGTTACTCCACTAGCCGTTAGTCCACTAGCAGTTACTCCAGCCGTTAGTCCACCAGCCGTTACTCCTACAGCCGTTACTCCACCAGCCGTTACTCCACTAGCCGTTACTCCACTAGCCGTTAGTCCACTAGCCGTTAGTCCAATAGCCGTTAGTCCAATAGCCGTTAGTCCAATAGCCGTTAGTCCACTAGCCGTTAGTCCAATAGCCGTTAGTCCAATAGCCGTTAGTCCACTAGCCGTTACTCCACTAGCCGTTGCTCCACTAGCCGTTACTCCACCAGCCGTTGCTCCACTAGCCGTTACTCCACCAGCCGTTAGTCCACTAGCCGTTAGTCCACCAGCCGTTGCTCCACCAGCCGTTACTCCAGCCGTTACTCCACTAGCCGTTACTCCACCAGCCGTTGCTCCACTAGCCGTTACTCCACCAGCCGTTAGTCCACTAGCCGTTAGTCCACTAGCCGTTAGTCCACTAGCCGTTAGTCCACTAGCCGTTAGTCCACTAGCCGTTAGTCCACTAGCCGTTAGTCCAATAGCCGTTAGTCCACCAGCCGTTGCTCCACTAGCCGTTACTCCACTAGCCGTTACTAGCCGTTACTAGCCGTTACTCCACTAGCCGTTACTCCACTAGCCGTTACTAGCCGTTACTCCACTAGCCGTTACTAGCCGTTACTCCACTAGCCGTTACTCCATTAGCCGTTACTCCACTAGCCGTTACTAGCCGTTAGTCCACTAGACGTTACTAGCCGTCAGTCCACTAGCCGTCAGTCCACTAGCCGTCAGTCCACTAGCCGTTACTAGCCGTTACTCCACTAGCCGTTACTCCACTAGCCGTTACTAGCCGTTACTCCACTAGCCGTTACTCCACTAGCCGTTACTAGCCGTTACTCCACTAGCCGTTACTAGCCGTTAGTCCACTAGACGTTACTAGCCGTCACTCCACTAGCCGTCACTCCACTAGCCGTCAGTCCACTAGCCGTCAGTCCACTAGCCGTTACTCCACTAGCCGTTACTCCACTAGGCTAGTACTAGCCGTTAATCCACTAAACGTTACTCAACTAGGCTAGTACTAGCCGTTACTCCACTAAACGTTACTCAACTAGGCTAGTACTAGCCGTTACTCCACTAGCCGTTACTCCACTAGCCGTTAGTCCACTAGCAGTTACTCCAGCCGTTAGTCCACCAGCCGTTACTCCTACAGCCGTTACTCCACCAGCCGTTACTCCACTAGCCGTTACTCCACCAGCCGTTACTCCACTAGCCGTTACTCCACTAGCCGTTACTCCACTAGCCGTTAGTCCAATAGCTGTTAGTCCAATGCATTTGAGCGCTGATTAGGCAATGTATTTTATATAGGCAATTAAAGGCGCATTATTATGATTTATGGCTTATTAATATAAACGTGCAAATAGTCGACTAATCCTTTAAAGGAACGACGACTATTCGACTAGAAACACATTTAGTCGAGGGCAGCCTTGTTTATAGATTTTATTTCTCGTTGAAGATGAGAACTTGTTTTTAAGTGACTTGCCTGGTTAAATAAAGGTGAATAAATAATAAAATAATTATAATAAGAGATGCAGATACTCACTGCGATGGTCACCACTGTTCGGTCAGCGAACGCCGTCATGACCACTTTCTGCAGAATACTCTCCTATAAGAGCCAAAGATGACACTCCATCAACTTTGCATGCAGAACACTTTATTGTACAGTGTCCTTGCTACCTGTACTTACCGTAGTAATAAGAGTAAATTATGCATTACATGCAATTATCCCTAAACCAAAACCTTATCCTGCCCTAACCCTATAGTAAGTACATGTTGTTTATTAATATAACTCAGTATTTAAATATATAATTAAATGAAATGAAATGATCTTTTAATGTTGTCGAATATGGTTTTATGACTTTTATAAATGAATATAGGCTATTTCAACACTGCTACTTAAGTTCAACTAAAGCGAGTTTGAGATGTTATATAGGTTATTTCCCTGTTCAAACTCCTGAGCGAGTATCATAAGGTAAGATGCAGATTTTTGTGATGTTTTTAACATGTATTGTGAGTAACTCATTTATTGTATGTTCATCTTCTTGTTTGAGCTTTTTAATATTAGGATTGTGTTTAAAATATCCCAGCACCCCCTGACAAAATATGTGACCCTGGATCACAAAACCAGTCACATGTCACACGGGTATATTTGTGGCAATAGCCAACAATACATTGTATGGGTCAAAATTATACATTTTCTTTTATGCCAAAAATGATTCGGATATTAAGTAAAGATCATGTTCCATGGTGATATTTTGAACATTTTCTACCGTAGGAAACCGTTTTTCAAAGTTGTATCTCGGTCAAATATTGGCATATCCTAACAAACCATACATCAATGAAAACTTTATTCAGCTTTCAGATGATGTATTCATCTCAATTTAAAAAACATTGACCCATGTGACTGGTTTTGTAGTGCAGGGTCACACATGTTCCCGTTACTGATGCGCAGATTGCGGTTATATCCGTGGATCGGGCGGGTCAAGTCATAAAAATAACATTTTGATTAAATGCAGGTTGATATGATAAATAATTAAATATTAAATTCATTCTCTAAAATATGAGCATGTTTAGAAAGTATTTTTTCCACAGGCACTAATTTGCACTAATAAGGCTCTCTATGGAAAGACTAAAAACAAATTAACAAGTTAGAAAACACAATAACATTTCCGAAAACTAAATAAAAATATCAGAAAACTACGTTGGCCCAGTAGTTCACAACACATCGAAATAAAGCTGCAACTCAACGGAAATGCTCCCGACCACTAGAGGGCTCTCGGAGCGCGATAAAGTTAGTTTTTCTTGCCGTTGAGTCTAAAAAGTATATAAACACCACAAATAGTTTTAACAGTATGTAGCTAACCATTAATCGACATTTAATCAAATATCGACATTTATTAATTCAAAAACACCAATTATAGCTGCATACTCTAGAATGCTTTGGCGCGCTACCACAGCGCATGATCCCAAAGGAAACGTCTGCCAATTCCTCCAAGATGTTAAAACGTATCATTTCTATTAATTAAAATTTCTTTTAACATTCAAAAACTGACATGTTTAAAATCCAAAGCTTGGTTGTATTGGTGGTAGACTTACTCCAGGTGACTTTTCCAACACCTCCCTTCATGTATTTACAGTAAACAATTATTTTTCAGGAATTGTCTCAAAGTTTTTTTTTTTCTTTTATCATGTTTCAAAGGTTGTAGTTCCTAATAACCAGACTGACTTACAACAGGTGAAATTGTTCCAATAGCTCAGGCCTACTGTGATTCACCTAAAGGTTATTTTTTATTTTTAATGTCCTAAAGCATGTGGTAGGTTCCTAGTGACCAGACTGACTTATTACAGGTGAAATTGTGGCAATACCTTCCTGAAATTCTGCAATTCACCAAATGGTTTTTTTTATTTTTGTTTATCAAATAATATTATAATAAATTATACGTTTTTACCACTTGGTGGATTTCCCAGACGTTCCCTTAGGGATCATGCGCTGTGGTAGCGCGTCAAAGCGTTCTCGAGTATAAATACGAAGCTATAATTCATGTGAGTGATTTTGAAGGCATATTTTATGTTGATATACAATAGTTACATACTGTTAAAACTAATCGTGGTGTTGATATATTGAGATTGCTGACTCTATAGAACAGTGGCATGGAAAACGAACTTTATCGCGCTCCGAGAGCCCTCTAGTGGTCAGGAGCATTTCCGTTGTGTTGTGAACTACTGGGCCACTGTAGAAAACACAACGACAAGTCAAACAAAACGGAAAAGGTAGGTATACGTGTCGAATGGAATACTGACCGCTGATTGGACGAGACATCTGTCAATCAAGACATGCAGAAAGTACAGCAGACTGCGGTAGGAGAAAGTCGATTCACGTGCGCATGTGTAAATATTAGAGATGTCTATTAAACCGGCTAATTAGAGCGATTATTATGGAGAAACACAGAAACACACACCACATTCTATTAACTATTGATCTGTGTAAAATGATCATCACATGTGAGAAAAACAGCACTCTTGCTTGTGTGCTTAACTATAGGCTACCGTATTATATAAGGCATTGCCCCGTATCTAGAATTGTAGGGCATTATAACTGCATTCTAATAGTGTTTGTGTTTGTTTTGCAAAGTGAGTGAAACTCGATAATGTCTGCGCGCAGCCTCACACATAATTTAAAAAAATATATGATTGTAAACGATACAGCTAATTATTACACATGCACACGCAAATCAACTTTCTTCTGCCGCAGTCTGCTGTTCGTCTTGATTGACAGATGTCTCGTCCAATCAGCGGTCAGTATTCCATTCGCAGGTACACCTACCTTTTTCGGTTTGTCTGACTTGTCGTTGTGTTTTCTGATTTGTTATTTTGTTTTCAGAATTGCTATTGTTTTCACAAATTTAATTTGAAGTCGAATCAAGTGCTGGGATAGGCCATGCAACGGCTGTGAAGCGCTGTGTGTGTGTGTGTGACCGCCACAAAACTGGCACTGTAACTCGGTTCATCATGTGTGTGTGAAACCAAAAGGCAGATCAAGCAGCATTCCTCAGAGTATTAGCATTAGAGCTAATAGTGTAGCATTAGAGACGCGCGCATCAGCTCTCTCGAGTCCGCTGTCGAAGGTGATCATCCATTTATCATAACGCTTAATAACACATAAGAGTGTTTGTAATTTGACCGTCGGGTGCGGATGTCTAAACCAGAGAAAAGTATTCGTGTGATGCTGGAGCTCATCCGCGCATCTCTGGTTCCCGTGTCTATGATCTGTGGTTCTCACGGTGGCCATGTCGATGGATGCTGTGGCTTCATCCATGATGAGGATGCTGCTCTTCCTCACGAAGGCTCGGGCGAGACAGAAGAGCTGCCGCTGACCCTGACTGAAGTTCTCACCGCCCTCCGTCACCACCGCATCTGAGGAGCCACAGATAATAGTGCATAAGAAAAGCATCTGAGGAGCGTCAGACAAACTAAATTTATTTTGAAACAAATGTCTGCTGAATAAATTCTTTTCTTTTTATGTATTTATTTTTTCACAAAAATCTGAAGCTGTTTTCAGCACTGATAATAATCATAAATGTTTCTTGAGCATCAGATCCTCATATTCTCCTGATTTCTGAAGGATCATG